>WNWU01000001.1:31097671-31131936 GCA_012654045.1 Ptyas mucosa
ATTTAAAGCATAATGCTCTGTGCAATTGGAAGAGGCCACCCAGCCTGCTTTTGTTCTTGGTTAGCCCATCTCCAGACAATCTGGACTGAAACGCAACATCACATATGCTTGTCTGGAGCCCTTGGAATCCCTCCCACCCCTCCTACCCCAGTTCTCCATATGTACTTCCTTGTATAAATCCAGCCTCTTCTTCAGTTGCCAAATTCCTGTGGTACTTGACACCATATGTATGTTCTTACCCAGCCCCTCACTTAGCCAGAGCTCCATCTGCTTAGATTCGTCCGGTCAAAGTGATAAATGCTCTTGTGGCTTTTCAACCATGGTGCAACAAATGGTAGAGGAGACTTAGGATAATGTCAAAAAATCAGTGTCGGGGCTTGGTTATGAAACTCGGCAGTTCTTTAAATAACTAATGTATTCATGCTGTTCTACTTAGTGCATTAGGATCACCCAACTACTCAGTAATAGGCTCCACTCTGTTCCCACTCCCAGTGAGTATAAAAATCTGTTCATCAACGTGATGCTGCTAATAAGATTTTCCTTGTTTTCTTTGTTTAAAAAAATCTGAAATTTCCCATTTAGCTTGATACATCAACTGAACAACAACTTCTGCTCAGCATAACGACATGACATAGCTTGTGCTGCTTTAGACAAAATTGAATACTGATGTCAGAAGTTGGGTTGTTTGAATTGGGGAAGGAGATGGGGAAAAATGAGGATGGAGGCCATTATTGGAGGTTGGTTAGTGAAAAGTAACATGGAAGAATCCAGAAATCTAGTGCTTGCAGTGTTTTTAAGCTTTTGATTAATGTTTGATTCTAATGTCACGTTTCCCTTAATATTTCCATGCAAGCTGGAAATATTAAATGTATAAAGACTGTCCTTGGATTGATGTTGATATAGCCTCCTGTGTCTTTGGCAGTATATGTGACTCAGTTATTTCATGGGATGTTAAGATGCATGTAAACATTTAACCACATTGAACAGCGAATAGGACTGACCTTAGTCCTGGCTCAAGAATATGGTGCTTCTAGGTGATTCGATATGTTACCTAGGTGATGGTAACACTATCTATCAATGCTGACATTTGGATTTATAAGAAAACATCCTCTAAGCTATAGGGCCCTGGGACAGTGCTGACATTTAATGTATAATTTCAGTGTCACTGGTTGGAAACACTTTATGGACTTTTTTTTGGATAAAAACATTAAAAAATATGAAGTTATGATTTGATAATTAGAAAAAGTAGAATGTGGAAAGAAGAGACCTAAGATGTAATCTTAAAGAGGATAAAATATAAGTGCATTTAAATTGATTTAAATTAAATTAATAAGAGACTAGACAGCATCTGGAATGGTATAGGTTGTCCTGCTTGAGCAGGGGATTGGACTAGAAGAACTCCAAGGTTCCCTCCCAACTCTGTTATTTGGTAATTCTGATGTAAAGAATATATTTTACTTTTTTTCTTTCTTGGTCTTTTTTCTTTCATTTCTTTTTTATTTACTTTCCACTTTTTCTTTCTTTCCTTTCTTTTTTGTTTAAATCTGTATTGTTTTTACTTTGTAAAAAATCTTTTTAAAATAAAAATTAATTAATCAACTTGAAACTTGGACACAAGATATGTTGGGATTGTCCAGTGCATTGAGAACAGTAAAATGGAGGATTCATTGTGTTATGGGTGTTTCAAGGGTGTGAAATAAGCCTTTTAATGTTAGTAGTTAAGGAAATGGGACGAACAAATTACCTCTTGGGTTTAAGCTTTTGTGCATGGGATTAAATCAGCTCACATAGCCAACATCATAATTATAAACTGTGCAGAACATTCTATTTTAATTTAGGGATGCTTCAACTATGCATTCCCAGGGAAGTACAAAACATTTTCCTATGTTTTGTAACTGTGTGTCTGATTTCCCCTGCCCTTGCCTTGGTCTGGATAACTTCCACCATTCCCCAGCTTTGTATACTGTAATTATGTCAGCATTATCTTGTTATAATTCAGTAGGCAATTATACTGGGTTGATGAACTGAAAAATAATGGTCTTATCCCTGTAAGATTTTTCATATTGACTATTTCTATGTAACCTAAAAGTTTAACCCATAGGAAGAAACCTTTCTCTTTTTACACGTGATAAAGCCATTCCATAATTGAGGTTTAATGCTCAAGATCCTTGTCAGCGTCCTTCCTTCCTTGCATCTAGACTAGACTAGACTAGACTAGACTAGACTAGACTAGACTAGACTAGACTAGACTAGAATAGAATTCTTTATTGGTCAAGTGTGTTTGGACACACAAGGAATTGGTCTTTGGTGCATATGCTCTCAGTGTACATAAAAGGAAAAAGAAAAAAAGATTAAAAATGATAACATACAACATTGAGTAATAGTCATAGGTTACTAATTAGCAATCAAATCACACTAGGAAACAAACAGAACAAAACAAATCATAAAAATACAAGCAACATGATTATAGTCATAAGTGGGAGGAGATAGGTAATAGGAAGGAAGGGAAGAAGAATAGTAATACTTAGTCTTAGTAAATATTTTGACAGTGTTGTGGGAATTAGTTGTTTAGCAGAGTGATGGCATTTGGGAAAAACTGTGCTTGTGTCTAGTTGTTTTGGTGTGCAGTGCCCTATAGCATCGTTTTGAGGGTAGAAGTTGAAACAATTTATGTCCAGGATGTGAAGGGTCTGTAGATATGAAATATCTTCCAGCTGTGTCCTCCTGCTGTTTTACCCATATGATCTCCAGCCCATGCCTGAGGCAACCTTAAGTCATCTTTAGCTATATCTTTGTTAATAGCAATAGCATTTAAACATATAGTGCTCCACAGTGCTTTACAGCACACAGAGTGGTTTACAGAGTCAGCATATTGCCTCCAACAAACTGGGCCCTCATTTTACCTACCTCGGAAGAATGGAAGTGAAAATACAGTCTTCTGCCTTGGTTCGGTGTGGCTTATGTGTCTTCTTTGAGCAAAACAAGAAATCGTTACCATCAGCGAAGCAATTAAACTCTTGAGAATATTAATTCTGGAGAATTAAATGAAGAAAATCCCAACATGACTTGTCCATCAGGTTTCAAGCTGATTAATTAATTTTTATTAAAAAAAGTTTTTTACGAAGAAAAAAACAATACCGGTGAGGATCAAACTGAGTCAACCTTCAGCCAGTGAGCATCGAACTGCTGGCAGTCAGCAGAAGTAGCCTGCAGTACTGCATTCTAGCCATTGTGCCACCACGGTGTTAAAGTAATGCTTTCCCTTCTCACACATTTTTTACAGTGGTTGCAATCTGACAACCTTTGACTGATCCGTCATTGGCATAGTAAGATGAGGCCCCAATGGGTAGGATTGGCCCAGATTCTATTAGCTACTAAGTCTGATGATGGCATACCCATTCCATTCTGAGCCCTGTCCTCTTGGGCTATTTTGTTTTGCAGAGTAAGAAAATTAGTTCTTTCAAATTGGGTATTCTGTATAACAACTGTGCAATGACACAGGAGGGAAACTTTCCCCCACCAATTTACTGCTGTTGAGAAAGTAGCCCATTTAAAGATGACACACCCAAGAGAAGGGCTGTACATTGGGGCAATCTAGTGCAATCCAAGTTACCCTATCAGCTGATAGGGTAAAAGTGCTCAATCCATGTTTAAAAATAGACTGACTGGGCTTCCCATGGATTGTGTAATGCAGTTGGTGACTCTTTCCTGAAGAATCATTCACTGTTCCCCATGCCTGTCAGCAGCTGCTCAGTGCAACAAATATTGTTGTTCAACTGACAATGTCATAGGGCAGAGAGGTTGCACAATGCAATGGGAAAAGAACTTTTTTTGTTGTTTTTTGCTGCATCACCCTGTTTGGTTTTGTACCGCAGTAGAAAACGCTTTATTATTGTGTCCCATATTCCTTCTACTTGTTCCTTTAGCTTCCTCTCTCCTCCTCTTCCCATCTCTCCCAGTTTGGGGATCAGCTGATGGGACTGGGAAAGGTGGTAAGAATTTACTTGGAAATCCTCAAGATCAGCAGTTTTGGGGCTTTGAAAAAGCTGCCCTATTCTATTCACTTTCTTCTTTGGCCTGATCAGCTGTGGGAAGCCAGTTTTCCTACCTTAGTTAAATCTGCTGGTCTATTCAGCTTCCTAAGATTGCTTCAATCTCAAACCATTTAAGAAGAGTGATAGGAAATTTGTTTGTTTGTTTGCTTTTCCTATTTCTTAACTTGGTTGTTTTTGTAACAGCTGGTACTGTTTTATTGGAGGGAGGAAGCCAGGAAAAAAATCCACTAGTCTCTTTTATCGATTTATCCAAACACCACAATTTGGTTCTTCCTGTTGCAAGATAACAATCGGTAGGGAGAGAGGGGCAGCAAATTGTCTGCCAATATAATTATAAGATTGGTGCATAGCACTTTAAATATACCCTGGGCAAGAACCCTATTTTGGCTTTCCTGTCTTAAAGAGAATATGCTGTGGATGCAAGGCTTTGCCTGCCTGCCTGTCTCTGTCTGTCTGTCTGTCTCTGTCTAATAATTGGCATGACGGAATTTCCAAGAGGTTACGTATCTAGGAGTGGGTAGACGGCAGTGGAAATATGTATTCTGGATGTGGAAAGATTCCAGTTCAGGGCAGGAACAATATACGGTAACTCAAGTTTGCATTTTTACAATGTTTAAATAGAATTTCTTGATCAAGACATTTTTCTGCTTGCAAAGAGAAAATAGTCTGCTGTCCTCCTTTAGTGCAGTCCAGATTCACAGTTAACTTATTAGCTCACTGGAATGAGAGTGTGGAAGATCTTTCAGTGTGATTGGGACTTAAGAATTAAAATTTTCTAGAGGGGAAGAAAAATATACAAAGCTATGGTATAACGTACAGCAAACCTTTCCATTTGTGACACATTATCCATGGGAATAAAATAGCTGTGAAGAATGATAAGTATTATTCTTCCCCAATCTTTCTTTGTCAACTATTTTTGTTTTTTTAGTTTGATGACTCTTGCATGAACAACTTCATGCAAAAGAAACTAGTTCTTTATATCTACTTCCCTTATGTAAAACTGGTTCTTCCCCTTGATTCTCTATTCAGCTTGCTTTGTACTATTTAGACTGGGGGATTTACTTTGGCATAAAAGTGAATCCTTCCTTTTGGATTTATTCTATATGTAGCAATATTATTATTATTATTATTTTTATTTATTTATATTTATATGCCGCCCTTCTCCGGAGACTCAGGGCGGCTTACAATGCGTTAAGCAATAGCCTTCATACTTTTGTATATTTATACAAAGTCAGCTTATTGCCCCCACAAACTGGGTCCTCATTTTACCCACCTTAGAAAGGATGGAAGGCTGAGTCAACCTTGAGCCTGGTGAGATTAGAACTCACAGTAATTGCAGGCAGCTGGATGTTAAATGCTGCCTTAATAGGAGGCATTAGCCTGCTACGCCACTCAGGCTCCTATTATCAGATTTATGCTGTAGATCAGAGGTCCCCAACCTTTTTGGTTCAGTGGCCTGATGGTAGCAGCAGTTTTGGCCATTTCAGCAGCGGGGCAGGAGGGGGAATGATTTCATGGATGAAACCTAAATCCTGCGGATGCCCGAATGAAGCTTTGCATGCTCACCCATCGTTTTGATGGCCCAATCCCCACCAGGCTATGGCCCGGTAGCGGTCCACGGCCTGAGAGCCGGGGACGCCTGCTATAGATTATTAAGAATTGAAATATGTTTCTGGAGTGCAATGAACATCATCCTTTACTGCCAATGGGCCTTTTTTATTTCTTTTTTTTATTGTAAATGAAGATTATGCTTCTAGCTAAACCTATTATACCTGTTGGTCAGGGGAAAAAGTCCTTATGCTATGAGAAATCTCTTAGCTTTTTTTTTTTTTGTAATAAATCTCTTAGCTTTTTTTTTTTAAAGTGCTCTTGTGTTTTTTGGGGGCACTCTTGACCCTAATTAGGGAGAAGCCAGTAAGAGGACGTTAATTGTACAAAGGCATTTCTGTGAATCCCTTTCCACACTCTACTTACTCTGTTTCTCCCAAAATAAGACATCCCCTGATAATAAGACCAATCAGGCTTTTAAGCGCATGGCAATAAGGCCAAGCACTTATTTCAGGGTTCAAAAAAAATATAAGACAGGGTTTTATTTTCAGGGAAACACGGTATGATTTTCTGAAAGCTATTCTACATGCAATTGAACATCTCAAGCTTACACATTTCAGGTGCTACCTGAAGAACAAACGGAGAAGTCATTGCCAAGAAACAGCAGGAGGAATAATCCAGATACAGGGAATTGTATAGGGCTACAGTTGTCCAAAGGGGATGCGGTGGCTCAGTGGCTAAGACACTGAACTTGTCGATTAGAAAGGTTGACAATTTGGCGGTTCGAATCCCTAGTGCCGCATAACGGAGTGAGCTCCCGTTACTTGCTTCTCCCAACCTAGCAGTTCGAAAGCATGTAAAAATACAAGTAGAAAAATAGGAACCACAGTGGTGGGAAGGTAACAGCGTTCTGTACGCCTTTGGCATTTAATCATGCCGGGCACATGACCATGGAATTGTCATCACACTGCGCTGGCTCTTCGGTTTAAAAACAGAGATGAACACCGCCCCTAGAGTTGGGAATGACTAGCACGTATGTGCGAGGCAGGGGTGGGTTCTAATTTTTTTTACTACCAGTTCTGTGGGTGTGGCTTATTTTATGGGCGTGGCTTGATGTCATGTGACAATTCTTTAGGATTTAGCAGAGGCTTTTAACTGCTTGCAGAGCTGTACTGGTCTACTCATTTGTTTTTGGAGGCACCAGTCTACTCATTTGTTTTTGGAGGCATCGGTCTACTCATTTGTTTTTGGAGGCACCGGTCTACCCATTTGTTTTTGGAGGCACCGGTCTACCCATTTGTTTTTGGAGGCACCGGTCTACCCATTTGTTTTTGGAGGCATCGGTCTACCACCACACTGCCTTTTAACACTGATCAGCTGTAGGGCGGCCCTTTGAAGCCCCGCGGCAAGAGTTTAAACAGTTTTTTTCCTTCTAGCCAATCAGCTGGGACTTGGGAGGCAGCAATAGATTGGGGGCGGGGCCAAATAAAAGTTAGAATAATGCGGGGGGGCCGGGAGGGCCCAGCTCCCGAACAAAGAGAACCGGTTCGGTGACATCATATCGTCACCGCTACCGGCTCGGCCAAACTGGGCCGAACCAGGAGGAACCCACCACTGGTGCGAGGGGAACCTTTATCTTTACATTGTCCAAGTTATGATCTTGGAAAAAATCTCAACACAGTGCATGCAAACGTTCTAAGAATATTTCTGATTTAGAACAGTTGTGCAAATAAAAGGTTGCAAAAAATAAAAATAAAAAAAAGGAATAGAAAGTCTCTGGTTTGTTTCAGAAATAGATTGGAAATTATTAAATGTCTATGGAGATACTTAGTCATTCAGATCATGGTTGTCCTAAAGATACTTTTGATTCTTGAAAAAAGCATCTTTGGGACATTGAAACTTGTTCTTTCTGTAAAAGAGTTGTTGCAGAATATTAACTGAAAGAGTGTCTAAATTCTACACCTGCTATATTCTTATTTCTGCCTGTAAACAGCTTAAGTATACATTCAAATTTGTGATGTTTAACTCTGTCCCTTATATAGATTCTATCAGCTTCTATTCTTTTAGAGATGCAGGGAGAAATACAATTTGACCAGATGCCTAACTTTTTGCATTCAATTCTGCAAAATTCTTTTTCCTTGACAAAACAAAGTGGCTTGTGGAACCGGGGTTTAGAATAGCAGTTACGATCTCTGTATGTTCCTCCAGGTGCCACACTGTAGCAGGCATTATGCCTTCTGATTTAGAACCCGACTTACAAATATAAAATCCAGTTAATTCAAACTAAAAATCTCTCCAGCTTCAAAATTCCTGAATGCTTGGCACAGTTCATTTTTGCAGCTGATTTAACAGCTAGGTTTCACTGGTAGATGATGAAACAGTTCTGATGTGGTATACTTTTAATTACAAAACGGTGATGTACTGGAACTGCGTAAGCCCATTGTCTTCGGATATTTCATTTTGACTGTATTTGACAAGCGTAATCTGATTGGTAGCTACAAACTTCCTGGCGGATTGCCCCCAGGGATGGGTTGACTCCTATTAGTAAACAAGGGGATTATTAATTCTGCCACTGCTTATTAGTTTGCTGCAGGTATGAGGAAAGTATATAGAATGCTTATTCAAAAGATCACCATACTTACTCATTTTGTTGTCTTTCTTCCTTAACTTTAAAAAAAAAATAGCTTGATTAAAGAGCTTGGAGATAAAGCTATTATGTTTATAAATCTTGTCTTTGGAATCTCAAGCTAACTGGCAGAGCCAGGTCTTTAGGCTCTTACGGAAGGCCAGGAGGATTGACTTACTGTATATATAATTACAGAAACAAGAGAAATGCCATGAGCACAATAGGTAAGGACAGTACAAGCTCAGACGATCCTTTCATGTAGTAATTTCTTCTTGAGTGTACCTAACATATGCACATTGTGCACTTGTGGAGTTTCAGAGAGCTGTTTCATTTTCCCACTGGGCCAGCTGAATGACATTCCCAAGGGATTACTGGGGCAAGCAGATAACTGGTTTACTGACTTGAAAATTAGAACAAAAGATGAGTTTTTATTAACACAGGGAACAGAATCTTTCTGAATGGAAAACGAATGTGTGTATTTATGTGTGCACACACATACGAGCAATTAAATGTTTTCAAAAATTTAGTTGGCAAGAAATGGTATTTCCCTTCTTGATTGGAATCCAGTTTTCACAGTAAAGGATGTAATTATAAGAAATGTGATGCTCCCATCCTAAAAATAATTACTTTGAGAAAGGTAATACCTTTAATGCAGTGGTTTCTCTGTTTAGTTTCCCCCCCCCCCAAACTATGTGAATGTCTTATTTCTGCATGTAAGCATATACTGAATGAAGGCAAATATATACATTCCAGGATAATGTTGCAGGAATGTTGTGGAACACATTCTGGTAGATAGAAGTTCTGTGAGGATGGGCTCCAGCATGAGTCTGAAAGCATGGAAGACTAAGGTCCACGCAGCCAACTCAGATTGCATCCTGCAGTATACTGTACCCCTCATATGGGAGGGCCAACAATAGTTTCTGTATAGAAGAGTAGTTGTGTTATAGGCTCTACCCCAGTAATATATCATGGTATTGTTCATTGGTGGATTGCAGGGGTTGGTTCTACTTACCTTTACTATTGGTTCACAACAGGGCCGCATGCACGTGCTCGCCCACTTCTGTGCATGCACAGAAGTTTCCTGATGATGTCTGGGTCAGTTGGCGGAGCCTCCGGCCGGTTTTACTACCGGTTCTTACGAACCGGTCCAAACCGGGGGCAACCCATCACTAGTGGATTGATAATATCACTGATTCTGGGTGAGAAAGAGCAAGATACCCAGAAAATAGCTAGCACCTGTGCTGTGTTGTTCTGTCTCTTTAAGCCTTTCCCCAATTAGCAGGACAATGCGCTGTGCTGAGAGAACTTGGTGTGTGAAAAAAAGGAAAGGCAAGGAGGTGTTTGTGTATGGAAGTAAAGCAGATAGAAAGAGATAATTTTCTCTAGTAAAACTCACAAGGAGTAGGAATAATAGGCCTCATGAGAAGTAGTTGGAGTAGCAATAGTAGTAGTAGTAGTGGGCAAGACTGGAGTAGGGGTAAGTAGTGATTGTAGCTGTGAATGCTTGTTTGCGTGGGTTGTCTAGGGACCTGTGTTGTTGTTGGCTCTTTGGGGTATGGAACCCAGTAAATTGAATATAGTTAAAAGAACCTGTGACATTCTAGTGATATAGATTTATGATGTTCTTTCAATAAGTTAGGGCTAAAGATAATATAGTTTGTTAAAGAGACACAATGATTTAATTCTGTTTAGGAAAGTTTCAGATGATAGCTTGAGTTGAATTCGGTCTGTGGACAGATGCTTATACCAATTTTTGTGCATGAAGCCCAAAGTTGGCCTTTTGCGCTTGTAATATTGTGCATGTTGCAGGACATGATAGCTGGGCATTAACAGGTGAATGTTAAACATGCGAAACAGGAATTTGGACTAATAATGCAGTGCTAATAGTTTGCTGTTGCTTTGTCTGATGGATTTCCCTGGGGTTCGTGAGGAGCTATTCAGCAGAGGCTTTTGAAATTCTTTTATTTTTTTTTCCATTGAAAAAACCTGGAAATTTCCTCAGACCCTTCTCTCTCTTTCCCACAGTATCTTTTTACACTTCTTTCAGTAGGCTATTTGGAAGCCGAGACGGTGTAGGAAGAAAGAGGTGGAGCAGCAAAACATGCTATGGATTTGGTCTTATTGATGTATGCTTTTCTAAAAAGAAGGCTAGCTGGGTTTATATTACAAAATCGGAATGAATAGATTGTGAATTTGCATTCTCCGATCTACTGGAAAAACATCTAATGATGTTTTTCTAATGAAGCCCAAATGAACAAGATGTGCATGATAGTGTGAACTCCCAAGTATTGAATTAAATATATTCAGAAACCCTACATTTAGCGTCCTAAACAAAATAACATATTATACCATCTTCTGTGGGAGACCATTTTGATGCCCAGCCTTGCATCCTCCAGATGTGTTGGAACTTCAATTCCCAGAATTCCAAGTTGTGGTAACTGCTGGTTAGAAACTCTGGGAGCTTAAGGTTTTTGCTGAAGGGTGTTCACTTGGAAGAGCATTCTTGAATGTGGCATTTGCAAACTTCACTTGAATTTTGCTCGAGCAGTATCTTGAGTGGATGCCCAGCTCCCAACCGAATTCTGCTTGTATAAATAGCAGTTATACTTACATTACTAAAATACACGGGACAATTACTTTTTTGCAATGTGCATATAATTTAAACTTAAGAAAATGTTTCCGAAGTTCTCTTCCTCCCCCTCCCCTTATTTATCTTGGAAAGAAGAAGAGCTGTTTCTGAAATGCTTAAGATAGAAAATACCAATTTTAGAAAACAGGCTGACCATACCCTACAGCATCTTATCTGCATTCATGCTTCACTCAGCTACTCTCAGTAACGTGTTTCCGTTTGTTTATCCTGCTTAAACATTTTCCTCCTTAATATGGAGTATAATACATAATATGTAATGTAGCATATAAGATAATGTGTAAGATAATATAATGTGCTAGTGCCTGGGGAGAAAGATGTTCCAATTCCATTCTGATCTTGGTATTGACCTAAATAACCTAACAGGATTAGAAGCAGGTTTTAGACTGGAGCATAATATCTGGCTTTATTCCACTATCCTTTGCTGAATTGTTATCTCACACAAGGAAGCTCTGAGCTGATCTGCTGCTGGTTGAAGGGCTAGCTGCTCTTAAGACTGTCATGTTTTATTTCCTGTTGCATTGTTGTGGAAGGTCATTAAGGATGTTGTCAGATTCTAGTTGCTCAATACGGGTTATGAGAATTGCCAGCTGATTTCCTATTTTAACAGCTACGGAAAAGGTAAGTTTTTGGTGAGTCATAGAAAGCGAAAGTCTCTGATGATTGACTAGGTGAGACAAATACACATTGTCTCTATTCAGCATTGGTCTCTAACTTTGAAATATCAACACAAATTAAGGCATATTGCACAGCTGTTTCATTTCTGTTTGTGTATGGTTGGAAGGGGTTTCTTTCTTTTTTTGAGTTCCGGGCTCAAATTTTGAATAGGAGGAACATAAGAACATTTCCTTTTAACAGATCAAACCATCGATTGGAAAAGAAATACCAAAAGGAAAAGACAACGTGAATCCTACGTTGAGTTAGTTGGCATATCTGGTATGCAAATAGGGGTGGGTGAGAAGAGCAGAATAATGTCAAGGATGGCTACTCATCTAGTTCTTTCTACTTCTAGATCTGAAGAAGAAGAAGAAGAAGAAGAAGAAGAAGAAAAAAGATGGCATCAGGCTGCTTGAAAGTCACAAAATATTTTCTTTTCCTCTTCAACCTCCTTTTCTTTGTAAGTATTTGCAGACAGAATCTGAATACGCTGCTTTTAAATTTTAGCACGGAGAGGATTTATGCCAGGAGAAGTGAATCAGAAGACTCTCCAGATGTTGCTGAAATACCCCTAGCTCATTTCTCACCATTGATGACACATACTGAATCTACTGAAAGTTGTAGTTCAGCACCATTTTGTGGGCCGTAGGTTTTCGCTTCTCTTTCCTAGCCTAACAGTAAATTATAAGACTGATTAGAAACAAGGGTTCCAGCTATGACAGAGTCATTGCCAAAGGGCAGTAACACGAGGCATAAACTGAATGTGATGTTTAATGATCATATGGGGGAAAATAAATAAGTGTATGTTCAGTTGAATGGAGGAATATTTAGCAATATTGAAGGTATGGAGGGCTGGGTAACAATCTGGACATTAAAGTCCCCCCCCCCTTGAAAACATTACTTTAAAGAGGAATTAGACAACATGGTGGTTTCCAAATGTTTAGGAAATAGCCTTAATAACCATGGCCCCAGCCACTAGGAGGAATAGTTAATGACTTCTGGGATCTTCAAACATTTAGGAGGGTATTAAAATGCTACAGTATTCAGAGATATTATTAACTGTAGTCAGGATACCGTCTTACCTGTAGGGTGTTCGTTTTATGATGACCCATATAAAGGGCACATTGCAAATGAATAATAGAATACATAATAGAAACATTTTATGCAATCTAAGCTAATCAACTCTGTGAAGATATCTTTAATTGGGTTACAACAATGTAGACTGGATGATTAAACTTCATTAAGAACTTCAGACTTATTTAGCATTTTGGTATTATTGAAATCACCAAAATATTATGTTAATGGCCTTATTTCACAACTCAGTAACTTATTAATTAGATGGAATAATGAATGCCTTACATTTTTCTCATATAAAATAATTCTCAAAGGGGAAAAAAACAGTGGCTAAAGACATGGTATTGATTGTGTATTATCTGTAAAAGTTTTGGCTTAAGTGTTTTGTGTGTTGTACACTCTCCTTGACACACAGCCAAATCGGTGGCCAGTGCATGTTAATCAAGGCCATTCTAAAACAATGTTCTGTTTTATGCAACATCATTGCAGAGTGGCCAAGATGAGCAGTAAATCTATTTCTAGGATAAAAATCAGGGAAAAAAAGACTAGACATAAAGGTCAACCATTCTTAAAGATGATGTCTTTGTCAAAGCTCTTTATGTCACCATTCAGTTGTAGAGGGCCATATAGTTAACTGATAGATCTCTGCTGTTCTTGCAGTGAGCTAGTCACAAATATTGACAATTTCCCCTTTCGCTCCCTCTTTAGATGCATTCCTTTGACAAAAGCACCTGTACCTTGATTTTTTAATTAAGACATAAATTTATGCAAAGGGGCCACAGAATCTGGAGGTCTCCAAAAGCTGCTAAATTATGGTTCTCTGCAGCCAGCACCAATATTGGCTTGGTATGAAAAGTTTGGAGGAATCTTGTTATCTGTTCACAAGAATATGAATTCATAGCTGCCACTTCTTTAGCTGGTATTTGCCTTCAGAAGCATTGAGTTCTTCTCAAGAACCTGGAATGTCATAATATATCGGCATAATATATGTGCAATTCAAGCAGAGTGGCTGTTTACAATTGACAGATACAAATTTTGTCAATGCGCAGGTTTTCTAAGTGCCATCCAGGATTTTTTGTTATGGCATTTAGCATGCCAAAATCACTGGGACCACCATTGCAAGTTTATGCCATAATCTTTCAATTTTTAGATCTTATTACTTTGTGATCATCTCCAATTCTTTGCCATCTATTGTACTATCCCCTGGTATTGCCACAGTTATATCTGATGCATTATGAACCAAGACTATCAATCTGTATTCAGAAATCCTACAATATTTTAACCCCTTTGTTTTCTACTACTTTCCAACTCTGTGTTCAGTTTTTCATTGCTGGTGCATGATAATTTTTACAGATGTTCCAGGGAATAATTTTGGTTACAGTGTTATGTGGTTTTTATAATCAATTTATGTATATTATTATTATTACTACCATATTCCTGCTGCAGAAGACTACCAATCAAATACTATCCCACACTGTGGATTTAAAACTTACTATTTCTACAGTATTTTAGCTATTTAAAAGTTGAGTATATTTCAAAGAAGATTTTATAACCCATGCTTTCTCTCCTGGCTGTTTATAAGAACAAAATGTGTTAAATTATCTTTTAAATGATAATAAAGGATAAAGATAATAAAGGAATGAAGATGCTGGCATGTCTATTTGAAACCTCCAAGTACAGGAAAAACTGTTAGAGGAAGCTATCTTATATGTTTTATTTCTAGCTTTACTTTTTATTTTTATTTATTTCACCAAGATTCAGGTGAGTTATTTTATCTAGATTACATTTTTGCATTTGTCTAATGATAAAACACAGTGAATCAAAAACTGGAAATAAAAATAAGATGTGAAATGTATATTGTTTCTGATTTGTTGACATTTTTACATTAATAGCTGGATTGAAACCTATATCTATTCTGCTAGTTAGGAGTAGTAAGATATTTTCATTTTTTTAAATTATTGTACACCATATTAGAAATTACCAACATCAAACTATTTTTATTGAGATGAAATGCATGCCTCATATTTCAGAAAGCATCAACATATTGAAGTGGTTCTTTTGCTTGTTTCTTTTCATCTGTTCAGTCACATCCAACTTTTAGAGACTTTATAGATTATTCTAAATTCTTTCCAATATTTTACAACTTTATTTAATATTTCTAGGTTTAAAGCAGTATTTTGCTTGATGGAACCTCTCAAGGATATTATTTGTTGGTCTTGCTTTGTAGTTTCTTCAACTGTTCTTAGCATAATTGATTTTCTAAGGAATTAAAATATATGTTATGATCAAAATTAGCTTGGTAATCTTAGCTTCCAGTGATATTTCTGGTTCAACTTGGTCTTGTTCATCATTTTTGCTGTCCAAGGGATGTAGATAATCATCTCCAAACCCATAATTTGAGGGAGTCAATTCCCCGCCCCCATCTACTTTTCTTATTATCCAAACTGTGGTTTGCAACTGTAGGTAGTTATAGGAAAAATGATAGTGTTCATTATTCTGCATTTGGTATCAAAACATTGCTTTTTGAAATAATTTCCACAATAGTCATTGCAGTGCTCCCATTGTTTAACTTTGGGGTCTTTGTTTATTCAGTTTTGGTCCCAAGGAAAATAAAGTCCTGAACTGATAAATTTTCATATTGATTTTTATCTTCCAGTTATCATCAGAACTATATTGTTTTTGATGTTCAGAAGCAATCTTGGCTTTTTATTTCTGCTTTCACTTTTATACCGTATTCAGTTTTACAGTATAGCAATGTCATCTGGATATCTTAGATGCTTTTATTTCAATTTTCAATTCATCTAAATTAAAGTTCCTCAAAACTGCCTCAATATATAAATTTATTTATTTTATTTTATTTTTATTTTATTTATATTTATATGCCACCCTTCTCCGGAGACTCAGGGCGGCTTACAATGCATTAAGCAATAGCCTTCAAACTTTTGTATATTTATACAAAGTCAGCTTATTGCCCCCACAAACTGGGTCCTCATTTTACCCACCTTACAAAGGATGGAAGGCTGAGTCAACCTTGAGCCTGGTGAGATTAGAACTCGCAGTAATTGCAGGCAGCTGGATGTTAAATGCTGCCTTAATAGGAGGCATTAGCCTCCTACGCCACTCAGGCTCCTTTAATAGAAAAACTGTCAGAATACCAGAAGTTTTGGAATGCCCCTTTCTTTAAGGTATTTCCGTAACTTTTCATATAAAGTGCAATGAATAGTTTTACCGTAGTTGATGAAGGATAAATATACATAATTTTGAAATTTACATGCATGTTCCGTGAAATCTAATTTTATTATTTTTCTAGTTTTAGGTTAAACTTCTGCATTTAGCCGTTTTGCTTCATCTCTATTGCCCATAATTTTAGATTTCTTTTTGGTTCAGCGATTTGGATAGTTTCCTCTGCTCCCTATTTATTTCCTTGTTTTCAGTTTTTTTAATGTGTATATGCAACATGTTTCTGAACTGGTTTATTGAGCTGGTTTATTGGTGTTTTTCATTTTTTCCTTTCTCCTATTTGGTAGTTCTTCCGTGGAATTAAGCAAATTGATATTGTTTCTTAATTTCAGCTGAACATAATTTTTTTTTCATATCATATTTCCTGGGTGTTCAAATTTGAATCTGAAACAGACTTTGGCTACAAATAGTTGTGGTCCAAACCACAGTCTGCAGCAAAAGTAAAGAAATATGTTTTTCCCCCACTGTTGGCTATATAAGATGTAATTGGTTTGGTTGTAGTACAATCCATTTTGAGATGCCATATATTCAAGTGACATTCATCAATTTTGGTGTTGGACTCTTCCATAATGAATACTATATATATATATTGGCACTTGGTGTAGCACTTCATGAATGTCAGCACAGAGCTGTTTTATTTCTTCTTCAAATGTATCTGTTGTTCCTGCATAGATTTTGAAAATTGTGACATTTGACTGTATATCTTGGACAAAACAACCTGTGACCCACTGGGTTACCCTTTTAGAGATATTTCCTTACTTAAACAAACAAACAAACAGAGTGATTGCTGCTGTTTTGGTTTTAAAATTAAAGAAAATGAACCCATCATTTTATTAAAGAAGAAAGATCTGTAGCAAGACAAATATAGATGCTTCTTGTTTAACAAAGGATGCTTTTGATGACAACAGTTGTGATTGATCTGCCACGTACAGCTGACTATGCTGAAACACTGGTTTCTCCAGATAAATCATTCTCCATGGTTTGTTCTCCCTCTTTATATATAGTGACAGCAAAGCATGACTGTGTTCAGAACTGTGTCCACTGAAGAGGAACATCTTCACCTTCTGATGAATTGAGTACAATTGTTGGAATCATGGCAATGTCATTTTTTGCATGCATCAAAGTTTATCTTTGCTACAGTGACATTACTGTGGAGTTCTTCCACAATCATCCCATTTCAAACTCTTGGAAGGTTCCTTATTAAATTTCGTTATTAAAATGACAAGAGATTATATCTTCCACACTGTGGAAAATGAATAGCATTAGCTCCTTCACTGAGAGCATTAAAAGAACAATATTATTTCATCATTCCAGGAAAGCAGCTAATGCATGGGTGTCATCGTGTCATCACGGCAGCATCACGTGACGTAGCAGGACTTTTTCCCCCTTTGCTAAACTGGGCATGGGCCTGGCCAGTGCGTGACGCATCCGGCCTGTGTTTGACAGCCCTGAGCTAATGCATGTGGATGATTTTTATCCTCATTTCACTGAGGGGAACCATGACAGAGTTCTCTAAAAACATTTCTACAGGATTGTCAAATGTGGTAGATGAAATATACACATTCTTCCATATGTTTTGCTGACAGAACCATATCTTCAGGTAGTCCTATTTAATCATTTTGATTTTTCTGAATTTTGTCATTTCCTTGATTAGGTTGTGTCATCGTCCAGACATGGGCTGCTTCAGTCGGGTCTGTCACTGGCTGAGCCATAGTTTTTTGACCACGCCCCTTGCTCCTCCCTTTGGGGCCCAGTTTAGGCTCAGTCGGCCTGAGAGTAACATCTCCTACAGATCTGGCTCTCAGCCCAGGTCTGTTCGATTGCATTTAAATTGTAAGTTTTTTGACCTTTTATTTTCTTATTTCCTTTCTTCATTTTACTTTCTAATTTTATTTTGTATTTTTTGCGAGGGTACCGGTCTACTAGGCTAGTTTAAATTTTTTTTTTTTCTCTCTCTAGCCTACCGGTATATCTCTGCATTGGAGCAGCCTGGTCTAGGCTTTACTAGCTCCAGGCGGCGGCCATTTTGGAAGCCTCTTTCGCGCGATTTTTAAAACTTTTTTCCTTTGGTGGGGCTTTTTAGCCCTATGCCACCAACGAAAGCGCAGAGGTCTTAAACCACTTTACCACCAACGTTTATAGCGATTTTCTGGGAATCACCCCAGAATCGCTAAAATTGGCCGCCCCCACCGCCCTCAGCTCCCAGACCGCAGAACAGCTGTAGGGCGGCCCTTTGAAGCGCCGCGGCATTTTGGAGACAAAAAAATTGCCGCTTTGCCACCAACGAGTCCATAGGAGGAATTTTAAAAGTTTTGGGTCCCAATCCTCCTATACCACCAACGGAGCTTCTACAGGGAGAGTTGTAAGGTTTCCTTGCACTCTCCAGTGGCATTATTACAGCCTGGATTTTTTGTGGCTGTGTAAAAAGGCGCTTATCTGGGCTGTTTCTAGGTCCGCCTGGACAGCCACATCTGGAGCAGCATATATCCTGCTCACGTGTTACCTGGCAGCCATTGAGCAAACGCCAGAGCCTCTGCCTTTTGTTTATCTCACCACGTGGCGAAAGTGAAACTAAAACTCCTTCCAGTCCACAGTCGCAGTGAGTATACCGTTGCAATGGCAGAGCGTTCTTCCCAGGGGGAGGGAAATACCATGTCTCCAGGAAAAAAAGCAACTTCCAAACGTAAGCACACTTCTAAAGCAGAAGAAAAAGATTTGGAACGGAGGCATAAGGCTTTAGAGAAGCATATTACAAAGGCCATTGTCCATGCGGCCAGTGAGGAAATTCCCCCCCCTCCTCCTACTCCCCCCCTCCCTGTTGTTGAAGTTCACCAGGCTTGGTCTTCAGAAGGTGAGGGTGGAGTCCTTATGAGCGAAGAGCAAGGCACTCTGCAAAATCCATTTGCAAGTAAATTAATTGCTCCTGCTACTCCTGATTCTGGCAGACTTGTGACACCTGTTCATTCTGCAAGGGAGTCGCCCTTGCAAGAACAAACCCCTGAGGAACTTTTTGAAAAATTGCCTGAAAGACTAAAAGTCTTAATTGATCGAGCCATCACATCTCGTGTGGCAGATGCCTGTAAAAGCCATCGTTCAGGCTCAATAATTTCTGAGCATTCCACTCATGCTAGAGTTTCTCCTGCAGTTAGCCTGACTGGCTCTCATTCCCCAGCAGCTTCTAGAGCAAGTGAATCTTTTGCATTGGAGGAGGATCTCCATTCTGATTTATCGGATGATGAGGGTGTAATTCAGGATCAACCTGCTTTCACAGGTTTATTTCCCCCACACAAGTTTAAATCTCTTTTACATAAAGCACGCCTTACTGCAGCTCTAGACAATGATGATTATGTTAAGGAAATGCGTGAAGCCCAAGGACATAAAAAAGGACTTTTTTCTGAACCTACTCCTGAACAATCCTATGTTCCAATTCCTCAATTATTCATGGATGTGGTTAGGAAACAATGGTCTAGCCCTGCAACCATGGCCTCTGCCCTTGCCTCAGATAAGAAATATTACACAGTTGCACCTAAATTTGCTCAACTGTTGCAAGTTCCCCCAGTGGACAGCCCTATAGCAGCTCTTTCATCTCCCTCCTCTTATGTGACAGGAGATACTTCCGAGGGTTTACGACCAGAGGATAAAAAGTTAGACTTCCTCTGCAAGAAGAATCACCAGGCAGCTGCTTGGGCAATCCAATCAGCTGCCTCAGCTTCCTTTTTCAACCGATCAACAATCCTTTGGCTTCAGCAATTGCAAGCAAGAGTTCCCCCTAGTGAGGTTCGCCTCCATCAAGATATCAATAAAATCATAGCTGCTACTCAATTCTCAGCTGATGCCACTTTGAATTCGGCCAAATTCGCCTCTAGAGCCCTAGCCTCTACTGTATCAGCCTGCAGGATGATCTGGCTCCGTCAGTGGCCAGCAGATCTTCGGGCCAAATGGCGTTTGGCTGCAGCTCCATATTCTGCAGAAAAATTATTTGGTGAGTCTCTTGATCCTCTCCTTATTGAAACAAGGGACAAGCGTAAGATTCTGCCTTCTTCATCTATGCGTGCTGACAGACGATCCTCTCCTTATTACAGGAGGGCATCCTTTCGTCCCTATTACCAAGGAAACACCTCCCAGCAAGGTTTCCCTCAGGGATCAAGCCGGTCCTTGGACCGTCAGTCCTTTCGGGACAGGGGTAGGCAGTTCACGCAGTCTAAGCGGCCCTTTCGCGGCTCTGGCTACCGCCAGTCCCGCAGCCGTAAGTGATTCTTTGCCAAATCCTCCCATTGGAGGCCGCCTGGCTCTCTTTGTAGACAGGTGGAAAGACTCTACCCCAGACCTCTGGGTCCTCTCTATAGTAACATTTGGCCTCCCTCTAGAATTTCTCTCCTTTCCTCCGACCCGTTTCATTCAATGCCCGCCTTACAGCAGTGAGTCCAGACGCCATCTGATGGACCAAGATGTTCAGCACCTCCTGAATATACACGCCATAGAGGAGGTGCCCCAATCCGAATGGAAGCAAGGTTTTTACTCTATCCTGTTTGTAGTTCCGAAACGGTTGGGTGGGTGGAGAGCAATATTGGATCTAAAATCTCTCAATTCTTACATAGTGTATCGCAGATTCAAAATGTGTTCACTAACCTCTATTCTTCAGGGGATTCGTCCCAACGACTTTCTAGTTTCCATAGATCTCATGGAGGCTTACCTTCACATTCCCATTCTGCCAAAGCATCGACAGTATCTCCGCTTCAGTTACGCAGGAAAACATCTACAGTACCGAGCCCTCCCCTTCGGTCTGGCTTCGGCCCCGAGGGTCTTCACAAAGGTCCTGGCAGTCGTAGCAGCTCACCTGAGACAACAACCGGTAAGGCTCCAGGCTTACCTGGACGATATTTTGATTCTTGCTCACTCTCACGATCAAGCCTTACACGATCTAAACATCACAATTCGAACTTTGACCGAACACGGGTTCCTGGTCAATTACAGAAAGAGTCAATTAGTGCCAGTTCACAGACTTGTTCACCTCGGTGCCATTATAGATACCCATCAAGGCGCAGTCTACCTGTCCTTGGAACGACGAGCCGACATCAGAGGCATGATAGCTCACATTCACAAAAATCCTTCTGTGCCACTGGCCACCTTGTCAAAGCTTCTAGGCAAGATGATCTCCTGCATTCAGATCGTCCCTTGGGCACGCCTTCACGCCCGACACTTGCAGTGGTTTCTACTTCCTTTCCAACGGAAGCGGCAAGCTCATACCATGACCACTGTCAGAGTCCCACTCTCTGTCAGGTGATCACTACACTGGTGGACATCGCCTTCTCTAGACAAGGGATGTTCTTTCATGGACCAGAACAGAATAATCCTCACGACAGACGCCAGTCTCCATGGCTGGGGAGCGCATCTCGAGTCGCACGTGGCTCAGGGTCGTTGGTCTCCATCAGACCTGACCAACCCCATAAATTGGCTAGAACTGAAGGCCATCCGACTGGCTCTCACACACTTTCAACAATTTGTTCAAGAACATCATGTCCTGGTGCTGACAGACAACATAGCTGCAAAAGCACATGTCAATCGTCAAGGGGGGACTCGCTCAAAGCGTCTCATGGAGGAAGCCTTTCGGCTGGGCAAGTGGGCTGAGCAACATCTCCTCTCCATCCGAGCAGATCACATAGCAGGGACGGAGAACACACAAGCAGATTTCCTCAGCAGAACCCAGATAGACAATGCCGAGTGGCAGCTCCATCCGGACATTTTCCAAGCAATATGCAACAGGTTCGGGTTGCCAAGCATAGACCTCTTCGCAACGAATCTGAACATTCAACTTCCTCGCTTCTTCTCGAGGTTCCCGTCTCCGGGAGCAGAAGGGATCAATGCTCTCCGACTCACATGGCCTCCCGGTCTCCACTATGCCTTCCCACCTCTGCCTCTAATCCAAGCCTTACTTTGGAAAGTGGTTGCCGACAGGGCGGAAATAATCCTCGTGGCTCCCCACTGGCCACGGCGCCCGTGGTTTGCAGATCTGATCAATCTCTCCATATCCCAACATTGGAGGATTCCATCAGACCAGATTGTCTTGCGGCAAGGAGTCTTGATCCATCCGGAACCGCAGTGGCTCCAACTGACTGCTTGGCACTTGAGAGGGCCCTCCTAAAGCGGGACATGTATTCAGATAGGGTGATCCCTACTGTTCAGGCTTGTAGACGCAAGTCCACAGTTAGGCTTTACAATATCACCTGGGTTGCTTTTATAAGATGGTGTAGGTCCCACCAGGTCAATCCTCTTTCAGCCTCTCCTCCCCAGGTCCTAGAATTCCTGCAGGATGGCTTGGACCGCGGTCTGGCCCACAGCACCCTTAGAAGACATGTGGCGGCACTTTCTACGGCCTTATCCAATCCCTCTGACCTGCCACTCACTCACCACCCTGTTATTAAAAAATTCCTAAGAGGAGTCAGGCTCTTACGGCCTTCCTCAATTCATAGGTATCCCACTTGGGACTTACCCAGAGTCCTTAACGCCTTAACTGAATCTCCCTTTGAGCCCCTCCGCACGGTCCATCTTCGTTTCCTCACTCTTAAAGTAGCTTTCCTAGTGGCCATAACTTCAGCTCGCCGTATTTCAGAGCTGGCAGCTCTCTCTGTTAGAGAGGATCTCTGTACCTTCCGACCTGACACTGTCATCTTAAGACTGGATCCCTCTTTCATTCCCAAAGTTAATTCCCTTTTTCATAGAACTCAGGATATTATTCTCCCCAATTTCTGTCCTCGGCCTTCCCATAACTTGGAGCGAAGGTGGCACACCTTAGACGTGCGGAGGGCTCTAAAAATATACATTAAACGAACGGCCCCTTTCAGGAAATCTGAGGCCTTGTTTATCTCCTTTTTGCCTAGTTCCCTAGGACATAAAGTTTCCTCTGCTACTATTGGTCGTTGGATCAGAGCATGTATTGCCTCAGCATATCAGGCCCAGGCGGTCCCTGTTCCCAGTAGAATTACTGCTCACTCCACCCGGAGTGCAGCTACTTCGGCAGCCTGGGCAACTCAAGCTTCCCTCGAGGAAGTCTGCAGGGCGGCCACCTGGTCCACCCCCTCGCCATTTATTAGACATTACAGGTTAGATAAATTTGCTTCTGCAGAAGCATCATTTGGCAGGAGGGTTCTACAACAGGTGCACCAGACAGGGGTCTCCCCAGGCCCTTCGTCATCCCGCCCTTAGGACTGCCAAAACTTTGGTATGTCCCATGTCTGGACGATGACACAACCTAATCAAGGAAATTGGGCATTGGTCTTACCTTGAAGGCCTAATTTCTTGATAGTTGTGTCATCGTCCAGCCCCTCCCTCTGTCTCAGGGCCTGTACAGTTTGTTTGTTAATGTTAAAGGAGTTACTTTTCAGTTGTCCCGTTGGACCAGTTTTCTTTCTCTGACGGTGGTGGTTCCTGTTGGAGATCTTTCCTGCGGCCTCCTTCGCCAAACTGGGCCCCAAAGGGAGGAGCAAGGGACGTGGTCAAAAAACTATGGCTCAGCCAGTGACAGACCCGACTGAAGCAGCCCATGTCTGGACGATGACACAACTATCAAGAAATTAGGCCTTCAAGGTAAGACCAATGCCCATTTTCCAACATCCAGTAAGAACTCTGAATTTTTATCGTCCTTTCCCCTGATTCTACCACATGTTTCCCTTCAATTGAAACTTGACAAAACATCTCCATAAGTATGATTTTTTTAATGCCTGAATTCTCCACATCAGCACCATTTCCTCATTTTACAACTGATAAAGGTTGATGAAAATTGCAACAGCAAACGGTTAATATTCTCCCAAAATCCTTTTTCTTGCCACATATATCGTGAAGACTCTGGTATGGTTTCAAAGCCCTCCCTCTTAATCATGGAGCTCTCATCCTAGACTAGAAGTCTCACATGTCGAAGCAAATTTGTAGTATTGGAGTTTTCTTCTCCCAATCCTCCTTCATTCCCATCTCCTGTTCGTCCAAGTATAGAAGCTTGGAATATCCACATAATACATTATTTTTGTAAAAGCGTGGTCCTTCACCAATATCATTATTCTGCTGCACAGTGGCATTATCTTGAAAGAATATTGATTCTGTTTTGGAAGATGCAATTTAACAATGGCTGGTTCCTTCTTGTGAATTCAAAATCCAAATATTGATGCAACAGCTTCAGAAGGCCCACAAAATCTGCCTATCAAGTACTGTGTGATTTCATTTTCTCTGCTCAGTGCAAACATTGCCTGATCTCTCCCTGTGTGGTATACTTGATGATATATTTGATGGATTTGACAGATGAGCATATTTCTACATTGAGATGAAAAGGGACCTCTTCAATAGTTGTACATTATAGTGTACCACCCAGGGATGAAATGTAAAATTTGTTACTACCGGTTCTGTGGGCGTGGCTTTGTGGGGGGGGGAGTAATGTCACTGGGTGGGCGTGGCCAACTTTAAAAAAAAAACTCTTCAAAGCATTTTTTCTAATGCTTTGAAAAGCCTCTGCCGATCAGGCAACTCAGCTGGGATCATCAGAGACTTTTCAAAGCATTTTTTTACCACCTCTTTGGCCAAGAGGTTGCAGAAAAAAATGCTTTGAAAAGCCTCTGACAATCCCAGCTAAGCTGCGCGATCATCAGAGGCTTTTTTTTTAACTTTTAAAAGCATTTTTTCATCGGAAGAGGTTGTAGAAAAAATGCTTTTAAAAGTTAAAAAAAAAGCCTCTGATGATCGTGCGGCTCAGCTGGGCAGGGGGGGGGGGCGGCGCAGGGATTTTTGCTACCGGTTCTCTGAACCACCCGCCGCCATCGCTACCAGATCGGGCGATCCGGTCCGAACCGGGAGCATTTCACCCGTGGTACCACCCATTGAGAAGGGTAGTTCAACCCTGTCATCCTGCTTGATATCCTTCAAATCCTCCCATTTCTGAAGACTGTCTGTTGCAGACAGGATATGAATCATCACCACACCTTGTAAGCTCATTGAACGCTTTGAGGTACCTCTTACTGCATATACCATGCTTTCAACATGCTGAGTTTCTGCTGCAAAGTGGACTATTGATCATAATGCTGGATAGAAAAAAGAGAGGCAGGATAAACTTCATTAGAGTGAGAGTAGTAAGGTTTAGTCCGACAAGATTCTATCTATTGTATAAGCAAACAAAGAACTAAACTCTGGCTGAATTGTTCTATGTCAGGGGTTCCCAACACTGCGACTCACTGTCAGGCTGTGACCTGTTTGGAACTGGGCTGCATGAGCGGCTGGCCAGTATGCACGCACATGTGTGCGCCAGCCTGCCACTTGCACGACCCACTTCCCCTTTCCCCCTCGTCAGGCTGCCAAGCCATAAAGGTTGGGGACCGCTGTTCTACATCATTCTTGGGCTTAGCCTGTATAAATGTGATGAGTCAATTCCCCACTGCTGAGGGAGGGAGGGAGGGGGAATTGCAAGACTGCCTGGGAAACTGTCAAAAGGGATATCATGTGACTTTTGCAACAGCAGCCAGTGGCACTGAAGCAACCACAACTTTCCCAAATTGCATTCACTCAAGAGTCATGGATTCTAGATTTTGAACACATGCTGTAATTTAGCCCATTTGAGTTCAAAACATGTTGCCCTATTTTGCATTGTTTGCCCAAGTAAACGTGCTAATGAGACCATTAGTGATATATAGATTCAAAGATTCATTGTTCTACCTTTTGCTGCTCAGAATCGTTCGAATCATTTGACAGTTTTCTTTTGCACTGCCAGTTCCATTCCATTCCTTCTGATATTGTCATTTCCAGAATAGCATATTGTAAACTTACCTAACTGAAGATAAATATTTTCAAATGCTAATGTTATTAATACCAAAATGTGTATGTTTGCTCCATGTCATTTCTTGCTTTCTTGCTGATATTCAGGTTCCCATGCTTCATACATTCCATGTTCTAGCCCTGTTTGCTTTTTTCCCAGCATGATTTCTTTTGCCATAGGTTTCATCCACTGTGACACTCAAGCAGAGGTACCTTTTCTGCATTGTTATTCTTTAGCTTACTTGTACATGGTTACTCTGTGCTGCTCTATAAACCTTATTCTTGATTATGTAGATTAATGGGAGGATGAAAGTAAGTGTCCTTATACCATAAATCTCCACTAATCTTATGCAAAGGCCTAGTCATTATCTATTGAAATTCAGCCAGAAAATGTGCTAACATTTCTAGACAGTATAAAACCTTTTCTCCATATAATCCCAGGTGAAATAAGAGTTATCCCACAGTTTTATAGTCTCTTGGATTTTTCCCACACTTTAAGGTGTATCTGATCTTAACCTCCCCCCCAAAAAATGTATGGATGTCCTTTCATCTTTTTTCCCCTATGACAGTCATTATTTAAGGGCTCTGATTGTTTGACTGCACCTGTCATCTACCCTGATTATCTGTTTTCCCACCAGCAGCATAAATGTTAACACAACAGCATGGCAAGTGCTGTGTTTAAGTTACTAGCAAACAACTTCTTGATCGCATTTCTGCACTGTGACTTGCTAAGCGTTTGGTTCTTATTTTTCCTTAAATATTGTTGAATGCAGTCTAGTATCCTTTTAATTTTATAGATAACAAAATTCAAGAATATAAACTCATTTATAAAGAATGCATATGTCTAACAAGGTTTTGTGAACATCATATTCAAAGGTCCCTAAAAATTAGGTATTTCAATAAGATCATTCAATGTTGGCCAATATATTCAAATGTTAATCTCCCATTTCTGGGAAGTCAAGAATGGCAGTATAATTGTCATAAGTTGCCTTTAAGACATGATTTTGAAGTGCTATGTTGTGAGTTAATTGTATTTATAATGACAAGTGAGCCATATGTTGCATTTCAAAATAATATGTGATGAAATGTTCGATAGTAGGATCAAAACTCTAGGCAGTATGACCTATTTTCCAACATCTATTTCTCAGTAAAGACATTTTAAGTCACTTTTTATGGACATTCTGATTCCTTTTTCTCTTGCATTCTTCTCTTCCTCTTTCTCTGTCCATTCTTCTAGGTAAAGATTTCTCAAGTTGGGCAACATCTAGATCGGGGTGGGTTCTACTTACCTCCACTGCCAGTTAGCAACGTGAGTGTGTGCGCATCCGTGCATACGCAGATTGTTCATGATGATGTCCGGCTACGTGGGCGGAGCCTCCCACCGCCATTACTACCGGTTCGCAAGAACCGGACTGAAGCGGGAGCAACCCACCACTGATCTAGATGTTTTAATTTCAATTCCCAGAGTTCTGAGCAATGGTGATGCCAACTCGGGAATTCTAGAAGTTGAAATCCATGTGTCTGGAAATTGCCAAGCTTGGGTAACATTACTCTCAGTCAATGTAGTTTCAGATACTTGAAAAGCTTGAAAGGCTGTAAAAATTCTATATGCCCAGAAATGGAAAGAAGCCTTAAGTCCTACAATAGAGGAATGGCTTGAAAAGATAATGAAACTGGTAGGGATGGCGAACTTGACTGCACTAATTAGGGACAAAAATGTAAATAATTTTGTGGTTACTTGGAACCACTTCTGGGCTTTCTGCATGAAAAAAGGGGGGGGGAATGAAATTTTGACTTTAGGTTTTGACAATTAAGTGGGTTACCGCTATAGAAATGGCTAGTAGTTCTTATTTGGTATAACTAAAAAGTTGATACTTTATTATGCATCTTATTGCATCAGAAAAAGTTGGAAGTTATTGTTTTTTGTTTCTTTATTTCTGTCTTCCCTCACCCTGTCTCTTCTATCCTCTTCCTTTCCTCTCTTTTCCATTGTTTTATTTCTATTTCTATTTTATATTAAGAAAAAAAGCTTTTAATAAAAATAAATTCAAAAACGGAAAGCTTCAAAGAAGGATTATTACTTAAAATGGATCTTAATGGTGGGTTAACTTATTACAGGAAACGGCTAAAAAATAACATAAAATGGTAGAAATCATAACATTTTAAAAAATGTATATGACCGCCCAATTCTCAGTGATGAATAGAGGGACATAGCAAAATGAAAAATAAAGTGAGATTCCGATACCATTTGGAGCTGGGGCACCTTTGTTGCAGAAGATGTTTGTGGTATTGAGACTTCATTTACAGTAGTGCTTTGAGTTTTGATCCTTTTCATCCATGTAATTGTACATCCCTTTTATAGGCTTAGTGCTGCCCCACAACTTTACTAAATCGCTAGGTAAAATGAGAGGTTTGCTTTCTCAAGTTGTGGATAACCTCTCCCTTTGCCACTTTCTAACTCTGGGCTATGTAGAGCTTGCCTACAATAAAATGTGCCCAGATAGTGCATCTGGCACACATCTGGAACTGCTTTTCAATTTGCTTTCTGCACTATTTCCCCGCTCCCCTCCTTTTGCTGTATGCTTTGTTGTTTTTAACTTCTGAGCAATCAGCATTCCATTTAAGGCTGCCAAGGACCAAAGGTCATTTATACATGGTTTTAGCATACAAAGGAAGACACTCTTTAAAGAGAAATTGTTACAAGGGGATAGGACTGAATTTGTGTCAGTAGGCGATGTAAAATTCATTGGATACCCATTTGAACTTGTCCTCAGACTAATGGACGACACAGCTAATTCCTGTACATAGCAAGCCTGTGTTCAGAAGCTCTTTAACAGAGTGTCCATTGTATTTATGTTTGCTTTCAAAGGATCATAATGCTTAGTTTGAGGAGTGTGTGTAATTAGAAGACTGAGTCTTCTTTGTCGTAGCTTTAGTCTGAGCTTCTCAGAATATGAGCACCGTTCTTATATCTTAAATGTCTTCTAGCATTGTTGGAATCTGTAATGCTATGCTAATAAACTCTAGCAATGGAAGATATAGGAATTAAAGCAAATCTGCAGCCAAAAATTATCTATATGACTACTGGATATTATGGATATTAGGTCAGGGACTAGCTGGGTGATATTAGGTCAAGGAGTAGCCTCCTTGAATATCCTGGGGCTAAAAAATGTGATGCAGAAGGAAATAAGTAAAATAATATTTAGTTAGGTCATCTCTGTCAGAAAAAACATGCTTATTTCTCCCTAGTTCATCATTATCCATAGGCATATGGCAGGAAAATGACATACACTATGTTTAAGATATATACCTTAAATTAAATGTTACTGTAGGAAATAGGACATGGAGGTTGGGACGATCCATACATTCCCTTGTAGGGTGTGAGGGACAAAACCAGCAAGTTATTTTCAGCATCCTATTTTGAGAACCTGAAGGACAGGTAATTCAGGTTTATTTGATGTTTGAAAATGTTTTGAATTTTGAAGCTTCAGGTGGCACATGATACCAGCCTCTGTGGCAACTTTTTCACAGCAAACAACAAAAGGTGAAAGGCACTTCAAGGAACTTAAACTGAATGATCGAAGAGAAAAAGCTGTCAACCTACAATGGTATACAGAAGAGCATTGTCTTCTGATAATCCCTGCTCGTGGTTGGGTTGCCACAGCACTTCAGCAAAGTAGATATTTTCAGTCTTTCCCTCCCAGCTTTCCCTTCCTTTTGACTTTAGCTAGTGAAGCCAAGTATGTTCTCGGAGCTCTGTTGAGATGGCTCTGAACTGACAGGAGGTGGATCAAAGCTGTGTGGTTGAATAACACCAGAGCTGAGCAGCAAAGTATTTTCCCACAGCACGCACAGAAAGAAGTCGGAAGTCTCTTGAGGACTGGCTGAAGAGGGAAACAAGTAGAAGGGAAGAAGAAGGTGAAGGAGAAGAGACGACTGGAATTCTTTCCATCAAGACTTTTCCACTGGTTAGACTATAGGAAGCAGTTGGTTTCTGGAGTTCCTCTCTTTGGCTCCTATCATGGCTCTACAATTTGCCTCAAGGTTTGGAAATCTGGGCTTTTATCCCATTTGAAGGCATGACAGCCTATGGGAATCTGAACCAGAATCTTGTGGGTAATTAATGATGAACTAAATAAAGCTAGACATTTATTTGTGTGACACCTTAATGCAGGGCTGTCAAACTCCCGGCCTGCAGGCTGGATGCGTCATGCACTGGCCACACCCATGCCTGGTTTAGCGGATGGGAAAAAAGTCCGGATACATCACGTGATGCCGCCGTGACGATATGAGTTTGACAGCCCTGCCTTAATAGGACAATGTTTTATTTTCTCAGTGATGAGATTTTATTGAGTTCACAGGCAAGTGTGCATAGGATTTATTTTTCCACCCTATAATGTTCAAGGAGGTATAATAAATAATAAATAAATAATAAATAACTGTATTGTCATTGTACATGTATACACAGTATACCCATATGAGATTGTATCTATGTGAATTACTCTTTTGTCACTGCTGGTACAAACCATTTGGGATGATAGCCTTGTCTTGGAATTTGTAATGCTTATGGTCTAAGAAAGCCCCTCCTAATAAATTATATACATAACTGCTACCCATTGTGGAAGGTTTAACAGGAAATCTACTAGATCAGATGGATACACCACTAGTGAGTTTCATTGTTGAGTTTCTGGAAACCACACCTTGTCTACTGGTCATTGTGATGCAGCTAAGCTATGACAATTTACTCAGTCCATTGCTTTTTGAGTTAGTATGTCCTCAAGGCTACCCAAGACATAGTTATAATTAAAAAAACTTGTTTCACATAATCTGGTATAATCAATATTATCTATCCATAGTTCTGGAGATATGAGTCATGAGCAATTACTTTTATAAAAAGCCTCTTGACCATTTAGCTTCTAAACTGAAGGCTGCAGGGCTGGCTAGCAGTCTCCGCTGTACACATGAAGCATCCTGCACATGTCCCAAAGTACAGTTTATATTATCTGGAGTAGCATATGGGCACAAGGAACAGATTCTGGAGGACTTGCCAGAATGTTATTTATGAATGTGTAACTCATTTCACTCAACAGTACTGCAAGTGGTGTACAAACACAACCTTGGCAACCAGAGCAATAACAGCATCCAAGTCATTTCAGAACCACAGCTGGAAAGATCTCAGTCTCTGCATTTTAAAGTGTTGTTGGCACACTGCAATATTAAAAGAAGATTACTGTTCATATTTCATATAGTGTTTCTGGGATAACTATATCTGGGCTGTAAAAAGTCTTACAGTCAGTAGATCTGACAAACAAGATAAAGAGCACTCTCTTTGCTGTCATGTAATAGTCATCCAGATTTTTGCAATCCACATATAATAGCTCTACTTTGCCACACAGTGAATCAGTGTATTCAACGCTGCACTCATTCCTTCTTTTTTTCTCTCTTGCTGTTAGTGTTTTAGTTCATAAGCTTTTCCTGAACATGATACTGTATTTCATTAACGTAACAGTACTTCTCGTAATTGTTCTGCCCATTGCAAAATTAAGGCTGTTCTATTTCTCTCAATTCATAGCTGTGAGTAACTGTGAAAGGTTTTTTTTAGGCTTTTTAAGTCATGAATTTGTCTCACTACATATATCATTGCAAGCATGTTTACATATTTAAATGCTGGTACAGCTTTTTTTTTTAATGCTACATTTTTTTGCTCAGAAATTAGTTGTTCTTTCCAGAGAGGAAACATTCCCACCCAGCTGTTAAAAAAAAAATATAATCCTCTGCTATAATTTAACCAGTCACTTATTTTCCTTTTGTAAGATACAGTAGTCATGTGTTTTTCCCAAAGCCTGAATAATTTCCATGATGTGATCAAAATTGTATGATGAAGGCACAAAATACAACGTTGTTACCTCAAATTTTGCATTAACATTCTTTATGGGGAAAAATGGGGTGGGTGGACAGTAAGAGGGCTAGGAGAGGTAAATAGAAAATCTGGATGGACCAAAAGAGAGAAGCTGGTAGCTTTTAAGATTGCAGACCACAGCATTGTGTTGATGGTCCAATTTATACAGGTAGTCTTCAACTTATAACCACAATTGAGCCCAGAGGTTATGTTGTTAAGTGAGAAATTTGTAAAGTGAGTTTTGTCCCATTTTATGACTTTTTTTGCCACATTTGTTAAGTGAATCATTTGTTAAGTGCAGTTGTTAAATTAGTAATATGGTTGTTAAGTGAATCTGGCTTCCCCATTGACTTTGCTTGTTGCAAAAGATGGTCACATGATCCTGGGACACTACAACTGTCATAAGTATGAAGTAGTTGTCAAGCATCCAAATGTAAATCACATGACCATGGGGGTGCTGCAACGGGCATAAGTGCGAAAAATGGTCATAAGTCACTTTTGTAGCTTCAAATGGTCACTAAATAAACTGTTGTAAGTCAAAGACCACCTATACTGTCAGATATAAGTTGCTTCAGTAGGAGGACATTGTGCATTTGGCTTTCTTTCTCTTGCTTGGCAACAAACAGCCCTCTAGGAATGTAATGCAGCAGAGGTTCTCACTTGTGTCCAAAACAGTTAATTTAGTTACTGCTCAAGGATTGTAGCTCAAATGACCATAACTGCAGTACCATGTCTTGTGGGCAAGTTTCCTACTGTGTTTTCCCAAAAATAAGAACCTGCCTTATATGTTTTTGAACACCGAAATACTGTAAATGCTTGGCCTTATTTTTGGGGAGGTCTTATTATTTTGGGGCGCGTGGAGGAAACCAGAGGAAATGGCAGGGACTGGCTGTGCATGCATTTAAATATTTTCGGAAAGGGCTTATTTTCGGGGGGGGGCTTATTTTAGTGCATGCTCTCAAACGCCCGATTGGCTTTATTATCAGGGGATCTCTTATTTTAGGGGAAACAGGGTAACAGTGAAAAATTCCTCATTTGGAATTTTGCAATCCCCAGAATGGGGTCTCCTTATTATGGGAATAAGGAAGGAGAGCAAGAATTTGGGAATCCAGGTTGGAGGAGTAAAAAGGATCAGGGTACACTTTTCTTTTGGTTTCTGTTGAGATGGATCCTTTCTGATATCTCACAGAATGCAACTCTTGTGCTATTAGTTTTGTGAAATCTATTAAAGACAAGATCTCTTTTTCCCCTTTTACTGTTCCTTCTAGGAAACAATTTGCAAAATCCTAATGCTCCTATTATTTAATCATAAAATAAACCCTGGAATACAATTTAACAGTTGTCAGTTTTGATATCATTCATCCCCTATACAGAGGAGCTGTAATACAAAGGAATCCTGAGTTTTATCTTCTAGTGAAGGAATTGGGACTCCTCCATTGTTAAGGTCTCTTTTGTCTTGCAGCTGAACTCTGTTTTGACATGGAAGTCTACAGAATTGTCCAGATTTATTTATCCATCCCCAGGAATGTTTTGCGATTAGCTGAGCAAAAATGGATTATAGCAGCATAATAATTGCTGCCCTGTTCTCAACTGGTGCTGATGGCAACTTCTGATGATGGGTGGAGATTGCCAGCTGGCAGTCATTTACAGCACATTGCTGCACTGCAGTGTGTTTGCAACCTGCTTGCCAAGATGTGGCACTGTGCCACCGGATTTACTGCTGGTATGACTGTTGTATGATTTGTAGCCTCATTGAATTTGGTTGGTAGGTAAATATTTAGCGTACGTATCCTTTGTAAGGGACTGCAGGGCTGCTTCCTGTTTCTATACAATTACACATGGAGGGCCTTGTTTAGTCCTCCTTTAGCTGTTTCCTTGTATTCTTATCATTCATACAAAGGGTGTAGCTCCATTGTGTACTTTATTATAAGCATAGTAATTGGTCTGAGATTTAATGACATGCTAGAAAGAGAAGGGATGTTTGAGAACCTATGGAGTGTTGTTAAGCCTATGCACAAAGCTACCATCTAACTCTTCTGCCTTAAAAGTAGAGGTGCACAGCAAATTATAAACCTGAATATCTATGGAGATTCTCAGTCATCCAGGTCATGGTTGTCCCAAAGGTGCTTTTTCAAGGGGCAACTGGACTTTCTGGTTTTTCTTTGAAGACATTTCACTTCTCATCCAAGAAGCTTCTTGAGCTCTGATTGGATAGTGGGGAATGGAAGGATTTATATTCCTTGCATTCTTTTAAACTTGAACCTGTTTCTCACTGAACATTCAACACCTGTGTTACATTTTATGCTGTTTGGGAAGGCTTGTATGGTGGATTGGTTCACCGTGTAGAAAATTGAAGCATTCTTCACCATTCATTTAAAATCTAAGTATTGGGGTTTTTTTAAAAAAATATCTCATTTGAAAAAAAAAAATGATGATCTCAGCAATCAGTTTATACTTCTGTTTATGCATTTATGCCACTCTTTAACAGGAATTTCACTGGCTATAAAGGTCGAATGGAACTGTAACCCACAGAAATGTTCTACCTTTGTTGAATTGCACATCATAAATAGGGATTTTCCTGAGTGCTCAGAGACATTTGTATGATTCTAGAAGCCAAGAAATGGGAGTGGGTGGGAAGAATAGAATAGAATAGAATAGAATAGAATAGAATAGAATAGAATAGAATAGAATAGAATAGAATAGAATAGAATAGAATAGAATAGAATAGAA
>WNWU01000001.1:31137287-31163675 GCA_012654045.1 Ptyas mucosa
CTGCTGCTGCTATGAACTGCTGCTGCTATGAACTGCTGCTGCTATGAACTGCTGCTGCTGCTATGAACTGCTATTGTGACTGAACTGCTATGAGCTGCTAATGTGAAGGAGTTGCTATCTGTTGATGGATCTGCTACCATCGTGGTTTGTTAACCAGAGTGAGTTGTTTGGACTGATTTACTGGACTGATTTATTGGAGAAGACTTGGGATTTGTTTATGACTACGCTACTGCTTTTTCCTATGATAAAGTACACTTTTGCTAAACCAGTTTTCTTATTCATTGCTCTCAACGTTTCCTTGTGCAGTTACTCTGCTGGTTGGTAAAACAACATCAATATCCTTAACACCTTTAATGTCCCAGAGACTACAAAAGACCAGGAAAAATGGATTGTCATTTCACTTACTTAGCTGCAAAACACTCTTTCAGATTCTTGAATGTTGAGTTTACATTTTAATGTAAATTTAATTAATTTGCACTTGAGATTTGCAAACCATGAGAGAAAATAATAGTATATTTCAATAGTTATACTTCTATGAATGTTGTGCTGCACCTCTAATAAAGAAATTAAAATATTATTCTGAAAATCATACTGAAATCTTAGTAAAAACTGCTCTGATGCAAAACTTACATATAAAATACATACCCATTTTTCCCCAAAAAATGTACTTATTTTTCTACAACCTTTTTTGCAAGTTAATGTGTAATGGAGATAATAACATTAGAACCTGCCGTGTTTCCTCGAAAATAAGACTGTTTTATATTTTTTTGAACCCTGAAATAAGCATTTGGCCTTATTGCCATGCGCTCAAAAGCCTGATTGGGCTTACTATCAGGGGATGTCTTATTTTGGGGGAAACAGGGTAAGAGTAGTCCAACTTAATCTTTAGTTTAAATTGAAGACAATTGTATATTTTTAAACTCCTTCTCCCCAATATCTTGACTTTCAGAAGTCAATGTGGCAATGGAGAGTAATGAATTTAAGTATGTGCTAGGAGAACTTTCAATAATGTGTAATGTTGGAAAAAGTGAGCAGTCGTTGCGAAATTCTACTTGTGGAATTTGGGAGGTTTTGCACAAATTTGTCCCTGGCACTAGAGTGTAATTGCTTCTATCACTCATTTCTTCCCCTCCCCCCCTTTTTTTTCTTCCATCAAGGTTTTGGTTTTAGCATCTGTGCAGTAAATATGGAACCTACATGTGGCAGTAGATGTGTGCAGTAAAGATGGAAGGCTACATGTGTTTCTTCAGGCTTGCTTTAATAACAGGGATTGATGAAGCCCTGTTTTTCTTCTTTTTTTCCCTATTGTGGGGAAATCTCTGAGGAAACTAAGTGGAGATTCTGTTGGCAGGAGAGGTTCAGAATACCAGACTGTGTTCTCCTTCCCAGTATTTTGGATTATGAAAGTGGCTAAGTTTCAGCTATAATGTGACTGCTGGGTGGGAAAGCAGCCATCTGTCCTCTCTTACACTAGCTTAATTTATATTCCATATTTCTGCATTTAGGCTGAAGGAATTTGCTAAATTCCATATATTGTTTCTTCATTTTCATTCAGAGACATAGAGGCATTTCCCACCCTCTATAATGCTTGCTTTAAAACTTCATGAGTATGTTTAGAGCTTAGATCTAATGAATTATAAGATTCATTGGTGGATCCCTGTTAATCTTTAAGATGTCTTTGAATTAAGTTTTCTCCAAGTTGCTTAAAGACCCATTCATATAATTTATACTATACATACATACATACATACATACATATATATATATATATATATATATATATATATATATATATATATATTTCACTAGCCAGTACTCAGTTTGTGCAAATTATTTCCATTTGTTAAAATAGCTGATGGAAACGTCATTCAATGTAGGTTGAAAATATCACAGGCTGATATTGCAGTGCTCCCTGCATATTCATCCCCCTGCCCCTGCTCTGATAGGCCAGAATAAGAGTAAAAGATAAATCTGGGTAGCTCTCCAAATTTCTCAGAAAATATTTTTCAGGTTTAATCTATATAAAATTTTCATAAAATTTTGCCTTAACGTTGTCATATGACAGTAGAAAACCAACATTTGCAAGTCATCCTGAAAATGAGAATTGTAAACAGCCCAACACTTCATTGTAAAAGGAAAATAAAAGCACTGCAATAAAAGAAAAAGAAAAGAAACTAAATTTTCTCACTTGGTGCCCATAGTGTCTAACATTAATGCATTTTCAAAAAGCAAAAAGTCCTGAGTTTATCTTAGTATTGTTAATTTTTCTGATCATAGTATGTCTGTACTAGACAGGAAGAATTTCATTTCTTATCGTGTCCATTATTATAGCAAATTGAAAAAAGGACAAATTCCACATTGATCAATAACAATAAGACCCTCTATGTTTAACATGGCAATATAATTTTTTTAAAAAAACCTTGCACAATATTCAAATAAGTATAAATTGCATTCCTTTTACATTCTTCTGTGTAGAATCAGGTATACCATAGTTTTTGATGCTAGTAGATGAAGTAAAATTGAAAGCATGGACGGCAGTTTGACTTGAACCCAAGAAAGTTAATTTTGAATGGAAACTTTTGACCTTTGTGGTAATTTCCAGTTTCACTAAGAGGAAATTGTGAAACATTTTACTGTTCTTGTCTGACATCGTCTTTGCAGTTGGCAAATAGTAATCCAGACACTTGTGCCATTCATAGCTCAAGAGATGAGTTTGCATTTTGCTGACTTGACACTTGCTGGGCTCACACAGCAGGAGGTTTCTGCCGTTTGCTCAGACATGTGTCCTAAAAACAAAAAGGCAGATGGCTGTCTTCTTTCCAAATCCGTAGCAGTTGGCAATATCTTACAGCAACTCTTGTTTTGCAAGAACTTGTTTGCTTGAGTTTCTTTCTTTACTCTGTGGCTGCCATATTGTCTAATTGCCACAATATGAACCCTGTGAGTTTAGTGCTCAGCACCAACAGGCTGATATTCATATTTGTTCTTAAGATACTAATAGAATAGCTAACAATTACATCATCACGTCTTAGACATCGTTTTTAGCCACTGTGCCTTTTCCTTTTGTAACCTTTTGTAAGTCCTGTCTTATCCATGAAAACCAGCTGGATGACTTTCGGCCAGACATTCTCTTTCAGGTTGTTGTTGTGGGGAAAATAGGAGGAAGAAGATATGTTGGATGTAATTTGTGTTATTTATAAAAATATCAAAGATGGGACTCAAACAAACTAACTAACAAACTTTAGGCTTATTTTGACTTCCTAGAAATCCATATCACTATGATTTTTTTCAAAGCCATGTAAGTTTCAGAAAAAATATCCCTAAGGCATCTTAAGGGTGACATTCTTTACTTCTGTTCTGGCTTTACCATTCTCCCACAAAAGGTGGCATCTTTCTGAAGTCCTGAAAAATGGGGCGATCCAGCAGACTCCAAGAACAGCCAGCATGATAGCAAACTTAGGTGTCTAAAGCCCTGTGTGTGTGCGCGCGCGCTCGTGCATGTGTGTTTATCTGTGTAGATTAACAGAATTGGAAGGGACCTTGTAGGTCATCTAGTCCAACCCCCTGCCCAAGCAGGAGACCCTATACCCGTGATGGCGAACCTATGGCATGTGTGCCACAGGTGGCATGTGGAGCCATATCTGTGGGCATGTGAGCATTGCCTTAGATCAGCTCCAGCACGCATGCGTGCGCCGGCCAGCTGATTTTCTAGCCTTCCGGGCCCACTAGAAGTCGGGAAGCGGGCTGTTTCTGGCCTCCAGAGGAGTGGGGAAGGCTGTTTTCGCCCTCCGCAGGCTCCAAGAAAGCCTCTGGACCCTGGGGAGGGTGAAAAATGGGCCTACCGGGCCCACTATGCCATTGCAGGTTGAAAGCAGTGGGAGCACGGGGGGGGATGTCACAGGTACGTGCGTGCAAAAGCAGGGGAGGGGCGGATTGAATTACTCCCCCCGCTTTTGGCACGCAATGGCAAAAAGGTTAGCCATCTCTGCCCTATACCATTTCTGGCAGACGGCAGTCCAATCTCTTCCTGAAAGCCTCTAGTGATGAAGCTCCTACAACTTCCAAAAGCAACTTCTGTTCCATTGGTTGATTGTTCTCACTATCAGAAAATTTCTCCTTATTTCTAGGTTGAATCTCTCCTTGTTCAGTTTCCATCCATTATTCCTTGTCTGGCCTCCAGGTGCTTTGGAAAACAGCTTGACCCCCTCTTCTCTGTGGCAGCCCCTCAAATATTGGAACACTGCTATCATGTCTCCCTTGGTCCTTCTCTTCACTAGACTAGCCATGCCCTATTTATGTAAGAAAAAGCTGCCATGAGAGGAGTTGAAAGGAATTCTTTGGATGGATTATAACCTTTGCTCTTTGGAAAAACAGGTTCATTTTAAATAAAACATAGTTCTTCAGTGTTGAATGAAATGCTCTGACTTCTCCCTTCCTTTCTTTTTGTTGACAGAGAAAAATTTTGCTGTTGTTGTTCCTCCTTCTCTTTCCTTCTCTCTAGTTCCTACTAGCAGGACATGCTAGAGGACATATCTGGAGCTACATCAAAAAATGAAAAGGTTCCCTTATTATGGAATAAAGTTCAAATAATTTGTATATCTTCAAATGTAAGATGGGATCAATAATCGCAGGACAAGTGCTTAATTATTTTTTTGTATTATTTTTACTAGCTTGAAGCGGAAATGTCTGGGATTGTTAGTGAACTTGTCCAGAATTACGATCCTTATGATGACAACAATAGGACCGTTGAAAATGCTTGGGACTATGTCCAGTTACAAGTAAGTTGCAATGCAATAGTTAATGAGGCTGTTAGTGGTATTGTCAATAATACATATTGCTTTTTCTTGAATGAGAATAGTAACATCAACAGTGATCTTAATCTAATTTAATCATAAATTAATATTGATATGTGAAGATTGGCTACAGCAGAAGTAAGTGGATAAAGAACCTTATGAGCCAAACACAAGTTCTATATATGAGGAACACGTTGCTTTCATATAGTGGGTCATATCATCAATATACTGTCTTTTTGTTTTCCTCTGGTATTGTTCTCAAGATGCACAGTACAAAGGTACAAGCAGGAGATCCTGTTGAGGTACTTATTTGTTAAAATCTCTTTTCACCAAACAATGCTCATGATATGGAATTCTACTATATATCCAAGGAAGTTATTCAATCAGTCACTGCAATCCCATTCTGTTTTTTCTCTAGAGCAGTGTTTTTCAAACTTGGCCTCTTTAAGATATATGGACCTCAACTCCCAGAAGATGGACTTCAACTTGGGGAATTTAAGATGCGTGGAATTGAAATCTACACATCTTAAGGAAGTCAAGTTTGAAAAACACTGCTTTAGAAGCTCAAGGCAGTATACATAATTTCCTCTTTGTATTTTATTTTTTAATTCGGTGACTTAGATTAGACAGAGAGTTGAGCTCATTGAGTTTCTTACTTGAGCAGAGACTTGAACCTGAATCTCTCCAGTCCTAGTCCAATTCAAATTGAACATGTGTGGAGAATATGGATCCATCAACATGTGTGAATAATTATGCAATATCTAATTTGCCAGATGTAAAGTTTGGCATGTCCTGTACATGAGATCTACTTTGGGTGTTACCACAGAAAAATGAAGCATGCCGGAATTGTCCACGTGTTCAATTACTACAAGGTGCAAAGCTGCATCGTGGCAGTGTATTTATATATACATTTTCAACACTGTGACCGCATTTACTAGCGAGTTCCATATGTGAAAAAACTTGTTGCCATTCAAGGTCCACAGACAGTTTTTTTATAAATTCAGACACGGTTTATTTCATATTTTTAATTGTAGGCTTCACATAAACCAGGGCTCCTGAATCATTCAATGACACAGTTTGTATACATTGTTGAGGTTGGTACTGGTGGCCCCCATAATCTGCCTACTACTGATGGTTCTTGACAGCAACCATCTCTGTACTCCTGTCATTCTTACCCAACTGTCTTAAACACCAGTTCTTCTGTATGTAGCCTATAGTGCCATCTAATATAGTTTCAGTTTATCACAGCATCTGGTTGGTAAGAAGCCAACAAAAAATAAAACGGGGGCTAGTTAGCTCTAAGAGGTTACCAGTTATATTGACTTGGTCCAGATATTTGTAGGATATAGATAAATAAAGAGCTGGATTATGTGCCATCAAGTTGTCTTTTAATAATCATACATGGTCTGTTCCTAATCTGGTCCTTCAGGTTTTCCGATGGTGCATTCATCATTGCTGTAACTGAGTCCATCCACCTTGCTGTTGGCCATTCTCTTTTTCACTATCCTTCTTTTCCTAGCATTATACTGTAGGTTTTTCAAAAGAACTATAGTCGTTTGCATAAAGTATTCAACATATGATAATTTGACCCAGATCATTTGAGCACTGAATAAGAGTTCTGGATTGATTTAATTCTATGATGCATTTGTTTTGGGGTTTTTTCTTCTTCTTTGCTATAGTATTCTCAAGAGTCTTCTCCAAAACCAAAGTTCAAAAGCATTAATACTCTTTCTACTCTATCCTGCTTTTTCAAAGTCCAAGGAGATAGATTAGTTGGCTTTTAAGGCTTTATACAATCTTTATGCTGGAATTAAGGACAAATTTCCCTTAGGCGTTACTTTTTCTGCTGATCAGAATGTCTTCTAATAGGAAAACTGTTTTGTACATTTGAGTAAATGAGGTTCCATTCTTTCATCTGAGAATTAAAAAGCACATATACAATTTCTCTTTAGTCAAATAACGCTGTATGAAAATGTAGTGCAGAACTTGTTTTTAACGAAGACTTGTATTAAATGTAGTCAGTGGTTTTCCTTGGATAAGGAGAAGTTGCTCACCCTATATCAGAAGCAACCTCCAAATTGGTAGCATTATTCTTTGTAGAGTATGATTTGATTTTCTGCAAATTTGTAGTCTTTTCCAGGCCTTCTGCCTCTTCTAGTAGACATGGCAGGGGATATGGGTAGAGCATGTACCAGGTTCCCCTCACACATATGTACTAGTTGTTCCTGACTCTAGGGGGTGGTGCTCATCTCTGTTTCAAAGCCGAAGAGCCAGTGCTGTCTGAAGACGTCTCCGTGGTCATGTGGCCGGCATGACTAAATGCCAAAGGCGCACTGAACGCTGTTACCTTCCCACTAAAGGTGGTCCCTATTTTTTTCTACTTGCATTTTTTATGTACTTTTGAACTGCTAAGGTGGCAGAAGCTGGGACAAGTAACAGGAGCTCACCCCATTACGTGGCACTAGGGATTCGAACTGCTGAACTGCTGACCTTTCGATTGACAAGCCCAGCGTCAGGTTAATTGGACGTCAGGTTAATTGGATAAATTCTTTATCCACTCAGATTCTCATCACTCTGTTTTAGAGATTATATTACATTCATTCAATATGAGAGAAATTTGAGTTTGGTTTTCTTCCTAAACTAATTGGGGATATTTAAATTGGAGCTATTAGTTCACAGACTAATGTGTGTTTTATCATAAAACATAAACCTGTAGACTATCTCCGAGTCAAAACAGACTGGTCTTTGAAAATCAGAAATGAAATAATGAAATTCATTTTAGCTACTTAGGACTAAGTAAACTCTCAGTTGGTTCAAAAGTTATAATTTCTTCTCACGGTTTTGTAACTATTGCATAGATTACTATTAACATTTTCAGCAGATTTCTATTTATATATTCTATTCCCAACAGCAAACCAGCTCTTATTTACATACAGTACAGTATATTATATAATTAAGGCCTACTTGGTCTTTCTTCACAAATTAAAAGTCTTGCCAACTTTTTATATAATCCTATTTCAACCACAAGCTAAAAGGAGAGAATAGTAGAAGAGCTCCATCTTTTGGTGACTGGCTATTTTTAACAATTGCCTCAAGCTGGTGTTTATGAGTAAGACTGGGAAGTGCCTCTATAACATATTTCTTCAATCACTTTCAAAGAACTAACAATTCAGGGCATTGCATTGGATCTGGAGATCTTCAAGCAGAATGAAATCTAACTGCCTGCTGTTCCAGAATGCCATTGAGTGAGAACTAACAGATGACACTGTGGAAGTGGAAGAATATACAACTTTATGAGAGCATCTATTTTGTTGGTGGCTATGTTGGGTTTTACAATTGTTACCCTCCATTTGAAACTGGATAGGAAACTCACAAGCAAATAGGGTGCTGGAAAAGTTGCATCCAGCTTCAGTGTACTATAATGCCATTTTGGTTATAGAATTCTTAATAGACCTTATATGGAGGCAGCTCCTCAGTCAGCAGCCCTGTCTGTTGATCTGTAAGCCATTTCCATAGAAGCCCTTGAGTTCTTATTAATAGCACCATTTCTGAAGATAGTCTGACACAGTTCTTTGTGAACTTCTCACATTTCCAGACAGGTGAAGTGGTTTCATATGTGCTTTCATATGAAAGACCTATTCATTTTTAATAATAAAAATTGTAATAATGGCTACAAAATATGCTACCCATCTCACACCTAACAGTGAAAATTATAACATTTATTTATTAAATAAATGTATACAGCTGCCCAACACACATAAAGTGACTCCCAAAGTTACCCAAAGGGGGTGGGGGAAATCAACCCACTCCTGCTTATTTTTCTAGCATGGCAAGTAGAATCATTTTAAATCTCTAAAAGAGGGACGTTTTGTTGGCATTTTGTTAATTGTACAGAGTGAAATAAATTCTCTAGAATTAATAGAGGTGCATTTGACATGGCAGTGTAAATTTGACTCAGCCTTCCATTCTTTTCCTTTCTAAGGTAGGTAAAATGAGGACCCAGATTGTGGGGGCAATAAGCTGACTTTGTATAAATATATATAAAAAGTATGAAGACTATTGCTTAACGCATTGTAAGCCAGCCTGAGTATCTGGAGAAGGGTGGCATATAAATCAAATTTTTAAAATAATGTAGGGATCTTGCAGATAATTAACTTTTAATATATTTTGCCTTTAATGTGACTAAGGGGTAAGGAGGATGATTCTGCTTTTATGAGACTTGCTACTATTTTTTTTCCTTAAAATTTTATTCCAAATTCACAAAATAGCTAACTTCATCTTATCTATCGAATCAATTAACGTGGCATTTGCTCCTTGAGTTTTACTACCTTAGATTGTAAAGGAAGTGAGTGTTGCTATATTATAGCAAAGGTGTGGTTTGTTTTGTTGTTTTTGTCCGTTCTGATTCATGGCAACTATATGGACAAGTCCATGCAATTTTTGCTGGTGTTTTTTTAAAAATAATAATTGTAAGCTACTCATAGAATTTTACTAAGCGAGATAGTTCCACTAAAGAAAGTGTAATAGTTAGCAAAAGAGAGAAGGAGAAGAATCCTCTCAAGCAAAATGTGTCTTGGTTCCTAGTAATGCTCCCAATTAGTTCAAGACTCGGAAGCTGTTGCTTTTTCAAAGATCTTGTTTATTGGGCACATCATATCGTCAGGTTCAAAAGTCAAGCCAATTCTGGCATAATTAAAAGATAGATACTGGCCACCCCTCTTGTGTCCCAGATCACGTTACCCAACCAAGCACATGAGTACTTAGTACTCTCCTCCTGCCGTTGCTAGGATACGCTAGGTCAGCTTCAGCTCTCACAAGCCTTATCAGTGTTATAGTCTGGCACTCTAAAAGGAAACATTCTACATTCCACAAATCTCCCTACCCAAGCATGGCAACTGAGAAACGAAACAAGAAACTTTTATGGCTTCAGTTAGAGTCGTTTCGATAGTTGACAAAATGGCCTTGTGACACTGAACAGGAAGTAACAAGGTGATGTTTTCTTTTAAACACAGTTGCAATGCTGTGGTTGGACTGGGCCAGAAACTTGGAAAAACAACACAGTGCTTCAGGAAAGAAACCAGACACTCTATCCTTGCTCTTGTTCCAATGACTCCTTTAACTCCCTGGCCGAAGTGGGTTTCTGCTCCCTGAATACTTTTTCCAACTCTTCAACAGTGGATGACTGGCCAGTTAAAAAGCAGGTGAGTGCCTCATTTCAGGAAGTTCTGTCTAGAAGTCTCTTGATTTTTAAAAGAAAAGAGTGGCGTGCATAAGTGCACCAGCGTGCCTACCGTCCCTGTCCTAATATTCCTTTTTACTTACTCTTTTCATGTATTCAAATTATGTTTATACTTTTACCTGTTATCTTATATATGCTTGACAAAATGAATGAATGAACAAATGAATGATAGCAGCTTTTGTTTACCTGCTTTCTCTTCCTCCCTTCACTCTCATTTTGTTTGGCATTTGGTTTGAAAGGTTTTTGGGAGGAGAATATAAAATCTTGCCTTCCTTTTAATGACTTTTGAGTTGTTGCTCTCAGTTGTCTTCCTGGTTGAAGGCAAAGTGTTAAAAGAGGTATGTGAATGTAACCAGGTATGTGAATGTAACCACGGGCATCTCCTTGACGTGATTACAAACTCCCCATTCCCCCGTCATTCTGAGAATACATTTTGACTGCCTTTTTCTCAATCATTTTAATTCTTGGAGGCAGTTTGGAAGCCCACTTTATTTGCCTCAAATCTCTCCTTCTATCAGTCATTTGTGTAGCCAACTACTTATTCATACACTGTTTTGATTTTTTAAAAAATGCATCCATTACAACAAATGCTATGTTCACAGACATAGTATATACTCCAAAACAAAAGTCTTGGCGTTGCTGTTATCTTGGCAGTATATTTTGTGAGTTTCTAAGACGCACCCTGATAATGGCTTTTGGTGATAAAATCCTGGAATAGATTTTTATAATATGCAGTTCTTAAGTTTACTTTGTTGGCTCCAAAATTTACTTTTTCACTTTGAATATATAAGTGCTGCTTTTTCCTCTAGTGCAGAAGTATTTCTAATGGGTATGGTTCAAATTCAGTGTCCAACATCCCTTAGGACTCTAATTGGGTCACAAGTCAGCAGTAAGGAAATAAGATATCCTGGGGAAAAAAATCCCTGTTTGTCAGAGATAGAGAATCCTGGAATAAAGAGAAAATAATAGCTTTCTAATTTATTTTGGCCTTATCCAAAATAGCTGGCCCAGCTGGCTTTCCTTTTGGTGTGGGGCAGGGGGAAGACTCAATAAAAATCCAATTTCCCCCAATAAATGGGGAAAATAAAGGCCCGGTGATCCAGAGTCCAAAAATGGGGGTGGGATCTGTTCATCGGGAGATCGGAAAGGAAATCAGTCAAAATTTGGCCAGGAGGCTATTCAGAGAGGGATTTGCCTTGGTCTGTTCATCCCCCCCCCCCCATTAGAAGTGGAATAAAAATAGGTGTGTGTGTGAGAGAGAGAGTGTAAATAACAGCCCGGGATAGCTTCGGCCATAAAGAACAGTTGCTGTTATTTTTGTTGAGAGCTTCTAAGCTACACAGCATTCTTTAATAAATACTAACAAAAATGAACCATAATATTAAGGATTAAAAGAAATAAGTGAAATCAGAGGAGGGGGGAAGGAAGGAAGGAAGGTGAAATCAGAGGAGGGAGAAGGAAGGAAAGGAAGGAAGGAAAGGAAGGAAAGGAAGGAAGGAAGGAAGGAAGGAAGGAAGGAAGGAAGGAAGGAAGGAAGGAAGGAATAAGGATGTGATGGCCCTCCAGAAGCTACTGCACTACACTCCTATCATTCCTGAGTTGTGCTGTTAAAGAAATTCAGTGCCACCAGGGAGAAGTCAAGTTGTGAAAGAGTGATTGAAATTTCTCACATTGAAACTAAATGGTGATAGGTCATAACGGGTTCTCCCTGACACAGTTTCTTGTTATGTGCCATATGGTTAAAATTTCAGATAAATGTATTTCTCTGCTGTCCAGTTGCCTCTTGCAAGAGAGAGAAAGAGGGAGGGGGAGATGCTGGCGTGGCAAATAATTTAACAATGGGTTCCCTGCCCTAATGACCGGCTGGGTAGGGATGGCTGGGGGGGGGATCATGTGACTGGGTGGGAGTGAGTGACGTCAAGTTGACCATGCCTACCTAGGTTTTGTGATTCCTGGTGTTCTCTTTTCTGTGGGAAATGGGTCCAAATGGCTCTTTGAGTGTTTAAGGTTGCTTATCCCTGTTCTAGCTCAATAACATTGTCCTGCTTTGGTAATTATTATCCATAATCTTACAATCTTGGTAAATCAGATGTGGTACGTATCTTCCAGGGATGTATGAAAGGTGTGCAGAATTGGTTACAAGACAACCTTGGCATCATCCTTGGAGTGTGCACGGGGGTTGCGGTCATTGAGGTAGGTGTTCATTTTCCTGCATTTTGTAAAAAGATTTTTTGTTTGTGACTGTTTATAATCACAAACAAAGCAAAATATGCTCTGTAAGTACAGTACATTGATTCTTTGGCCTATGAATACTTGGTACTTGATAGAAATTAATCAATTTTCCTTTTTTATTATTTATTTATTTAATATATAAAATACAAAGAAAAATAGAAATAGGAAATTAGGGGAAGGAAAAAGAGAGTGGAAAAGAAAGTGTGAGGTACAGGGGGGGAAAAAGGGGGGGAGGCGTTGACTTCCAACTCTTTTTAGCACAGTACAAGATAAAAACACTCCAGCCTCAACTTTTTGCTTTTACATATTAGTATATATCTAGCCATTTCAATAACGACAAATCTTCTGATCAACAAAACAAAAGTCAAAGTTTCATATTTTTTTTCATCACGGGCACAAAATCCAGAAGTGATATCCAAGTGAAAAATGTACTTAAATATATTCTCCATAATCAATTTTCCAAAAAGTATGAATTAGTCTTTCTATTCCTTAGTTTTTATTATGTCTTAGCTAAAAGTACATTTATTTATTTTTTAAAAATCTAGATCTACCTGATGATTGGAGCCTTTTAAAGAGGATAGCTTTGATTAAAAGTTTTCCTGCCAGCTTCAATTCATTCACACTAGCAATTATTGTTTATGATTGAAAACAAAGATGCAAAAGGGGAAATGAGAGAGAATGCCCCTGAGGGAGATACTACGAACCAGATGTAAATGGATCCAAACCAAAAGACCCAAATATCTGAGGAGATCTGGTTATTTGCTCCATCTACAATTCTACATCTTTTTTGTAGTAGTCTCTCAATTAGAATGATAGTTCTTTCTTCCATGGCTGATTGAGATTTACCTCAGCTCAGCAAGTTTCTGATTTCCATTTTTTATTATGTATGAATTCCTATCTGCTGATGCTGCATTTTTGTCCTGACATGTTTCAATATGATGACAAATCGACTGTATTGGTCACGGCAGGCTGAATATGGTTCATTAGCTGCTTCTTACATTTTTATTTGGAACATTTTATTAAATATGTGAAACTAAATGCAGCAGTCCCCTCATTCAGTGACTGTTCAAAGTTACAATGATGCTGAACAAAGGGTACTTAAGAGGGGTTCTTATAGTTGTGTTCATTGCAGCATCCAACAATCACGTGGTCACTATTTGTATGCTCAGCAACCTGCATGCAGTTACAATGTTGCAATATCAAAATGTCAATATCACATTTTGTGCCACCTTCCAACAAGCAAAGTCAGTGGGGAATCTGGCAGGAGATTGCAGGTGGCAATTTTGTGACTGTGGAACGCTGCAACCTCATAGGATTCGCTTAACAACAGCAATGGGGACTACCGGAACTATAGTCATAAATTGGTGTAGTCATGTGATGCCTCACATTATGAATGCATCACTTAGTAATGGAGTTCCCAGTCCCAATGACCGACAGTAAGCAAGAACTAACTGTAGCAAAACTCATCCAAGAATGAAAGTGTTTTTTGCAGTAATGTTAGCAAAATTTAGCTCCCTCTCCGGAGGAGCTTATAATTGCAGTTTTGACAGGGGGAGGAGAACCAAGAAGACTGAGAAGATAAAAGGTGTTGAGATAAAACATGTGGTGGCGCAGTGGTTATAATGCAGTACTGCAGGCTACTTCTGCTGACTGCCAGCAGTTCGGCAGTTCAATTCTCACTGGTTCAGGGTTGACCCAGTCTTCCATCCTTCCAAGGTTGGTCAAATGAGGACCCAGATTGTTTGGGGGCAATATTCTGACTCTGTAAGCCACTTAGAGAGGGCTTTAAAACCACTATGAAGCGGTATATAACTCTTAAGTGCTATTGCTAAAACCAGAAAACACGCTTTGGCTTATTCTTATGTTCCATTATATGAATGTTTTTGTTGTAAATCTGAACAATCGCTGAAAAGCTAAATTCTGTCCAGGAATTCCCCATTTCTTTATAAGTGCAAAGGACCAGCCTTTTCATCCTTCCTTCCTTTTTTCTCTTGCAGTTGCTGGGAATGGTGCTCTCTATCTGCCTCTGCAAGAACATACACACTGAAGATTACACCAAAGTGCCCAAGTACTGAGAGACTGCTGGTCTTGAGAGCTGCCCCAGAACATACAAAATGCCCCTTTCTTAAACCCAGACTGTCTTCATCCCTCTGGTGACAACTCTGCGGTGTTGCTGCAGTTCAATTAGGTTGTGCGGTATTGATGAATTATTTGAGGGACTTGGGCAGCCTCCTTTTATCTCTTGACTGTTCGTTTATGAAACAGGCCATTTAAATCTTCTCCTCCTTGTGAGATACCCTGCACCTTTATTGCCAGCACCTCTTCCTCCCTTCCTTTTATCCACATTTGTCGATTGTGACTAAGCTTAGAGTATTCACATATTCCAGTTGTTGCAGCTGTTTGCTATATGTACATAATCCTTATACTGTTCATCGAAGAAGATTTGGAGGGAGGGGGCTCTAGCTGTTGTGGTTTGATATTTTTTTAATCACATGCTTTTAGAAAAACACGCTGTAGAGAGGAGCATTTCTCCTCTAAATAATCAGATGCCTCTATCTTTTTTAGCTTCAGTTCCTCTGATCTATTGAATTGACACCAGCCAGATCAAGAATTGGACTGTAAGGCACCAAGCTTAAAATACCACCATTTACCTTTTGAAACAGGAATGTATGATACGGAAAATCTGATACCATTTTTTCTCATTTCTGCCATACTCCTACCTTTGGGAGTCCATTACATTGGAGTCATTTTAGTGACCGCATCTCCAAGGATGAATCTGTCCTGGCTCTCTGACATCTACTCCTGGTTTGCCAACTTTATTTGAGGTGGTGATGGAGACTATATATATATATATTTCCACTCACATTAGTATGAATCTTCTGTAATTTTGTCTTCTCTTTGTTATGGTGAACTTATACAGAATTGATTATTGATTATTCTTCATGCCAGTAGTGGCAGGGAACACTTTTTCTGGCCTTTAGTTTATATGTACCAAGGAAAGTACATAGCTCTTCTTGCCTCTCTAGTTGGGGATCATGTGACCTTGGAGTCACTGTAGTTGCCACCAGAACCCATGTTGCAGGAGCCACTGTGAAGAACTTACTGTTGATATTTGTACTGGGAGATGCTTCTCTATTCAAAAGCCATGCAAGCATCTATATTATATGGTGAATGCAAGGAAACAGCCCAGTTTTGTAAGGGAAATCTTTCCTTCCCAGATTAAGGAACGGCTGCTAGTACATAAAACTGTGAAAAAGAAAGTCCAGATTGTGGTCACAGTATCATTAGCATTCTCTCCTGACACCATGGCTCTGGTTTTGCATGGAGAGCTTCTATTTGAGGTGTGCCAAAGAAGGCAACCAGGAAAAGTTAACATGTCCAGAACTACAAGTTCCTTACATTAACAATTATTAATGTATAGATCAAAGCATGAATGCTTCATTCCATCATCTCACGGCACAGAAGGTAGTTTTTGCAAATAGGAAACTTGATGTTTGTCTATTGAGGGAGAATGAAATGGGTCTGAGTTAATTTAGAGACCAAATCTAGTTAAGAGTACCTGCATTCCCATGCTTTCCTACCTTCCAAATATTATAATTTCTTAACAAGGGGTGAATTTGATAGATTTTGTGCAGTAAGACAGTTGGATGATTCAGAGTCCATCCTTTGAATAATTTCACATTAACATTCTAGCAAACATGGGTCATTTTATTTGAAACAATGGTCCAGGTTGGCTCTACTGCCGTCATCCACCAGTCGCTGTTTCATTTTTGATTGGATTGTAATGCTAGGCTGTGTATGCATCACTTCATGCTTTATCTGATAAACTTCACTGATAAGGTGTTTATGCGATGGTTCTTGTTCTCTTGGATTCAGCTCTGAACAGAAGAACGCTGGAGTCATTTTGTTTTTGTTTTTGTTTTTAGAAACCACTTCCAATTGAAACAAATGCATGTACAGATTTAACAAATAATGGGCGGGTATTTCAATAATAAAACATTTGCTTAAAAAAAAAGAAAACATTTCAACTTTCATTCTTGTTGTAGTGTCAACCTATCTTTGTTTAGGAGGCTAATGATGCAAATGGGGATCTCCTGGGCTCAGCAGGAATACTTACATTGATGAGCGTTTATTTATTTATTTTTATTTATTTATATTTATATGCCGCCCTTCTCCGGAGACTCAGGGCGGCTTACAATGTGTTAAGCAATAGCCTTCATACTTTTTTGCATATTTATACAAAGTCAGTTTATTGCCCCCACAAACCGGGTCCTCAATTTACCCACCTTAGAAAGGATGGAAGGCTGAGTCAACCTTGAGCCTGGTGAGATTAGAACTCGCAGTAATTGCAGGCAGCTGGATGTTAAATGCTGCCTTAATAGGAGGCATTAGCCTGCTACGCCACTCAGGCTCAGGCTAATTTGTTGAGAAATAGAACTGGATTGGCCACAATAAGTTTTAGCAGCCTGTTTCAAACAATGACTTTTCCCCAATGTTCTTTTATGTGTGGGACCTCCCTACTCTATGTAGTCCTAACCTACTTATGCTAAATCAGAAGAAACAAAAGAGACTTCTGTTGGTCTAGATAAGTTCAGAAATACACTTCCCAAAGGAAATGTGATATAGTATATCTCATAAGGTAGAATCACAATTAAAAGAAAAAGGATTTGATAACTACTCTATTTTCCTGAAAATAAGACATCCCCTGATAATAAGCCCAATTGGGCTTTTGAGCACATGTGCTAAAATACCTCCCCACCTGAAAATAAGACCTCCCTGAAAATATTTCACCGCATGCGCAGCTGGTCCCTGCCATTTCCTCTGGTTAGGGTTAGGGAAACAGAGTTGGAAATCAGGTAAGATGGCAAGAGGAGTCCTGTCTTGCTCCATGCACCCCAAAATAATAAGACCTCCCCGTAAATAAGGCCAAGTGCTTATTTTGGGGTTCAAAAAAATATAAGAGGATCTTATTTTTGGGGAAACACAATAGCTTACATTTTTTCCCAAAGGTGCTTTTGCAAGAGGCAACTGGACTTTCTAGTTTTTCTTTGAAGATGTTTTGCTTCAGAGCTGAAGAAGCTTCTTGGATGAGAAGCGAAACGTCTTCAAAGAAAAAACAGAAAGTCCAGTTGCCTCTTGCAAAAGCACCTTTGGAACAACCATGACTTGGATGAATAAGAATTTCTATAGACACATTTAGTTAACATTTTCTTTATTATTACTTTTTGCCAAGCTGTTAAAATTGAAATCCACTAGAGGGTGCTGATGCTATATTTAAATATATATATAATGAAGTCAATGCAGCTATCCTTAGTCCTAGCTACATAAAGCTGTCCAAAACATTAAATGTTTTGAACAGCTTTATGTATTGCCTGGAGAATACTTAGAATTCTTGAATTTAGACTATTCATGTTTAGCTTAGGGGTTTTTTTTTTACTGTGTCCATAATTCCTTGTTTAATTCTTTACAACAAATTACTTCTCCCAAATCAAGAAATAAATGACCGCAGAATTCAGACTAATCCTTTTTTTTTAAATTTTACAGAGTTTCTGTTTAAGGGCCACAATGAATTATCTAAACAGTTTCCTTTTAAATAAAAAAGAGTAAATATATAGAATAATGAGTAAAATATAGAAGTAAAAATATAGAATTTACATTTACATTTAAATTATGAAATTTTAATAATACATAAAGATACATATCACCAAATTTGAGACAACTGAGGTATTTAAGAAGAATTTTAATTACCATTGTTTGGGGCTGCTGCAGTAATATACCCTGCATAAAGGGGCAGGACTGGATTAAGCTTTCTCTCAAGGCCTGGATTCAACTGCAACTTTATAAGAGAGTGATGCTATCTGGGTAAAGGGTAGTAAAGTAAAAATTGCTTTGGTTTTCAGTTGGTGAGGTGTGGTGAACATTGCTCGACATGGTTTATAGAAGCAAAAACAGGTAGCATAGGACTTGGTCAGTCCTCAAGACAACCATTCACATCCTTGTCTACTCACTGCCTTATGTAGAACATTAATGCATGCACTCTATCTGGGGCTGCCCTTGAAGACTACTCGGAAACTTCAGCTGGTCCAGAATGCAGCAACACAAGCAATGATGGGCTTACCTCATTATGCCCATGTGACAACTCACCTCTACAAGATCCATTGGTTAATGTGTTTTGGGGAGCAATTCAACATGGTTATTGTAGGCTTACTTAAAACACACGAGTAATCCCAAAAACCTCTTATTGCAACAGCTGTGAATTACTTTCATTCACAGCTGAGTCCCAATTAGTTGCAAAAAGTCCTTTGGGAGAAGTCCTTCAGGATAATCACCAACCTTTATCTCCTTTGACACACTGCCAAAGACCTTCTTGGCAAAGTCACATGGAATCCAGAACCAAACAGAGATCCCAACTGGGAACAGAATTAACAAGGTTGCTTTCCTGCAAAGTGCACACATGCCTTTGCTCCTCTTTCAAGCCTTATAGGAGGGGCCAATCATCTCCAGGCCTTACTCCTGAGTTGTCCCTTTTGTTTTAACTGTTTGTTCCTTCTGGCAGCTCTGCGCATGCACACACTAGGAACATGCTCCTGTTCCTCTGCCTCTCTGCTGTCTGATTCTGGAGACTCTGGAGTCCGCGCATCACTCCCAGATGGCCCTGGCCCCATCTCTGCCTCCGACACAGAGCCCTCATCCAGGCTTTCCCCAGACTCCAGGACTGGCCCATGTTCTTCCTCAGCCTCCTCACTATCCGACTCTGCCGCCAGCTCCGCAGGCTCTGGCGGACCACAACAGTTATTAGCTATAAAGCCCTTCATGGCACAGGACCAGGTTATTTGAATGACTGCTTGTCTCCTATGCTTTCTGTCTGGTATAATCTGGCAGAGCATGAATGCCATATTTCAGGACTCTGGACGTTCACGTATGTAGCACACCTGCCCTTTGGAATGAGGTTTCCCCCTTGAGATCCATCTGGCTTCCCCCCGATGGTGCTGAAGAAGGTGTTGAAGATCTGACTACTCTCCCAGGCCACGCGGAAGACTCCCCTGGTCATTATATTCTAATTATTTTGTAGCTCTTTTGGTATATTTGATAAACAGGTTAATTCAGGGGTGAAATGCTCCTGGTTTGGACCGGCTCGGGTGAGTAGGTAGCGATAGCGGCGGGCAGTTTGGAGAACTGGTAGCAAAAATCCCTGCCCCCGCCCCCTCATGCCCAGCTGAGCCGCGTGATCATCAGAGCCTTTTTTTTCTTTTAAATGGCTCTGACAAGCCAAGCTCTGACGATCCCAGCTGAGTTGCCTGCCAATCAGGCAACTCAGCTTGGATCGCCAGAGCCATTTAAAAGAAAAAAACTTTTTCTCTTTTAAATGGCTCTGATGATTCAAGCTCTGACGATCCCAGCTGAGTTGCCTGCTAATCAGGCAACCTTTTGAAAGCATTTTTTTAACATGGTTTTACATGGTTTTTTGGAACCACTTACAAAACTAGTGGTGGTGGCAATTGTTATTCTGTGTAGGGAAATGTTTATGTACAAACTTTATTACAGCTTTTCTTTCTGTTTCATGTTGTCTGAGGAATAGGATCTATTTTAACTGTCTAGTTTTTTGGTGGGCTTTGGAATGATTTCTCCTTTGGCTCTAATTATAATATAAGCTTAAATCCCTTAAACATGAGCTTGAGCAGGAAGAAAAAGAGAAAAGAAAAATTACTAACACTCAGCAATAAACAAGGTGAACATATTGAAAGTTTCCATGAAATTGTACAGCATTGAGAAAGCAATGGAAATATTTTTTCAGTTTTACAATGGGAGCAGGAAGACAGTAATTTAGCCATTGTCTTCTCTTTAAAAGTTCAAAATAGGTTCTACTTGCCTCATAGTTGCTTTTCCTAGTTGTCTTCTTATGCAATTAAGAGAGCATGTTGACATATTATATCCCTAATTTATTATCCTAATTTTCTCAACTTGATTTTCTTTGTTCACATAAGACACTAAACTATGAACAGAACACATGGTCTGAGATTTGGTAATGGGTTTAGTTAAAATGCTGTTGACCAGTAACTCTGTAAAGCAGGATTGTTCTATATTGCTGGTTAATGTTGGGTTGAAGGAGTGACGTAAATCCAACTAGTGCCTCATTTGCAAAAGTAGGGTCTGCTTGGGTCTGCCAAAAGCTTATGTCTGCCTCCACATCACCAGTCCAAGCACTGATATTGGGAGCTTGGTCAGGGAAAATAGCTTGTTTGTACATGTCCATGTGCATGGAGGATGGTTATATGATCAGGTAAGTGGTGGTCCACAGAGCAACTCTAAGGAATGCTTTAAGGCAGGGGTGTCAAACTCGATTTCATTGAAGGCCGCATCAGGGTTATGTTTGACCTCCAGAGGCCAGGATGGGCATGGACAGTTCAACATCACTCATGTCCAGGGGACCTGTGGTGCAGGGGTGGGTTCTACTTACCTTTACTACCAGTTCGCAACAGGATTGTGCACACCTTGCTTCTGTGCATGTGCAGAAGCTTCTGCGCATGTGCAGATTGACGATGATGACATCCGGGGCGGTGGGCAGGGCCTCCCACCAGTTTTACTACCAGTTCTTGTGAACCGGTCCGAACTGGGGGCAACCTACCATTACTGTGGTGCTCTGAGCGCTCTGCCAGAGAAAACAGTCTCCTGAGCTCCATTTTTGGCTGACACAGCCTCCTGCAACCCTCTGCCAGGAAAACGTAGCTTGGGAGGGCCACACGCGGCCCTCGCGAGCTCCACTTTTGCTGGCTGAAGCACCACCAACCAGTCTGGTCCTTCATTGTTTCCAGAGCAGCCCTGCAGGCCACATCTAAGGCCCCCGGGCCTTGAGTTTGAAACCCCTGCTTTAAGGTTTTTGTTTATTTATTTATTTATTTATTTATTTATTTTATTTATTTTTATTTTTATTTGATTTCTATGCCGCCCTTCTCCGGAGACTCAGGGCGGCTTACAGTGCGTTAAGCAATAGCCTTCATACTTTTTGTATATTTATACAAAGTCAGCTTATTGCCCCCACAATCTGGGTCCTCATTTTACCCACCTTTAAAGTTAATTCCTCTTTTATTGTTTGTTATTTGCTCTGCAGAATATGCTTTGGAGTACACAAACTTACTTTAATATCCAAATGCAATTTCCACCTTTCCTGGGATCATAGAACATAGAATAATAGAAGGGGCCTTGGAGGTCTTCTAGCAGGAGATCCTATACTTACATGTACAACATGTACATGATCTCAGGAAAGAAGACACAGTTGCTTTCAGATGTTACAAATGGAAGTGCTGGGAGTGCTTGTATGTTCTGAAGTCCCTCATAGAGACTGAGTAGGGAAAAAATAAGGAAACAAATATTATATTTTAATTGGCCACAGGCTCTTTAAGCAATTAAGATGCAAAGATATCAGCAGTTGGAGCTGCTGGAAGTTGAACTTGAAATAAAAGAAAAGCAGGGTATAAGCTCAGCTCAATACTGTATTATTTATTTAACAAGCGATTGAATAGAATCCATCGCTTTGAATGATTGATCATGGCTACCGAAACACAAGAAAGAAAATTAAACCTCTTTGTTACTGATCCAGCATGTCTTAGAAAGCATTCATTCCCTATTTATTTGTAACATTTATAAACTCCCTCTCTCCAAAGGCTCCAGCTGTTACACAAAATAAATCAAGCACAATACAGAAAAATAATACAGCTGTAAACAGTAACAAAACAGTGTTTGGCAGAATTCCTAACTGTTTGATGAGTAGCAATTTTCACAGAAAAAGTTATCTTGGCCTACTTGTGGGCTCAAAGTAATAAGATATAAATTCCTCCAGTGGTATCAGCAGGCTCGAAATACCATTCATAACTGTTGTATTCCCACATCGGTAACCTGTGTGTGACAATAGCATGGAAGAGGGTTTAAAAAAAAAATAAAGCATGCTCACAACTCTTGAATAATTCCCATTAACCAAATCAGGGCAACTTCAGATAGGAAATATGAAGGTATGAAGAAGAATGCTATCTCCAATGTCTAAGCTTTTGGCAACAGCTGCATTTGAATGAGGTTATATCCTGGAGCACCTTTCTAGTATTCTCTTTTAGGAGCCCATATGCATCCTGGGGAAGGAAACAGCAGATGTACAAAGGCCAGAGAACAGACAAAACAGGAAAAGGACAAATGTTGAGGACCACAGCAAGCAAGGGTGGCCTTCAATCAAGGGCTTCATTTCTTGGCACCATTCAGCCCTCAGTTTTTCTCATCCCCTCTTCTTCCTGTTTATCCGTGGCACTTTTCACTTTATGCCAGCAGGGGTCATCCCCAGACTCTATAACTGAAGGCTTTCTCTGAAGAAATCTGGATTTTATCTGAAAGGAAGGCCACTTTGTCTAAAGATTAACTTTGAAAATGAGAGGGGTCTTCATAGATTTTGCAACAATATATTGAAAGAAGCAGATTAGTTTTTCTTCCCTCTCCTTCCTGTGGCAGGGACGTTCATCTCAAATTCAAGCTTATCTTTTATGAGCAGATGCCGTACAGGATTCTCCATTCTTTTCAGGAAAAATGCAATGTGAGAACTGGCAAGCCTCACAATGAAACTTGGAAAAGGATACTACTATATGCTATTTGGGATTTTAGTCATTCTTTTTTTTTGAAATGGAAATAAAAGAAATATGGTATGCAAATCCCATAAACTGCAGATGCTGAAAAGATCTAAGCTGTTTCCAGTGTTAACAGCTTTTCATCATCTGTTCTGTGTGATGCAGGTAAGGACAATAATTTGGTGCCTGAAAGTCAAATTTAATGGTTTTAGGAAGGAGGTGGGAGCTGCAGTGGGTGTGGCAATGAAGGCAAACAGGTGCAACTGGGATTTTGGGTTGATTTTCCTGTTTTGTCCTGTTTTTTAAAGTATGCTAAAATTATTTGGGAATTACCATATTTTTTGCTCCATAAGACGCTCCAGACAGGGGTGAAATCTACCTACCTTCCCTACTAGTTCAGAAGTGCACGCGCCACGTGCGTCACATGCACTCTTGGATCCTCTGCGCATGCGCAAACCTTCCTGCACATGCTCAGAGGAAAAAACAGGGTACTTCCTGGTTAAAACCAGGAAGTAATGACAACCAGGTGGGTGGGCAGAGCCTCGTGCTGCCGCTGCTACCGGTTCTCCGAACCACCTGCCGCCGTCGCTACTGGTTTGGCTGAACAAGTCTAAACTGGTAGCATTTCACCCCTGGCTCCGGCCCATAAGATGCACCTAGCTTTTGGGGAGGAAAACAAGAAAACAAAAATCTGCTTCTGCCTCCCAGCCCCAGTATGTGGCTCATCAGGACTCCACTCTGTTGCGCCTACCACCGGTCAGCTGATTGACAGCTGGCCTCCTGTAGCCCTGCCAATCAGCGGTCTGGCTGATTAGAAATGGCACTATTGCTGCCTCCTCTGTGTCTGCTGCCTCAGCTGGGGAATGCTGGAGCCTGCGACAGTGTTCCCTGGATATCGCCGCTGCTAGCCGCCACCCCTCACCACTGCCGCCACTTGCTGCCATTTGCTGCCATCGCCTATTGGCGGTTGGCTCAGCCTCCTGGAATACTGCAATCAGCTCTTCCAGGTGGTGGCAATTGCCGCCGCCTGTTGCCACCACTGCCTATTGCCCCCGCCACCATTCACTGCATGAATGGCAGCAACGATGACAGGTGTTCCGCACGGAGGACAAAAATGGGGTGCGCGGATGGCTGAAGGGTGGGGGATGGTGGGTGGGCGGGGTTTCAGTAATATTTGCTCCATAAGACACACAGAAATTTCCACCCACCTTTGGGAGACAAAAATGTGCATCTTATGGAGTGAAAAGTAGGGTACTTTCTAGGAAGGTCTTTTCTTTTCTTTTTAAAATATAGTCCCTGCCTTAAAATACTGGAAAATTTAAGGTGATAATTTTCAGGAGTAATAGTTAGAGAGGATGAAGGGACTTAAACAGTGCTTGACAATCACAATTACCAAGATAGAAATCATAAAATGCTACAATGAATGTTTTGCTCATAAAAGCTGAGAAAACAGACTAGCCAAAAGAGCATCATATCTTGGCATAATCCAAGTTTAAACCAAAAGACTACTAAGAGAAGAATAAGAATAATTGCAAATGACAGTTCAGATGTTAAGTGATAGGCAGAGGTTTTTATTGCTGTCTCTATGAACAGGAGGTTCTCAGTCATCCGGATCATGGTTTTCCCAATGGTACTTTTTCAAACAGCAACTGTACTTACTTTATTTTTCCTTGAAGAATTTTTGCTTCTCATCCAAGAAGCTTCTTCAGTTCTAAAGAAGGAAAAACAAAGAAAGTTGCCATTTGAAAAAAAATATCTTTTGGGACAACAGGAGGGATAGTGTACAGATTAAAATTGGGAATTTTCACCTTTGGGTGGGGAAAAAAATCATCCCTTTTCTATTGGACTGAGTTTCTTAAGACTGTATTTCAGCAACATCTGAGAAGCCTCAGATGGTGAGTGATCTTCTCAGGTTATAGATCTCCCAGATTTTCTTGTTTGGCTCAAATCCAGTTCTTTTTGTGAATCCTCAATCTGCCTTGCTGTAATGCTGGGAGGGAATCCCTAGTCTTCACACAATGTGCCTTGTTAATATGACCTGCTACTTTCAGAATGCCGATTCTCCTTCAAATCTCCAAGTCTTGTTCTCTTCGTATATTAGCTGGTCAGAGTCCTTTTGGAGTCAAGCAATGCCTAAGGCAATTTAGATCAGTGGTTTTCAAACTTGGCAATTTTAAAATGTGTGGACTTCAACTATGCTGGCTGAGGAATTCTGGGAGTTGAAGTCCACACATCTTAAAGTTACCAAGTTTGAAAAAAACCCCACTCATTTAGATAATAAATATTAAAAACCTTACATCCCACTTACCTTTTTTAAAAAAATATTTTTTGTAAAAAAAGACCAAAGAAAAAAGAAAAAAAAGCACAAGAAATGAAAACAGAAAAAGACAAAAAGCTTATAATTATGAAAAATCCAGGAAGCAAACACACCAAATAAGGCATCCTATTGGACCCTGACTCATAATGTGGCCAACTCCTGCATTCTCAGTCCCACTTCTTTTTCCTTCCAAGACATGTCATCTAGAACTGAGGTAAGGTAAGCTAAAATTTCTAAAAGGTTAATGTGTTTTACATGCTTTCCCTACCTGCTTTTTTCTAAAGCAGTTATACTTACGCTTTAGTCCCAGATATTAATATATTAATGTATTGGGGAGGGGGCTGTTTTGATTTGGGTTGTTTTTGGGTTGGGTTGGATTGATCCTACCTTCAAAACAACACTATAGAGAACTGCACACCAGAACAACTAGACACAAGACCAGTTTTCCCCCGAAAGTCATCACTTTGCTAAACAAATAATTCCCTCATAGTTAATGGTAAAGTTAGATCCTTGCCTAATTATTCACTAAGACTGCATTACTATTACTATTAATTTGCTCACCATTGCTATCACCCATCTCCTCCCACTTATGACTGCATGACTGTAACTTTGTTGCTTTTATCCTTACAATCTACTGTATATTGTTTCATAGTATGATTTGATTGCTTATTTGTATCCTATGACTATCATTAAGTGTTATACCTTATGATTCTTGACAAATGTGTTTTGTCTTTTTATGTACACTGAGATCATATGCACCGAAGACAAATTCCTTGTGTGTCTAATCACACTTGGCCAATAAACAATTCTATTCTATTTTATATCATTTTAGTCTGGTTTGTCTTGTGGTTTTATTTTGTATGGAGGGATTGGGTTAGCAGTTTTTTTTTATATGCTGCCCAGAATCCATTGTGGTTGGGCAGCTATAACAAATTTGAATAAACAAAAATAAATAATTAATACTTCTGTAGGAAAACGCTGATATAAAACAATACTTGTTCATGTTATGTGTGATTATTTTATCCTATGGATATAAATAGATTATTATTTGTTTTAAACCTAGTGGGACTGGTGGTTAAATTCAGAAATTACCACTGACATAGATGCTGCTCTTTTGACTTTTTGTGGCAGCCATATGAAACACACACACACACACACACACTGAGAGAGAGAGAGAGAGAGAGAGAGAGAGAGAGAGAGAGA
>WNWU01000001.1:31166162-31264011 GCA_012654045.1 Ptyas mucosa
TACATACATACATACATACATACATACATACATACATACATACATACTTCTGCAGAACTACACTCCACATTTTCCAAAAGCTATGTGGGACTTTATGATTACAAGTTTCGTACCCTGGCTCTCTAGTTAAGAAGACATAGTTCCCTAAATTACAAGAGTAACATCATTCAAAGAGTTTACTTGTTCTGCAGCTCTAATTAAGAAAATCAGAAGATGGAAAGACCTGTTCTCATTGAAGGCTGCCATCCAGAAACTTCATTAACCTACATGTTGTTTGAATTAGTAATAATCTATTTGGGTGCCTGAGCATCACCGGGCTGGGGTATGAAGGAGAGTGATATTAACTCTTTGGCTCCTGCACTGTTTTTATGAGCTCTGTCTTATGGTGCAGTGGTTAGAATGCAGTACTGCAGGCTATTTTTGCTGACTGCTGGCTTCCAGCAGTTTGGCAGTTCAAGTCTCACTAGCTCAAGGTTGATTCAGCCTTCCATCCTTCCATGGTCAGTAAAATGACCCAGATTGTTGGGGGCAATATGCTGACATTTGTAAACCGCTTAGAGACGGCTGTAAAGCACTATGAAGCAATATATAAGTCTAAGTGCTGTCGCTATTGCTATCTTCTTTAGGAAAACTAGCAGCTTTGAGAGTAGTAGTTTTCATTAAGACATTATGGAAAGTCAAACTATTCCCAGGTTACTTTCTTCTATTTACTTGTGTTTATATTACAATCAAGGTGCATGTTTTTTTGGATTCACAGTGAATATTCATATTGTCCCTGAGCTGAACTTGCTTCAAAAGAAACATATTTTAAAATTGCCTATTGCAGAACTAGGAGGAAAAATGCAGCTGCTTGAGATAATGTGTCACACATGGGTAATGCATTCAAATAAGCAGCTACCCATATCCTAGAAGGGACACGGTGGCTCAGTGGCTAAGACGCTGAGCTTGTCGATTGAAAGGTCGGCAGTTCAGTGGTTTGAATCCCTAGTGCCGCATAATGGGGTAAGCTCCTGTTACTTGTCCCACCTTCTGCCAACCTAGCAGTTTGAAAGCACGTAAAAAATGCAAGTAGAAAAATAGTGACCACCTTTGGTGGAAAGGTAACAGCGTTCCGTGCGCCTTTGGCGTTTAGTCATGCTGGCCACATGACCACGGAGATGTCTTTGGACAGCGCTGGCTCTTTGGCTTTGAAACGGAGATGAGCACTGCCCCCTAGAGTCTGGAATGACTAGCACACATGTGCAAGGGGAACCTTTACCTTTACCATATCCTAGAGCAGTTGCTTCATTTTCCTAAAATTGCACAACTCTTTGGATGCGATGTGTACATTATTTTGAGTGACTTGTTGAATGTTATGGGCCTATTTGAGGCCCTATAGTGGAGAATCAAGGCTTGCCAGGTTCTGTCCTTACATATGAGGCTTTAGAAAAAGCAGGACTTATAGATCTGAAGTAGTCATGTAATCAGCCATCTGTTGTAGAAGCACACCAACAGGCTAAATAAGTCACTTGACCTAGAGTCTGAACAAGACAATATTCTCAGCCTTCATGTGCAGAAGGTTTGAGTGAGTAGAATAGTTGTGGAGTCCTGGGTGCTCTCTGAACTTGGTTGTTTGCTTGCAGATGTTTCATTAGCAGATTACATCTTCAGTATTAGAAGGGAGTGGGGCTTGATCTCTATTCTTATACAGTAGCTTGCTGTTAGTGTTGTTGTTTTCTTCTTAGTAATTCCTTGAATAAGCGGTGGTTTGCTGCTTGATTGTCTGAGTTGGTAGTTCCTTGATTAGGATATTGTTTACTGTTTGATTGTCTGGTGTTAAGCCAGGTGGCAATCCCTGCTTATCTGGATGATGATTGCTGGGGAGGTGTTCTGGACTTTTCCTCTGTTTCTTGCCTTTTTTAAAATTGTCTCTTTTGAGTGGTGTATAAATGTTGTTTGTCTCTATGTGCCTATTGATGACTGATTTGTCTGAGTGCCAAGCTTCTAGGAAATCCCCAGCAGTTTTGAATTTAGCTTGATCTAAGATACTCACAAAGGGGACACAGTGGCTCAGTGGCTAAAAGCTTTTTAGTCACTGCAAAATCCCCATTTCCTCCCGATCAGCTGGGACTCGGGAAGCAGAGAATAGATGGGGATGGGGCCAGTCAGAATTTTTACTACCAGTTCTCCAAACTACTCAAAATTTCCATTACCAGTTCTCAAGAACTGGTCAGAACCTGCTGAAACCCACCTCTGGAACACTGCTATCATGTCTCCCCTAGTCCTTCTTTTCATTAAACTAGACATACTAAACTAGACAGAAAGGAGATGAGTAGTGGAAGGGATGAGTGAGGGTGGAGGGGTGGAGGAAGAACAGATTTCTCTCTTACTTCAACTGAGTGAGTACATAATACTGTATTATGTACTATATAGAATTACAATTTTATCTGAGAAGGCTCCAAAAGGTTAAAGCCAACAAAACTAAAGATCCCTTATATACAATGGACTGTTATCAGGTAGAATAACAGAACCTTGAAAGCCTGACAGAGTATCTCTTTACCATCTCTTATACCAAGCAGAATCAAAATGAGGTTATCCTGAGTTTCTTTCTCATCCCCAGGTCTAAACTGACAATTACTTAGTGGTTCTTGCATTCTTTCTTCAAAGCTATCTTCGTACTCTAGTACAGGGGTGTCAAACTCACGACGTCACAGCAGCATCACGTGTCATATCGGGACTTTTTTCCCCTTCGCTAAACCAGGCATGGGCGTGTCCAGTGTGTGATGCATCCAGCCCGCAGGCTGGGAGTTTGATAGCCTTGCTCTAGTATACATCCTGAATGAATTTAACTATTGCCTACTGTGGATCATGCAAACGTCAATCTATAGGCATACCTTTTCCTTGAGATATTTTGTTCCCAAATCAATCTCAGGCTTCAAATTTAAATCAATTCTTTCCTTCCTGTTTGTTTAAATTCAAGAAACAAAATGCTGCCTTTTCGCTTAAAAGTTTCTTTTGTGTGGAATGTCTGTTTGCAAAAGGGTTAAGGCAAAGAAATGGTACGGTTAGGGAAAATAGCAAGCAAGTTGGATTTCAAGTCACCAGAAAAACTTATTTAGTAGCCAGCCAGCTTGCCTCCCATGCTGCTAATACTAATTGCAAATGGCAGGCAGCTGGCTTCTGAACTTGAGCTCCACTGCTGATCTGTGCTATTCAGATGAGCCCTGGCAGATGATGGCAGTTCACGCTTGACTGTCATTGCTCACTCGCTGATTAGTTCTGGAGGTTTCTCCTCTACCCAGAGTCTGCATTTGATTGTTCTCCCCCAGACATTACCGCTTTGCTAGAGCAGCATCTTTTCTATGGGCATCATCATCCTTTGGTTCTCATTTAATCTAAATGGAGGCTCATTAGTCTCCCAATATGTTTCTTTTCACTCTTTACAATTAGCCAATGCTGGAAACAAAAAAATATATCTTCTTTTCCAGGTGTAGGCTTGGAACTGCGACTGCTTGAAGCAAAGGCATTATTGAAACTTGGCAAGCAAGCTTGCTTGCCAAGGTGCTGGTAAGAGAAATTGCTGTGATTTTACATGTGCTTTACACATATATGCGCACACACAATATCTAGATAGCAATGTAGCTGGGCAAAAAGAAATACAGAAAATTTAGAACTTATCCAGAAATATACATGAAAGAAATAATTTTCCTAACAATTTTTTTCTTAGGGAGATTGATATTGGTGGAGTTTTGGCAGCCTTGTTTCTCTAACAGTGAATTTGACTTCCTTGCCTTGACTAAAATTTCTAGGATAGACTGCTGTTCAAATATCACAGGCAGAACAAATGCTACAGGTGAGGAACATAACTTGAACCCTAGGACTTGAAGCAAAGATGGTGGCCTTCTGAAAATGGGGTATAACCCTCTGTTGCTCCCAGAACACTTGAATTTGTTGGAAGAATTGCAGCCCTGCAAGTAACATGACACTGAAAAAGAACAGCTTGATAGATTAAATCCAGGATTTTCAGTTGCACTTCTGAATGAATATGAGCCAATGCAAGGCCTATTATAGCACTGGTATAATATGTATCCTACTGACTTTCATTGCACATTTGGGCTTTGATATCACCTGAAAGTTCCTGATGATCTTTAATTATAGCTCCATATAGAGTGCAAGGCAGTCATTTAAATGAAAAAAATTATGGTGGCATGAACCACAAAGGCAAGTTCCTCATGTCCAGGTGCTGCAACTGTTACACCAGGCAGAGATGGACAAAAGCCATCTTGGGTATGGTTTCCATTTGCTGATCCAGTAGGAACTAGTAATCTAGGAGTACCCCCAAGTCATAGACTCTTTTAAGTAGAGTGCAACTCCTTGCAGCATTGCCACTGGAACAGTAAGGGAACTCCAAAGTATAAGCACTCAATCTTAAGGTTCAGTGTTGACTTCTTACCCACCAAATCTTCCAGGTGCTGGGACAAGACTTTGCCAGCATCTCCAGCAGGGGTGGGTTCTAAATTTTTTTACTACCAGTTCTGTGGGCATGGCTTATTTTGTGGGCGTGGCTTGATGGTCACGTGACAATTCTTTAGGATTTAGCAGAGGTACTGGTCTACCAGGCTTTTAACTGCTTGCAGAGCTGTACCAGTCTACTCATTTGTTTTTGGAGGCACCTATCTACCCATTTGTTTTTGGAGGCACCGGTCTACTCATTTGTTTTTGGAGGCACCAGTCTACTCATTTGTTTTTGGAGGCACTAGTCTACCCATTTGTTTTTGGAGGCACCGGTCTACTCATTCGTTTTTGGAGGCATCGGTCTACCACCACACTTCCTTTTAACACTGATCAGCCCCGCGGCAAGAGTTTAAACAGTTTTTGCCTTCTAGCCGATCAGCTGAGACTCAGGAGGCAGCAATAAATGGGGGTGGGGCAAATAAAAGGTAAGAATAATGCGGGAGGGGGACAGGGGGGCAGGGGGGGCAGGAGGGCCCAGCTCCCGAACAAAGAGAACCAGTTCGGTGACGTTATATCATCACCGCTACCGGCTCGGCCGAACTGGGCTGAACCAGGAGGAACCCACCACTGATCTCCAGTGAGACCTGGAATAATAGTGTAAACCTGGGTATCATCAGCGTGCTGATGATACTGAAGCCTAACCTGCTGGATGATCTCTTCCAGTGCCTTCAAGCAGATATGAAATAACAAAAGGGAGTTAACGACCCTTGTGTAAATCTACAAGAAAGCTACTAATGCACTGATGTATTTTCCAACACTGTTCTTGTATTTTTGGTTATTCTTGATGCGTAAATTATTTCCAAACGTAGATATTGGCTTCTCTTTTTAAAAAAAAAATAAAAGCGTAGGCTTGTTCTTTAATATTTACAAATAACAAAAGAACAGAGCCGTGCATCACGAGACCTTAAAGATGTTTCATAATAAGAAAGGCTTAGCACACACAACCTCTCACCTTGTAAACCATGACCTGTAAATTCTGTAAGATGCTTTTTTACACATGACTGGGAAGTGGACGATTCTGAGCTTTTTGATGTTTCCTACAGTATTTGAACCATGTTAAATGAGATCAAGCACTTTTCAAGTATGGGAAGCAGCAACAGCAGCAGCCATGCTTGAGGTATAACACCAACATAATTTACGGGAGCTGTTTTGCAAGAAAGAGCTTATTTTCTCAGGGACTAGGAAAATGGAAGGAAACCGTGAGTATCGCAAAGTGTGATGAATTAATTTGTTTCTCTGTATAGCATGACAAGGGGTGCCCAACGGCTATCTCATGAACAGAGGTGGTAGAATCCTATATGTGCTGCCAAGGTAAAATGCTAATAAGGATATTGTCACTTGGGTGGAACAGGCCAAGTTTTGAAGCCGAACCCATAAAACATCACAGAGGTTGATAGATTCTGTTAATCCTCCTCTGTGCGTGTGTGTGGGGGTTTTTTTCCATGTCCATACAAATTCTGTGAAGTAGTTTGTCTATCATACAAAAAAGAAGAGCTTCTAAAAGGCAAGCTGTTGGAGCTGATTTGAGATGAGACTAATAGAGCATTTCTTTTTATTTTACCTTTGGGTTTACCCTCATTTGTCTGAAATCTGAGTTACAATTTCAGTTAGAGGCATGCTGAACAATAGGCTCGGGAAAGCTTATTTACCTTTGGAAAGCTTATTTACCTTTGGAATAAATAAAATACTACTATGTGCATCACTTTGATGGGGGAAGTGTCTATCAGCTTGGGAGAGACTGACTGGTGGAAGAACGATGGCAATAAGTAGACTAGCTTTTATAGGAAAAGGGTGGGAAGGATGACTACCTGCCTTCCAAGGATTTGGACATTCAGACATTGTTGCTTTACCTCCTCTCTCTCTCTCTCTCTCTCTCTCTCTCTCTCTCTCTCTCTCTCTCTTTAAATTTAAAATAAATTGGTGAATAGAAACTGCATGGCTGTCTGGAACTGAGTTCTGGAGGAGAAAGCTGATATGGTATGTTTTTTAGTGATTTGCCTGAACAAAGACTGAGGGAGGCATGTGACTATCAGAAAGATGCATTTAGAGACTTTGCTCCTATTTTGCTACTTCTGCTACTTCTGATGCTTGTTCTTGAGGATCATGGACCAACACAGAACGGGAATACTGCTTATACAAATAGGCATCCTTCTCCCCAACAGTTTCCTATAGAAGTTAGCCAAATGATTTTGGGTGCAATTGTGGAACTCCCCAATACTGGTAGTTCTAGGTAGTATTAAGACTACCATAACAGGAATAGCCCAAAATTTTCCCATCATCTCTACAACTCCTGCACTCAGAAACTGTTCTAAGGGATTTCAAACCCTTTGAAGCATGTTTTCTACAAGAAGAACAGAAAATCAATTTAAATAAAATGTGGCATTCTGATTTTTACAATCTTTAACATACTAGCACTGTTTTCATGCAAGCTGCTAGTAGGATGGGGGAAAGTAATTTTGTTTTATTTTGTCCAGTAAAAATTAGTAACTTACTTGTGACTTGATTTTCTTTTTTAGGACAACCCTGTTATATGACATAAAAACTATTATGTCCTAACTTGCTTTGCTGATCAAGTTTCTACATCTTCTACAGCCATGTGAGAAGCAGGAAAGAAGTACTTCATTTACCAGCTGCATCATGTGAGAATTAGGGAGCAGACAGCATGAGAGAGTGAGATGGAGATAGCCAAGGATCTGGTAGTTATGATGGGACTTTACAAGATTCAGTGGGTCAAGAGGATTTACAGCTGTGGTTACTGACACCAAAGATAGCAGATGCTTGTGAAAGGATGATAATAAACAGTTTCACTGAAATACTTCTTCATACTTAGTTTGAAGTTATATCTGTTGAGCAAGGGGAATTCTCTAGTGTGTTGAATTCTCTCAAATAAGCTCTTTGCCCTTTCACATTTTATAGGTCCTTTGATGCAGAACTAGTTACTTTATGGAAAGAAATGAACTTTCCCAAGACTTAGTAGAGAGAGAATGAGCCTTTTTCATGACTTTTCCTGGAAAATAAATTAAGCTGTTATTATTTCAATTATTATTATTTTCTTTTACTATAGTTTGCTTGGATAGGGGCAAAAAATAACTTGTATTGGTCATCCTAAATGTAAAATCCAATATGATTTCTCTGATAGTGTCACAAGCACATATGTTACAAAATATGCATTTGTAGATTTTCTTTATCATTGTTTCTTGGTCCTGGGATTTAGTGTTTCCAATAAAGATGAATATTTGTAGTTGAGGGTTGAACTATGGAATCCTTAGAGCTCTCTGAGCTTGGTTGTTTATTACCCAACTAGGTAACATCTTCAGTGCTAGAAAGGAGTGGGATTTGCTATCTGTTTATCGGTGGCTTGTCTTGTCAGTGTTGGTGGGACTGTTGCTTTCTTCTTGGTACTTTTTTGATTAGACTGCTGTTTACTGGTAGATTATCTGAGTAGGTAGTTCCTTGATTGGGGTATTGTTTAGTGCTTGATTGTTGGTTTGGTATTAATCCTGGTGTTAATCACTGCTTATCTGAATGTTGATTGCAGGCAAGGAGGTGTTTTGGTCTTTTTGTTTCCTTAAGTAAACCAAAAGACCTAGTCCCCCACAAAAAGAGAAAAAACTCAACAATTCATCTACAACATACAGTGTAAGAACTGTAACAGCCACTATGTAGGACAGACAGACAGAAGTCTAGCAAATTGCATCCATGAACACCAATTGCCAGTCACAATACATGATGAAAACTCCTTAATTGGACAGACTTAAAATCATAGTTTCAACTAGGGAACTGTGAGCATTTTAGACCAAGCTAAATCCAAAAAATATTAGGGAACTGCTATAAGCTTGGTACTCAGACAAATGAGCTATTAAAAGGGACATAGAATTAAACAACATTTATATATCATTCAAAAGAGACAATGAGAAAACAAAAAAGGAAATAAAAAGACTAGAACACCTCCTCTCCAGAAAACAACAGTGTGTAACTGAGTATTGTTCCTGGCTGCTTAATCCATTTACACCTAGAATTTGCCACCACCATATCCATGCTTAGCGCTCAGTCTTCCTGAACAATCCCTTACATTTCAAGATTTTATTCTTCTTCTGCAAAAGAGCATCTGCTTCTTTCAGTTCACTCATTTGGTCTTCTCAAGCCCCTTAAAGAAATAGGAAAAAGTTGCTTCTAGAATTTGACTGCCTTTTTCATAATTGGAGAATGGACAGATTAATTCAATCCATATTCAGATATTTTGGCAGAAAAAGCAAACATCTGATTTTTCTAACAACTGCTAAGAATAAACCAACAATATGGTTTGGCTACAATTTAACAACTGGCAGTTTAGAATACTGGCTAGCTATATACTTCAGTAAAGGGGAGGAAATAATAAAAAGGAAACTAAATAGTGTTGATAATACAGTTAAAGACTAGATTAAGTTAAGGTGATAACTGGAATTATTTTTGTTTTCCACCTAGCTTTGGAGGGTACAATGAAGTTTTTAAAGGGTGCCCCTTTAAACAAAGAAAGTGTTCATCTTGATCCATTGGAGCTGTGTTCTCATGATGTAACCCTAACCAGCGGTTGGATTCAACTGGTTCAGGCCAGTTCGGGCAAAATGGTTTTTTAATTGCTGGCTGGCCCTGCCCCTCCCCACCCGTTCCAGGAATCCCCAGGTAGGTGCAGGGAGGCTTATTAGGCCCAAAATGGGGCACGAGAGGTGTGGTGCACCTCCCTGCACTCCGTTTTTGCTACCAGGAGGCTGCAGGGAGGCCTACTAGGCCCAAAATGGGGTGTGGGAGTGTGGCATGCCCCCCCCCCCCGCAGCCCATTTTGCTTCCGGGGTTTCAGGAGGCCAAGTGCTGCCTGTCACACTTCCTGGCCATGCCCACCATGGCCATGTCCACCCAGCTGGTTATTAGGGCAGAGAACTGGTGGTTAAATTATTTGAATCCCACCACTGACCCTAACCTTCTGGAATAGCCTTATACAGGAAATGCCATTGGCTCCAAAATTCTCAGCCTTCCAGAAATAGTTGACGATAGAAGGCAAGGAGTATGCAGTGGGGCATAAATGTAATAATAAATGGTTAATAAATGGTAATAAAGTTCTTAAATTTGGGATTACAGGAAGTTCTCAATTTACAACAGTTCATTTAGTGACCATTTGAAGTTACAGCGGCCCTGAAAAGCAATTTATGACTGTTTTTGACACTTTTGACCATTGCAGCATTCCCATGGTCACATGATCAAAATTCAAATGCTTGGCAACTGACTCATATTTATGACGGTTGCAGTGTCCTGGCATCACATGATCACCTTTTGCAACCTTCTCACCAGCAAAGCCAGATTCACTTGTTAGTAACTATGTTAGTATGTTAGTATCTATGTTACTAATTTAACTAAATTACAGTGATTCACTTAATAACCGTGGTCAGAAAGGTTGTAAATGGGGCAAAATTCACTTAACAACCGTTTGACTTAGCAACAGAAATTTTGGGCTCAATTGTGGTCGTAAGTCAAGGATTACCTATTGTTAGACTGCAATGCTGCTGTAAAACTTCTCTTACCATTAGGAGAGTGTTTTTTTATTATTTTTTTATGTGGCTATTATGTAGATCAATATAAAGTGGACTGTGTTAGTAGATTAAATGTTTAATTATTATATTTTATGTGGTGCATTTTATTTTTATTGAAATGCATTTATAACATGTGAAGGCCACCCACAGAACTCTACAGAACAGATCAACAAGATACACCCATCAATTTCTGAGTTAGTGGATTGACAAGGTCTTGGAAAATTACTGTACACTTTATGGAATCATTTCCCAATACAGCTGTCTAATACACTGCTGCAGCCTTCAAACCAGTGGTGGATTCCTCCCGGTTCCTCCCGGTTCCGCTGAGCCGGTAGCGGTGACGATATGATGTCACTGAACCGGTTCTGCCCCCCTGCCCCCCACCCCCGCATTATTCTTACCTTTTATTTGGCCCCACCCCCAATCTATTGGTGCCTCCTGAGTCCCAGCTGATGGGCTATAAGGAAAAACTGTTTAAACTCTTGCTGCAGGGCTTCAAAGGGCCACCCTACAGCTGATCAGTGGTAAAAGGCAGTTTGGTGGTAGACCAGTGCCTCCAAAAACAAATGAGTAGATCGGTGCCTGCAAAAATAAATGGGTAGACCAATGCCTGCAAAAATACATGAGTAGACCAGTGCCTGCAAAAATAAACCGGTAGACCAATGCCTGCAAACATACATGAGTAAACCAGTGCCTGCAAAAATAAATGGATAGGCCAGTACAGCTCTGCAAACAGTTAAAAGCCTGGTAGACCAGTACCTCTACTAAATCCTAAAGAATTGTCACACGACCATCAAGCCACGCCAACAAAATAAGCCGGTAGTAAAAATTTTTAGAACCCACCCCTGCTTCAAACAGAAAAGTTCCCTTGCCCTGCACTCCAGAACAACTTATTCTGCAGCACTTGTGTCTGTCATGCAACTTTTAAAACAAGAAAGAACCCTGCTAGGAAAATTATAGCTCAACCCATCCATCTCTCTATCCATAGGGATTTAACTACTCTCAATTAACTCTTCTTTTCCTAAGAAAAGATCTTTTTATTCTAGACAGGGACAGAATACAAATGGACGGCTGTAGAAATTGAATAAAAAAAAAGGAAAATATGTTCTATGGAGAAATAATACTCTAAAATAAAGTGATCGTTTAAAAAATGGTGTGTGTGTGTGTTGTTGACAGGATGGGAAGTCTGACATAACTAATTATATTACCTGTTTTCTACTCCTTTCTTAGACCTCTCATTGTATACTTTTCAATAGGCATGTATAACAGAGGACATCAGTGAGCAGGCGGTGGAAAGGGAAGCAACATTAGGCAGAAACATCTGATTATGCAAAATGATCTTTGCAGACCTGGAGGAAAAGGGAGATGCTTAGCTGCAATCTAACTAAGTATACAAACTAGGGCATACAAAACTTTTGCTAAACCAGTTATTGAATACAGCTCATCTGTCTGCACTGTATATTGGACATTAATACAATTGAACAAGTCCAGAGGTATTTCATGAGAAGAGTCCTCCACTCCTCTGCTCGCAACAAAATACCTTATGCCACCAGACTTGAAATTTTAGGCTTGGACCTAGAACTATGCCGCTTACAGTCCGACCTAAGCATAGTACACAAAATTATCCGCTACAATGTACTACCTATCAATGACTACTTCAGCTTCAATCGCAATAATACAGGAGCACACAATAGATACAAACTCAAGGTAAACCGCTCTAAACTCGACTGCAGAAAATACGACTTCAGCAACAGAGTGGTCAATGCCTGGAATTCACTACCTGACTCTGTTGTTATATCTTCAACCCCCCATAACTTTAACCTTAAACTGTCTACTGTTGACCTCACCCCATTTCTAAGAGGTCTGTAAGGGGTGGGACATAAGCGCACCAGCGTGCCTTCTGTCCCTGTTGTACTGTTCCCATTTATTTGTTCCCATTTCCTGTATTAATATCCATGTTTATACTTATTCCTGTTATCTCGTGCATGTTTGAGAAACTAAATAAATAAATAAAATAAATCCTGACCATTCTCCTCCGAAGAACAATTAAAGGAGAACCACCCAACATTCTACTAGTCTAAAGAGATGAGGGAAATCAGAGACTTTGCTTAAGTCTCTTTAAACCTTCCTTGTTATTAGAAATTGAACCCACAGATTTGTCTAAGTGTAGAAATGGATTCAAATTTTTACTCTAATGGAAATAAACATGATCTGTCCTTGCAGCTCACCTGTATACTTCCATGCAGTATTTAGAGAGCTGTCAGATTGGCAATCTGGATGATTGTTTGATTTCTGTGTTTAATTCAGCCAACTCAGAGGTTGGAGGTCTAAGGAGCACTCAGTGGTTGCCACCGACAGCTATTACATCTTTGGTATTTTCTGTGGATTTCCTATCTTTGTTTATTCAGCTACTACCTCTGCTAGAGGTTTTGAACAGAGGCTAGATGGTCATCTACCAGAGATGCTGATAAATGGGGGATCTGTCCTGAGCAGAGGGGTAGATTAGAAGACCTTCCAACCCTGTGTTTTTATCATTTATGGATCTATTATCATCTTAGTGTCCTTCTCTTTGATACTCCAGGTTTCTTCTTTTTTCCCCAGACCTCATAAAATCCAATTGTCATGGGAAAGAGCCATGGTTTCATTGCTGGCTCTCTATTGAGAGCCCCCTGACTGGGGTTCTTGTTTATGCTCCTGATAAAATCCTACCTTTTCCCACTTCTTATTTCAGAGTGATTTGAAATTTTGTCTTGACTTACATAATACAGTAATGTAGGTGAGATTTTGAAATGCGTGTGTGTGCATGGGGGGTATTATGTATAGATACTGTACATACATATATACCAGTGGTGGGTTGCCCCCGGTTTGGACTGATTCACAAGAATAAGCAGTAAAACTGGCAGGAGGCCCCTCCCACCGCCCCGGATGTCATCATCAGCAATCTGCACATGTGCAGAAGCTTCTGCGCATGTGCAGAAGCAAGGCGTGCACACGAGCGAAGGGATCGCACATGTGCGATTCCATTGTGAACTGGTAGTAAAGGTAAGTAGAACCCACTCCTGATATATACATACATTTTTACGTGTAAAAAAATGTGTGATGAGTGAAAAAAAAGTTAGCTTTCTAAGTGCATACTGTAGAGTGAGCAGTTTGATGTAGAAAACAGATGTCTCAAAAACAGGATGGAAGATTTTCTGGAAAATTGAAGAATGACAAAAAAAGTATTTTTAAAAAATCTTGATTTTTTTTGTTTAAAATGAGGAGGCCATGAATGAAGGCAAAGGTATGGTAGAGTGTCAAAAGGTCAAAAGATGGTGGCTATTATTGCATGATTATAGCCCTGTCTCTTTTTTTTACATATCACACATGCGATAAATGCAAAAAGATAACAAGACTTGGTTTGCGCAGTCCCACAAACTCCTGGTTTGTGTAGAATTAACCTGAACAATCACCTAACCCCCTTCCCAATTTCTTTTGTTCATGAGCCTGTCCAGTGAACAAATCTTCACCGCAATCTTGTGATGTCAATGCTGTCCTCAGCTTCTCCTCTGCTTCAAATAAAAGTGTAAACTCTCCCACCTTAAAATTGATTTGCTTCTGCATTAAATAAATCCCATTTAGTGTACTGCTCTACAAGTTGTCCACATACAAACATTGCTAAATTAATGCATAATGTATATGTTTTTTAGCAGTGCAAAATTGTTGCTGTTCTTTAAAAAGACAAACGGATTAAAATCTTAAGAAAGATGCCTAGCTGACTTGTCCTGTCTCTCGCCTACCTGGGCATGTGGTGTTTACTCAAATGGCTAGAATACAGTGCTCAGAGTTGCCAGCAGGCATAACGTAGCATCTGGGTTGGTGCCATGCAAGCAGACAGCTGCTGACTTGCGGGGTAGGTAGATATTTGCCAGCGGTCTACTCAGGACCTTGCTGAGTGTCTCTCTTGCACAAAAGGCAAAGTATTTATTTCAGGTCATTGCATTGCCTGAACTTTTATCATTGTTCTTTAATTGGGCATAACCCACCAATTATGTAATTAGGAAAGTAGAAATAGTGTTCTTCTAATATTTACAATGCCAGCCAGCCATGTTCTTTCCAAGAAACTCTGATTCCATCTTGCCTTACCCAGTTTTTCAGCTTCCCTTCAAAATTGGTCAGCAGCTGTCAGTTCCGCTAGGTAGACAAAACCAGGAAATTAACTCCGCAGGAAGACTAACACTATTTTTATTGAGAATCTTGCAAGCCCGATTGCGCTGTACCTCCTCCTTCTTCTTATATTCCAGTGAATTAGGGGAGCAGTTACCTGAGGCATTTCCAAATGTTATCTCATTGATCCAGACTTTTAAAAACATACTTCAGCCCCTTTTGCCGAGGTAATAGTTCCTGCGTATTTCTGTCACGGTCATCTTCCATATTCTCTGTAGAACCTTATAGTTCTACAGAGTTCTATAGTTCTATAATGACCTATTGAATATCCTCCATCATTGTTGGAGTGTATTGGCTTCCTTCTCTTTTAATGTTTTAATGACCTAAGCATAGTACACAAAATTGTCTGCTACAATGTCCTACCTGTCAATGACTACTTCAGCTTCAACCTCAATAATACACGGGCAAACAATAGATACAAACTCAAGGTAAACCGCTACAAATTCAATTGCAGAAAATACGACTTCAGCAACAGAGTGGTCAATGCCTGGAATCAGGGGTGGGTTCTAATTTTTTTTACTATCGGTTCTGTGGGCATGGCTTATTTTGTGGGCGTGGCTTAATGGTCATGTGACACTTATTTAGGATTTAGCAGAGGTACTGGTCTACCAGGCTTTTAACTGCTTGCAGAGCTGTACCGATCTACCCATTTATTTTTTGCAGGCACTGATCTACTCATGTATTTTTGCAGGCACTGATCTACTCATGTATTTTTGCAGGCATTGGTCTACTCATTTGTTTTCTTTTAACACTGATCAGCTGTAGGGCCTGGCGGAAAGAGTTTAAACAGTTTTTTTCCCCCTCTAGCCATCAGCTGGGACTCAGGAGGCAGCAATAGATTGGGGGTGGGGCCAAATAAAAGGTAAGAATAATGCGGGGGGGGGGCAGAACCGGTTCGGTGATGTCATATCGTCACCGCTACCGGCTCGGGAGAACTGGGCCAAACCAGGAGGAATCCACCACTGCCTGGAATGCTTTACCTGACTCTGTTGTTACATCCTCAGACACCTCCAGCATCAACTTTAAATTGTCTACCGTGCACCTCACCCCATTCCTAAAAGATCCGTGTGTATAAGCGTGCCTACCGTCCCTGTCCTACTGTCCCCATTTATTTGTACTCATTTCCTATGTTCATGTTTATGTTTATACTTATACCTGTTATCTTGTAAGTGTTTGACAAACTAAATAAATAAATCAAAAATAAATGTTTTTTTCATTATCATTCTTGTATTTCTGCAAAATTTAGCCTTTCCATAAGCCTGTTGCTATCCCCCTCTTTTTGTTGGTTCACTGTAGGAGTACAAGTTAGATATTAAAGCAGAATAATATGAAGATGACTTCTCCTTGCCAATGCTCTCCTAAGATGAGCAGGTATACTTGAAATGACCTTCATGATGCATCTGGAATTCTAGTGCTGATGGTTCTGAAACTGAAATATCTGTTGGAGGGCCTGATTAAGTGGTGGGTTTCAAATTTTTTTTAGTACTGGTTCTGTGGGTGTGGCTTGATGGGCGTGGGAGGGGAAGGATACTGTAAAATCTCCATTCCCACCCCAATCCAGGGGAAGGTTACTGCAAAATCCCCATTTCCTCCCAATCAACTGGGACTTGGGAGGCAGAGAATAGATGGGGGCAGGGCCAGTCAGAATTGTTACTACCGGTTCTCCGAACTACTCAAAATTTCCGCTAACGGTTCTCCAGAACTGGTCAGAACCTGCTGAAACCCACCTCTGGCCTGATTCCTTACATCTGAATGTGGACTAGTCTCCTTTCTATGACCAGGACCACCAGATCCAGAGCAAGAGAACTCTCCAATGGGAAAAAGGGTAATTGAAGATGATACTCCCTTTAACCTTTACACCCAAAGGAGACCTCAAAGGTGCTTTTCCAAAAGGCAATTGGAGTTTTTTCTTTCTTTGAGAAAGATGTTTTGCTTCCCATGCAAGAAATTTCTTCAATTCTGACTGAAATTCATTCAGTCAGGACTGAACAAGGTTCTTGGATGAGAAGCGAAACATCTTCCTCAAGGAAAAAAAAAAAAAAAAAAAAAAACCTAAGTCCCTTTGCCTTTTGAAAAAGCACTTTTGAGACAACCAGACCTGGATGATCAAGAATCTCCATAGACAGCACAAAGGTTGGTTTGCTACCCAAAAGTTTCAGCTGGTTCCAGTGTGAACCACCAAAGCTCTGCTTTGGAAAAAAAATAAATAAAGGCGACAAACTCATAGATAGTCAGCTTCACCTAATGCTGCCTCATAGCCAACTTCATTCACAGCATGACAGCAAGTCAAGTCAATTGCTTTGAAGCCAACCTCCAGCTTCCTTTGACTAGTTGATCTTACTCCGGTTTTCTTTTTGACTTGGCCATTCAAGACTTGGCTAGGAAATGTGCTTTTTAAATGTGAGGTGGGACATAAAGCTCTATTTAAAAGGAACGGGGAATGTTCTCTTGAATATGTACATAGCCCAGCAGCAGCTTACCTATGCCATCATTCTTAGAACATAAACACTACAAACTGGAGGACTTAGTTGCCCTAAATAAGCAGGGACATTTATTTTGAAGGAGATATTTTGGGAAGAGGCATCTGAAGGGAAAAGCAGAAGCAATTCCTCTATCACTTTTCTCCATTCATTAACTAGACTGTTATAAAACTAAAATGAAGTCCTAACATACTATCACTAATGTGGGGTGGGAGCTACATCACAAAGACAAGCAACCACAAACCAAATTCTTCCCAGCAGTAGTCATCTAGTGAGGCTAATGTTTCTTAACCTTGGCAGTTTTAAGATGTGCACACAGGGGAAATTCTGGGGAGTTGAAGTCCTCACATCTTAAAGTTGTTAGTGTTTCAAACACAGAAACACTGATTGAAGCCATTGTTTATCCTCCTGTAGTGGTTTAGATACAGGTCCCGCTTAGTTTTCTTGCTCTACAGAAGAGTCTGAGATGCAGAATCATTCTTCATGATACTGTTGGCTGGTGGAAAGCTTGCTGCTCCACCCCAACTCTCAATCATCCTTGGTAGTCTAAGCTGGGAGAAGAAGGAACATGGCTGGTTCTAGGCAACAAAATGCAAAACCCACATCCCCAAACACTGAAATATCCTTCTCCCAGGAGTGGGGAGGGAATGGGGATTTTGCAGTATCCTTCCTCTGCCACGCCCACCATGCCACACCCATCAACCACACCACACCCACCAAGTCATGCCCACAGAATTGATAGTAAAAAAATTTGGATTTCATCACTGGTATTTATATGCCACTTACTCCCTTAGTGGCTCCTTTAACATCCATAGATGCTACTCTAAATGAAAATTTTGAAGGATGCTAGGGAAGCTAGAGGACTCTTTGTGATATTGTTGTTTGTACTATGATGGAATCTGTACTGGCAGACCATGCAATTAAAAAAAATATTTGTCAAGAAATTGCACACTTCCCGGTGTTTTTTTTTTAATATCTTGAGTTGGTCACGCTGGTCTAATGACTGAATAAAGATTTGATTGATTGATTGATCAATCAATCTTGAGTGGGACATAAAGTATCTAAGCAAGCACTGGAGGGGACAGGTGGAACAATCCACCTCCATTTATGCTGAGGTTTGTCTTTCACCAAAACTTGTACAATCTTGCACTGACTCAGCAAAATAACCCCCTCTCCTTGCAGCAGCTACTGCAGTATATTAAGTTCCATTCTGCTGAAGCGTAATGAAAATATAACTGCATCCAGGGATTACATTTCTGGTTCAGCATCCATTTGGAGGCTTTCTTTCCACCTCTGAGGATATGCTCTTTGTATGAAGCACCACCAGCAAAGGAAAACCACAATATTGTGGTTAGGAGAAACGGTCTTTTTGACAAAAGTTCCTCAAAGCCAACGTGCAAAGCCATGAATGAAGTCTGCACTGACGGAAGAAGTCTGAGTGCATTTAAACAACACAAATGGCTGATAATGGAAATGGAGGGTCACAAAGCCTCACTGGGTAAAATATGAGAAAGGAATTGGAATTAATGGAATCAAATGCAGTCTTTTCCCATATTGCAGTTCAGATGCTGTGCCTGTTTGCCTTCGAAGAACGTTTTGCGCATAAAGAGGAAAGATCAAATGGATGGACTTTCTATTTCACAAAACATCAGATAACACACCTTGAATGATTAAAAAAGTAGCTGGAAGTAACAATTCTTTTTCTGGTATATCCAGCTACCCACCTTCCACCATAGCTACCTGTTTTTGAAATTCTATCTATACTTTCTGGTGAGTCATACTCACCATTTAAATTGTTATACTCAATTTAAATAACCGGGGATATCTTGGTGTTATGAAAGACCCTACAAAATACAAAATTTAATATTAGTTCTCTATTTCACCTATAAAAAGAATTAATGTGCCTGTGCAGGTTAATATTATTCAGCCATAGACTAGACTAGACTAGACTAGACTAGACTAGACTAGACTAGACTAGACTAGACTAGAATAGAATAGAATAGAATAGAATAGAATAGAATTCTTTACTGGCCATGTGTGATTAGACACACAAGGAATTTGTCTTGGTGCATATGCTCTCAGTGTACATAAAAGAAAAGATACATTCATCAAGAATCATAAGGTACAACACTTAATGATAGTCATAGGGTACAAATAAGCAATCAAATCGTATTACAGTCAATCAATAAATCGTAAGGATACCAGCAACAAGGTTACAGTCATATAGTCATAAATGGGAGGAGATGGGTGATAGGAATGATGACAAGATTAATAGTAGTGCAGACTTAGTAAATAGTATGACAGTGTTGAGGGAATTATTTGTTTAGCAGAGTGATGGCGTTTGGGAAAAAACAGTTCTTGTTTCTAGTTGTTCTGGTGTACAGTGCTCTATAGTGTCGTTTTGAGGGTAGGAGTTGAAACAGTTTATGTCCAGATTGCGAGGGATTTGTAAATATTTTCACATCCCTCTTTTTGACTCGTGCAGTATACAGGTCCTCAATGGAAGGCAGGTTAGTAGCAATTGTTTTTTCTGCAATTCTAATTATCCTCTGAAGTCTGTGTCTGTCTTGTTGGGTTGCAGAACCAAACCAGGTGCAGATGACAGACTCAATAATTTCTGCATCAGCAGCTTCTTGGGCAGTTTGAGCTTTCTGAGTTGGCACAGAAAGAAAATTATTTGTTGTGCTTTTTTGATGACGTTTTTGATTTTAGGTGTCCATTTTAGGTCTTGAGATATGGTAGAACCTAGAAATTTGAAGGTCTCTATTGTTGATACTGTGTTGTCTAGTATTGTAAGAGGTGATAGTATGGGAGGGTTTCTCCTAAAGTCTACCACAATTTCTACGGTTTTGAGTGTGTTCAGTTCCAGATTGTTGTGGTCGCACCACGAGGCTAGTCGTTCAACCTCCCATCTGTATTCAGATATCTTGAAAATGATACATTACAGCAGAAAATGCAATGTTGCTATTACTGCTATGGGGTGTGTGTGTGTGTGTGTGTGTGTGTGTGTGTAAAGTGCTTTTATGCCACTTCAAGCACTGTACATGGAGCTGCTCTTGAAGACACTTGGAAGCTACAGCTGGCTCAGAATACAGTGGCACACATAGTAGCAATAGCAATAGCACTTAGATACCGCTCCATAGTCTTTATAGCACTCTCTGAGTGGTTTACAATGTCAACTTATTGTCCCCAACAATCTCATTTTACCAATCTCGGAAGGATGGAAGGCTGAGTCTATCTCAAGCCCTGTGAGGATCGAACCTCAGGCTCTGGGCAGAGTTTGCCTGCAATACTGCATTCTAACCACCAATCAGGGCTCTTAGTAATGGGAATGCCTCAATATGCACAGGTAATGCCAGAGTTGCCCTATTGGGGAGACGGATGATAAATTAAATAAATACATAAACAAACAAACAAACACATACATACATAGTACATACGTATATATATACATACCACTGTTACACAAGAAACATTGGTGGCCAGTAGGCTTCTGGGTGCAGGGCAAAATGCTGGTTGTCTTTAATGGAACTTAATTATTCTCCAACTGTCTCTGCTCATCCTATGAGATTCAATAGGCAGGCTTTGATCCTATCTATTAGCAATGCCATCTTATGAAAACCAGGAGGGATATCATTTCTGTTGTACTACTGGATGCATAGAAGGATCCTGCTGTCCTTCAAAACAGCCTTGAAAAGAATCCTGCCTTTTACTTGGCACTGGACTAGGAGTAGGATTGGTGTGTATCCGCTATGGTGTGTATTATGCTATGCAACTGGTCAAGAGGGTTTCTTTTCCATCTCCTGGTATTTATGAAGTTACTGAACTTATTTTTTTATTGTACTTTACTAATGGTTTCATGTTTCATTCTTCTTCTTAGTCCTTGTAAGCTAACCAGTTTTGTTGAGTGGGATTCACTAAAAATTAAAATTATACATTGCTATGCATTGTATTAATTTATTTCTAAGAATACATCAATACAAACATTTTTCCTGATTTTTTTTTCTTTCTTTCTGCTGATGCGATATTTCCTTTAAGTCATTTTCCTGAACAGAATCACATGTCATTTGATATTTTTCTTAGGGGATTTCTAATCTCACATGTGGTAGGAAAAGCAGGAACAACTTTCTTTTTTTTAGCATTTTTCTTCTCATTCTGTTGGCCACAAAATGTTGAGGAACCGGAGTTGAGGAAATAGGTTTTATGTCACCTGCACATTTAAGATCAATTTATGGTGGAAGATTTCTTTCAGACTGCCAGTCCAACTGCAGTACTCTTAAATACTAAAGCTCCACAGGGCAGGAAAGAAATAACTGCATGTCAAAAGTAGGCAGCTGTTTTTAACTAGCACTGCTTAATGAGGAATTTATCAGAAAGGAAGTTCTAAAAAAGAAACTGAATGTTAGACAGCCCCAGGAGGGACTGTAGACATTTTCTCAAAGGAGAATCCATCAACCTGATTTCATGGAAACATCACTGCAAGTTTTAACTGACGGCCAACTGAAGTGTTGACATGTATTCAACATTATCTTTGTTATATGCAGAGTAGAATATTAATCATGACCAAACTGGTAAGCTAATAGAGTGAAAAAGATTTGTTTTTCAGTTTTCCTGAAAGCTACGCTTATAAATGATCCCATGACCTAGTGAAGGTAAATTATTCTCCGATTTGCTTTGATGTATTTTGCTGTTTTCTTTTCACATTCCTGGTCTTGGATGAAAATCAGAGCTCTATCTATCACCTATAAAGAACAACATGGTGGCTTATATATTCTGCCCATCAAGTACACTTTGTAGGACCTAGAAGAAAAGTATTCCACCCTTTTCAAATTGAGGAATAACTTTGCCTCTTAGAACACTCGCTAAGGAATAGACTTCTGAAAAAAACTTGAAATGGTCTAGGAATAAAACTAAATTTGATTTTACTTTATGTACATATAATAAATATGCATTTGATTAATTGATTGATTATGACTTGATTATGTCATCAAGTTGTTTTCGACCACCAGTAACCCCATAGGTCAGGGGTGACAAACTCATGTCGTCATGGTGTTGCCACATGACGTATTGTGACTTCCCCGCCCTTTGCTAAACCAGGTATGGGCGTGGCCAGCGGGCCACAAATTTGACAGCCCTGTCATAGGTAGATTTTCTCCACAACAAACAATCTCTCTCTCTCTCTCTCTCTCTCTCTCTCTCTCTCCCCCTCTCCCTCCCTCCCCCCGCTCTGTCTTTCTAAAATGTTAGAAAGTTAAGAGATGGAAGAAATTCCCTCAAGCTACCAAGCATTCTCAGGGTTGAATATCAGCTATCAATTGGCAGAATCCGGTCTTGACATCTTCCAGAAGTCCAGAAGAGTGAGGGCCTCCTCATCTCTAGTGTTAAGATGTTCCACAAAGCAGGGGCAATGACAGAGAAGGCTCTTTTCCTAGATCCCATCAGTCAAATTACTTTAATCAATGGGATCTGCAACATTTCCTGACTGCCTAGGTGGGATAGGTTAAAATAGTTAGGACCAGATCCTCAGGTAACTTGGTCCCCCACCATGAAGGGCTTTAGGGAATAACCAACACCTTGAATTGAACTTGGAAGCAAACTAGCAATGCAGCTTGCATAGCAGTGGTGTTACATGTGCAATCCTGAGACACCCCAAACTGCAATTCTAAGGCTGGTTGTTCTCCCTGTAGTCATTAGTTTGGTTGTTATTTATATTTAATTTTAGTCCCATTTTAATTTTAATTTTTATTACTTGAACTTGCTGATCCTTTGCATTTTCTGCTGTAAATATAGTGTCATCAGCTTAGCTGATGTTTCTTCCTGCAGTTTCAAAACTATGCTCATAATTTCTTCCTGTCTAGCTTCTCTTAATAATAGATATTCAGCATATAGGGTGAATAAATAAGGGAAGAGTGCACAACCTTGGTGTATTCTTTTGCCAATCTGAAGCCAGGCTATTTCACAATGGTCTGTCTGTACTGAGACTTCCTGACCTGTAATTTAACCTAATACTACCAATATGACTGTTGTTCATTTTGAACAAAAATGTAATGTTGTGAGACTAATTGTTCTCAGAATAGGAACAGTCCAATCTAGTTGAGCAGGACTTTAAAGGGTATACAAAAATGCCACAACCACTATCTGGACCCCTAATTTTTTCAATCTTAACTATGTTCGCCTATCTCTTTCATTGCTGAAATATGAAACTCGCAGGTTCCTTGAGGAGTATGTATCACAGAATCAGGAATGGGGATTGTCTGTACTTACAACCTATTTACTCTGAAGGGGATCTTCTGCATAGTTTCTTAGTTCCATCATACTTTTCCATTTCCTCCAAGTCCAGCAGCTGCTAGTCTGTTTCCTGTGCAGAAATGCTCCATGTTCAGCTTATTTTCCACTTCCATGTCAAGAATTGAAAGAAAGAAGGCTGAATAGCCCAAATAAGTTGCCCAGGCATAGATTCAGAGTGAATGTCTTCTTACTACAATATTGTTTGCCTGACTTGCGAACCTGAAGACTTGTTTGTTGCATTTATATCTTCCAGAAGCTAAGGTGATGTACTTCATATTCTCACTCCAATTTTACCCTTTGAAGTTGGGTTATCCCACCTTCATTGCTAAGGGTAGGTTGAACCCAAATTTTTTGTCTTTAATTTTTAAGTGCAAGATGCTTTCTCTTGTCAGAAAACATCTAACAATGGCTTCTTCAGTGCTGCAAAGACTAATTTACAGGTAGCTACTTCAGGTTTTACTTGGTATTTTATGGACATAGTCCTCGAGTTACAACAGTTTGTTTAGTGACTGTTCAAAGTTACAGCGGCACTGAAAAAACTGACCTATATCCGTTTTTCACACTGACGCAGCATCTCCACAGTCACATGATTTACCGTATTTTTCGGAGTATAAGACGCACTTTTTTCCCTCCTAAAAGAGGCTGAAAATTTGGGTGCATCTTACACTCCGAATGTAACCCCAGCCACCCATCAGCCCCCACCCTTCGGCCTCCGCATGTCCTCTTCCTGGCTGCAGAGATTGCCACTAACAATGGCTTGTGTTTTTGGGCTCTGCACATCACGTTTTCAGCCTCCAAAGGCTGAAGCCGTTCAAGCATTTGGAGGCTGAAAATGTGACGTTCAATGTCCAAAATGGCTACTCAGAACAGCTGCTGCCTTCTCTTATCCTTTCTGTGCTTCACCTGCTTTAGTCACTGGAGCTCCCTCCAACAATCAGCTGTGCTTTTGAGCTATTTTTCAGCCCCAACCAGCCCCAACCTCAAAACCAGTGAGTGAACTAATGTACTGAAGCTGACCAGGGTAAGGACTAGCCAGATGAATACCTGGTACGCAGAATTTCCCCCCTATTTTCCGCCCCAAAAACTAAGGTGCATCTTATACTCCAGTGCATCTTATACTTCAAAAAATATGGTACATTCAGATGTTTGACAACTGAGTCACATTTATGATGGTTGCAGTGTCCTGGGGTCACGCGATCCCCTTTTGCAGCTTTCTGACAAGTAAAGTCAATGGGGAAGCCAGATCCACTTAACAACCAGCTTACTAACTTAATAACTGCAGTGATTCACTTAACAACTGAGGCAAGAAAGGTCTTAAAATGGGGCAAAACTCACTTAACAAATTTGTCACTTAGCCACATAAATTTTGGGCTCCATTGTGGTTGTAAGTTGAGGACTACATGTACTTCACTATTATTGTTCCAGATACTAAACTGGAACAAGAGATGTAAGTGAAAGTCCTCGCTACCTAACCTCCCTTGCAGGGTTGTGTTGTACTGAAGAAAAAGAAGAAAAAAAGGGAGCTATGGATACTGCCTAAAAGTTATCTGGCATGGTAAATAGGACTAGATTAATGAATTATACTTTATTATATATTAACAGAATCTTGCAGGTCTAAAAATATATATGTCCTACCGCCACTTTTAAATGCTCGATCCATTAGGGTGGGTCCAGGGGTGACTTGCCTTCCCAACTGGTTCAGAAGTGCACACACCGCGCGCATGTCATGTGGATGCGTGGACCCTCTGCGCATGCACAAACCCTTCTGAGGGTAAAAAACAGGTTACTTCCTGGTTAAAACCAGGAAGTAACCACGACCAGGCAGGTGGGCAGAGCCTTGCACAGTCATCACTACCAGTTCTTTGAACCACTGGCCGCCATCGCTACCAGTTCAGCCAATCTGGTCTGAACCGGGAGCATTTCACCCCTGGGTGGATCCTTCCTAAGTTTCTTTCTTTGACTGTTAAGCCATTTGGAACTCCTGCCACTCCTGTCTGATCAGTTTTTAGGAAGCATCTCTTTCCCCAGGTTCATCCACACATTCCATTGCAAACTACAGAAGGAAAAGCAAGATTAGGCACCTAATAAATAAACACACCCATTAAAAATTGTAACAGCCAGTTGCTTGATGTGCTTCCCATTAGTTATTTAATGTTTCAGTCTAGACTACCACTGTGGGATTTCTGGTGGTTTTTCCATTAACTCCACTAACAAAAGCAGAGTCTACTTACTTTTTACAGGGTCAGCCAAAGTCAGTGAGGTGGCTGTCATACAAAAACACTCACTGATTATAATTTTTAGCGAATGATGGGAATGTTTTTGGAGAACTAGGATAAAAGAGCTAAGAAAAACCTCACCGTTTAGTGAAATATGGAAGTACAGGTTAGATCAGCTATAAATTATATGACATACCACAATCAAACTGGACTGGACTGACATCGGACTGAACTGGACTGACATTAATTACAAGCTTGAGGAGCTTTCAAATATAACATTTTTTTTTAAAACCAATCATACATTTTTTTAAAAATGCATTTTGTGCACAGGCTTCATAATATATTATTTTTTGCAGTCAGGAAAACTGCAGAAAAAATGATAAGACCATCCCAGGATTTTTTGGTGGTTTTTTTTTTTTGCAATTCTTTTTTTAAAATAAATTTTTATTCATGAACATTTTTGAAAAACAGTGCATTGTCAGAGTATACCATTTGCAAGTTGTAAAAACCCAAAGGAAAGTTAGTAGTAAATATTAACACGCAAACTAATAATAATAGTTATCTATATTTTTATCAATTATTATGGTTATAATTATATACATCTTTATTTTCAATATTAACAATATTAACATTCATAATCTTACTTTCTCTAATTTCTACCTCTTGTCTCTATCCATTCATAAAATTTATTCCATGTCCGATAGTATTCTATTTTTTTTTTTTTTGCAATTCTTAAAGGAGCTCTTTAAGTCCCTAAACCTCTCCCAGCTGCAGACTGAAAGAGCAGAGCAAAGAGAGATGAGCAAAAATGCTGAAGAAGAGACCTTTGCATCTCATTGCCCTTTTCTATGCTATCTTCCCATATTTAGACCTTCAACAAACTCTAAATATTTAAATAGGTTGGGGAAGGAAGAGAGCCTGAAAATCCATTGACTCTTTATGCCTTCCACTTCGTTCTTTTTTTCAACCCCCAACATGGCTTCAAGAAGAAGTGAACAGTACAATTTGGTACAAGAGTCATAAGATTGATAGATCGTTGTCCAAGACCAGAGACATAGTTCTAATATCAAAGAATGTGGTCTATTCAAATCATATCTCTAATCTTTGGAAGAGGAGGCAGAATTCTCTATGGCTCCTGAGAAGAATAATCCATACCTGGATTTACAGTTACCCATAATCTTGTAACACTATGGGCAACAATTTGAATAACATTCCCTCACTGATAATGTGGGGTACATTTATTGGTTCAATTTATATAGGGCCCATCTCAGTCAAGTGACTGTGGACAGTTTACAATTCTAAAACTATAAAACAGTTAAAATGATTAAAAACAATAAAAACATTCAAAAAAATAAATGCATACAGCAGCTGAGATAATTAACCAATTAAGCAATTAATAGAGAAGCCAAGAAACAGGGCCCTTAATGAATTTGGAGCCCCAGGCCTAGGTACACAGCCAAGTTATGAAAGACCAACAGGGTTGGGCCATTCTAATCTCCAAGTACATACACTTCTTTCAGTGCTTGTATATGGAAAATCTATATATTCAACCATTTCAACATTAAGTAGACCAATAAATGCATCATTCAGTAAATATCTTGGCTAAGGGACCATTTCACGCCACATGACTCTGTGTGATTTCCCTTGCCAGGCTCTGCTTAAGCAGCAAGAAAGCTGATGGAGACATTTTATGGATTTGTTTGGCAGTGGTGAAGAGGAGAGGAGGCAGATTAGAAAGATTTTCTTGTCTTTGGAAAAATGAATTTCTGGGATTAATGTAGGCTATTTCATCCTTATGCAAATATAATGCTCTTATTCTAAATCCAGTAGCAGGATAGCATTTATACTTATACTTTATACTTAGAACCATTCTTGAAGCTTCTTGGCTCAGCATTTCTCCTTCAGGTTTACAAATATACAATCAACCCTGGCTGAATTGTTTTTGCTTCTACAGCAGGGCTGTCAAACTCCCAGCCTGCAGGCCAGATGGTCACGCGCTGCCCACGGCCAGGCCCAGTTTAGCGAAGGGGAAAAAACTCCCTATATGTCACGTGACACCACTGTGGGTCCGTGACAATGTGAGTTTGACACCCCTGTTTTACAGGATACCATTTGTCTTTATGCTGTGCTTGTTCAATGCATGGGACTGTGTCAGCCTTTGGATCATAAATAGTGTTTCACTTTCTTTCCCCCATGATTCTGGTATATTATCTTAAAAAGTGTTTAAATTCCTCCTTATAACTTGTTCCTCATCATTCACACTTGAAATTTCTTTTTAAAGATCCAAATCTATTTAAAAAATAATGGAGTATCCAGTTTCACCTGTCATAGATGCCAGTCAATCAGCATTAGGCAAACGTTTTTGTCTCACACTATTCTTTTTACATTAAAAGAAACACACACACACACACACACCAGGGGTGGGTTCTATTTACCTTTACTACTGGTTCGCAACGGGATTGTGCGTGTGCGTGAGTGAAGCAACCATGTGCGTCTTTCTTCTGCACATGCACAGATCACTGATGATGACATCCGGGGCAGTGGACGGGGCCTCCCAGTGGTTTTACTACCGGTTCTTGTGAACTGGCCCAAACCGGGGGCAACCCACCACCGACACACACACTGCGTTTACTATATAAACTAAGCTTACATATCATTCTAATCATTGTCTGCTTGAGCAGCTTACAATAGTATCATATGTAAACAGAACAGCAAAAACAGCTAATAACAAACCACATTACATAACACAATGTTGCTGTGCTGAGGTATCATAACCCCAAAACATTTATTGCACTTAATTTCATAGCTGTAAATGCAAGAGGGGTTGACCAAAGATCAATGTTCATAAGGTATGATGTGATCTTTTGGCAACCAACTCTCCATTACTGAAAGTGGAGACAATGAGGCTTCTTTCTGATGGACCATCTTTCTATTTCTCCCAGGATAGAAAAGCTACAGTCTGCCAAAGCATCACTTAAAGAAAGACAACTGTACTGGAGTTGTCCTTGGCATAATGTGAGCAATCCCAACAGATAGAACTAATGCATTGTTTTTGAGCAGGATCTTTTCTGTGTGCATTTTTCCCCCTCCAAAACTTCTTAGAATAAAGCTTATGAGCTAGAACAACCAAAGGATGGCAGACTTTCATTTCTGCAGAAAAGACAGAATGTTTAATCATTATATTTTGATCCATGAATCTTTTCCTGTAGGGTTTTTTTTTTAGATGCTCTGTTATGGTTTAGTATAGCAATTAAATTTGGGGGAAAATAGCCTTTGGTTCACACAGTAGATCTTCACCAAGTATATCAAACCAATGCATTGTAGGAAACTAAACAGATTTCTTCCATAAATCCACTGAACAGAGGCCTGAAGGAAACTGGGGTGGTGCATTCAAACAGTGGAGAAGCTGTCATATTTCTAACAGCTCTTCAAGGATAGCCAATGGCTCCTTCCAGAAGATTGCTTCTTTCTGTGTAAAAAAAAAAGACAGACTGGTTTCCAACTAGGGGAAAAAGAAACTAGACCACATGGTTAAGTATCTGTATGCAGATTGCTATTAGAAGCCTCACCTTTTTAAATAAAAATATATTTTTATAACTGACTCTTAATGTGTTACTGGAATCAAATTGTAGGAAAAATAGGGAATCATTGGAAAGGAAAAGAGAAAAATTGCTCCCTGAGCTGTCTGACATGCTTGATTTGGACAATTTTATGGAAATTCCAGATGTTGTTATCCAGTTGTAACCTTCCCATATTTTCCTACTGCCTATTCCGTCTTTTTGTTTGACCTATAGTAGAGAAAGAGCAGAAGAACAGAAGCAGAATATGTGACTGAGGCACTGTTGGAACAATTTACTTGCAAAACATGGATGACATTTTGGGAATCCCTGAGCTTTCTCAAGTGCCTGCTATCATTTCTGATTTTAAAGCCAAGTGAGAAGCAGATAAACCCAGGCTGTCAAATTCTCCAGCCAGAATTCAAAATTGGCTAAATAGATTCCTTGACCAAACCCTGTGGTACACAGCTGACTAGATTATAAAGTGGCCTAGCCATAGATCTCATGTAATATGGGAAGCCATACACCATGATGCACAAATAATAATGGCTGAAGCAGCCACAGTATAATTTGGCATGGTCCCAGCCGTAGATTGGGTCTATAATTCAATCTGGGTAATGTGCACCAGGAGGATCTGTAATTGGCTTTCCAGGCGTGAAGTCATTGATATTTAGAATCAAAGTTGGCAAAAGCTCAGGTGCATGTATGGGTTCTTGTTTCCAACGGGTTCATTTTTAGTAAAAAGAAAAAGAAAAGAAAAGACTAATTGCGGGAGTGACATTTTCTGCTTTTCACAATTCATTTGTTGCTTTCCTGCTCTAGGGCTCTTGACACAATTTACAGCAGCAAAGGGTGCACCTCCACAGTACAAATTTTAAAACCAAGACCTGAACAAAAGGGTTGATAGAGAGATCAGAGAATACTGGCTCTCTCAATAGTCACAGGTCAGCATTAGGAACACTATATAGTTGCTTTCTAGATTTAAAACAGGATTATTATTTTTTTTTGCCCCTAGCTATGCAAAGCCTCACTCTTTGCCTCTTGTAGACTTAATCAGCCTACTAATTAGTAGGCATCTGAAAAAATAAATAAATCAAGATCTAATCTGGCTTGCTAGCCCTTCAAATTTCTATTTTTTTTAAAAAAATTGATTTATATGCCGCCCTTCTCCGGAGACTCAGGGCGGCTTACAATGTGTTAAGCTATAGCCTTCATACTTTTGTATATTTATACAAAGTCAGCTTATTGCCCCCACAATCTGGGTCCTCATTTTACCTACCTTAGAAAGGATGGAAGGCTGAGTCAACCTTGAGCCTGGTGGGATTTGAATTTGCAGTAATTGCAGGCAGCTGAATGTTAATGAATGTTAATAACTGCCTTAGTCTGCTGAGCCACCCGAGCTCCTGGTTAAAAGAGAGCCTAGCCTTCTTGCTGTTTTTTGAACTTTGCACTTCCCAAAACTGAACTTTACATTAAAAGATTGGAAAGGAGGCTGGTAAGCAACCCACCCTGTTTGCACCACTGATACTCAAGGAAAACAAGCAGCCAGCTGGCTTTACATGAGTAAGCCAGCCCGTTGGAGGGAAAGGGGAGGAGAAGGTGAGTGGGTTGTTTGAACAGCTGCAAAGAATTTGCAACTCTTTTTCCTCTCCACTTGCATACCAGCAGTGTCCTTGTGCCAAGCTAAATAGGATTCTTATTCCTAAGAGCAGGCTACTGCAATGCTGCCATATTGAATGGCAGGAGGGAAAGACCAAACCAGCTGGCGGGAGGATCGAACTGGTGGACATGTGATGGAGCAGTAAAGAGACGACTTCAGAGCACACAGACTATACCAGGGGAAAATAGGGTCCTGACCACACACCCTACAGACAACTAGACTATAGTTTTGGATGCCAGTTCAGGTATCTTATATTTTTACTAACTGGACTGGAAAAACTGTATTAGTCTGGGTTAATAAGGGCCTAATATAACACCAGTTTTTGCTCTTTGTTTTTTCTTCTCAATTCTCTCCCAAGATTTAGATGAATTTAATCTATCTTCATTTAACTAATTTAAAAAGCTAATTTAAAACTTGGGGAAGGGGTCACAATTTACAGCAGAGCATCATATATTCTGTATATATCACCATTCTATTATTAGGATGACTACATTTCTATAGCACTGCTAATGTTTAACACACTCCCCATATTCTCACTGTAAAGAAACTAGATGCTTTCAGCTTAAGAATGTTAGAGAATTTTCTTTGCTGTGTTATTAAGTGAATTTAACCTCGTTTGCCCTTCCTGGGTTATTATGCAAATTGCAATTAGGATGTCCGTTGCATTCCACATCTCTTCAGATTTTGCACTGAAGTTCCAAGCTCAGCATTTGCATTGACATATGCATAATTTAAAAAAAAAGGTGTTAGGGAAAGTTGATAGAAAAATAAATGCAGTAGTCCTTACATTAAAAATACTGCAGAATGATGCCCACAGCTAAAGGAACAAGTTGTGCAAATGAAACTGACCATATTTACAGTTGACTAAGGGGTGGGGGGTTTGACTTTGACCATGTGATAAATGGGAAAGAATATTATTTATTTATTAAGAGCCATGGTGGCACAGTGGTTAGAATGCAGTATTACAGACTAATTCTGCTTACTGCCGGTTGTCAGCAGTTCAAGCCTCGCTGGCTCAAGGTTGACTCAGCCTTCCATCCTCTCGAGGTGGGTAAAATGAGGATCCAGATTGTTGGGGGCAATATGCTGACTCTGTAAACTGTTTAGAGAGGGCCTTACAGCACTGTGAAGTCTAAATCCTATTGCTATTCTTTCTTTCTTTCTTTCTTTCTTTCTTTTTCTTTCTTTCTTTCTTTCTTTCTTTCTTTCTTTCTTTCTTTCTTTCTTTCTTTCCCATCTTTATTATTTTTATAAATAACTGAAGATAGTGAACACACATGTATTTATTGAAATATTGACATCTGTCTGTCATTTGCATCCCAATATAGCAATACAATATGCCGCAGGGAGAACTTCCATTAGTTTGATATCAGAATGTTGGAGAGATGGTTGGAGAAAGAAGACAGGATGTCTCCATCTTTTTGATTTATTTCCTTCCACTGCAAACACCAGAAGGAACTAAAACTTCCAATCATTTATGCCAACTCTCAAACCTTACCATGCAATACCTTATTTTCCTCTCATGCATGTCATTTTCTATGCGGCCCTGAATTTATATATTTCTGGAAGTAGTTGTCCAGCTAGATTTCTGCAATGGTCAAATTAGCCCATTGTCAACAGCTTTTCCTCATAGATTTAATATCAGAATTTTTGGGGGGTTTCATTGTGTTTTACCAATAAATTGGTAAAAAATCTAATACTGCTGTAGGTTTAGAGTGGGCATCCATCACCCAGGATCACATTTGACCATAAGGCCCCCTTTTCATTCTGGTTCCCACAAGCATGTGTGTGTTACCAAAATTCGCTAGCATGATTTGTCATGTGTCGGGGGGAAATTTATAAAAGCAGAATATTGTAAGCTAAGGGTCCCCAACCCTCAAACCATGAACCAGCACTGGTCTGCAGCATGCAAGAAACTGGGCCATGCAAACAAACAAAGCCCCATCTGCATGATGCAGGCAGCACACAAACCATGCTCCCTGAGAAAAAACTCTCTCCACACAACTGGTCCCTGGTGTCCAAATGTTTGGGGGTCACTGGTTTAAATCCTATAGTAGCATTATTAGAATTTAAGCCAACAAATTAACAAACCCTAATTCCTGTACTCTGGTCTGAAATCAGGGGTGAAATGTAAAATTTGTTACTACCAGTTCTGTGGGCGTGACTTGGTGGTGGGGGGTAATGTGACTGTGTGGGCGTGGCCAATTTTTATTTTTTTTTAACTGTTCAAAGCATTTTTTCTAATGCTTTGAAAAGTCTCTGACGATCAGGCAACTCAGCTGGGATCGTCAGAGACTTTTCAAAGCATTTTTTAAACCACCTCTTCGGCCAAGAGGTTGCAGAAAAAATGCTTTGAAAAGCCTCTGACGATCCCAGCTGAGCCGCACGATCATCAGAGGCTTTTTATTTTACTTTTAAAAGCATTTTTTCATCGGAAGAGATTGTAGAAAAAATGCTTTTAAAAGTAAAAAAAAAAATCCTCTGATGATCGTGCGGCTCAGCTGGGCATGGTGTGGGGGGCAGGGACTTTTGCTACCGGTTCTCCGAACCACCCGCCACCATTGCTACCGGATCGGGCAATCCGGTCCAAACCAGGAGCCCAACACCCCTGTCTGAAATATTCCAGCTTTGCCCACATATATTATGCAGGCCCAAATATTTTGTATTACTGCCCACCCATAGGAACTCTAACCAGTTAAATAGGGAAGGTTGTACCTTCATGGCCTAAGATAGGAACTGAAAAACCTAAAATGATACCTGAAATAAAAGTAAGTGGCAGGCATTTGTTAAGAGAGCCATTGATCATGTTACACCTAACAGGCTGACCAAAACCCAGTTAAGCATGGTGATTACTACATATACAGTCAAAGCCCTTCTAATTGCTCAGCTGATGGCATAATGGTCTCTCTGAGGATTTGGTCTCAGTCCGATAATGACGCAGCTGCCTGACTCACCCAGAGGAATAATTTCTACTTTATTAGAACTATGATTTCCAGCTCAGTAATTCCAGAATATTTTTTATCCCTTAGAGGGGTAAATACTTGCTGATTGAGCTAGGTTTTTTTTTTTTTTTTGCTTTGCTTCATTTTCTTCTCCTTCTTACGATAGTTGTCAGGAAGGGGTAATTTCTAAGCAAGTTTCCAGAAAGCTTTTTCTCTACATACTAGCAGGAACTTGATCTGTGCTTTGGCATTTTTCTACAATTTCTATGAAATATCCTAAAACAGTTGAAATATGCAATTGTTTACAAAATAAGAAAACAGTGAATATGGCAGGCACAGAAATTTGGGTTACCCTTTCAGTCATTTCACATCATTTCACAGCTATTATCAGAAATAATAGCTTCAAAAAATTTCCAATGGCCAGTTAAGTTTCTACTTTTGGCTTTTGAAATGCTTTCTACTCTTCCTTGTAAATCTCTTCTAGCTCGGAAATACTGTTCAGTCCCCTTGCATTGTACTGCATATTTGAGACCTCCCCACAGATAATATTTAAGTCTCAGGGCTGTGAAAGTCATTCCAAAACTTTTTATCATTTGTTAGAAAACTGTTTAATTTGAAATTCATCCCAAAAATGCTTTTTAAAAGGCAACTGGATTTCTTGTGGTGAGTGGGGGGTGGGGGTGGGGGGTGTTGTTTCTTGAAAATGTTTCATTCCCACCCAAGAAGCTTTTACAGTTCTTCAGCTGAAGAAGCTTCTTGGATGAGAAGCAAAACATTTTCAAGGAAAAATCCAAGAAAGTTGAGTTGCCTTTTAAAAAGCACTTTTAGGACAAATCAACTGAACTCCAAAGGAATTGAGAATCTCCATAGATATTTGGAATTTATATTTTGGATACTTGCATAAATATCTAAACCCTATTCGGTTTCATTTTTTTCCCCAATGACTAGGGAATATTAGTTTCTACAATATGTTAATATTAATATTAACTTTAATCTATTGTTAATATTAACTTTAATCTATTGTTCCTTCCACCCAAACAACAGGTTCTATGCCCCATAATAGAGATCTATGCTGCATAATAGAGATGCACCTATGCATAACATTGGCAAGGTGTTCCTTTCTTCAAATTGTTCATTTCTTGTTCTCTAAATGTATCTTGCATAGTAGCTGAACAGTTCAGTGTCCAAAGTGTTATATTCCAAAATATTTCAAGCTTATCAAAGTCTTCATTTATAAACAATGATTTTTGTAATGGGGTCAGGCAAAAGGTTTCTTTCTGAAAAAGCTCCCAAGCGTTTCATGGTTATATAAAGCAAAGCTGTTCAGTGGACCCGTCAATTCCAGCAAATTATTTGCAATGATTGAGGATTCCATTTTGCAGATCTCACCAATTTACAGCTGGTTCTAGCAGAGATCTTTCTTTGCTAGCTGGAAACATTCAGATGTTTTTTTTAAAAAAAATAGTTCCCCCTGCTTTATCAAAATAAATTATCTCCATTTTCCAATAATGATAGCATTATGCTACAATTATGCGAAGACAGCATTGAATCCCCATTCAACTGAACTATGCCACTCCAACCAAATGTTTTCCTGTCACTATCAGTGTGTCCCCAAAGCATTATAAATATTGCTGGACTGAAATGACGCTTTAAATTTCTGCAACAAACTTGTGGGTAGAACATTTCAGTGAATCATTCCTCTCAGTTTCTGTGAGGAAAACAAACACTGAGAGCTAAAGAGATGTCAGTGGTAGCACTATATCTGGGGTGGGAGTGGGGTGGAGGGAACCAATGGGCATTTTTCTTTTGGATTTAATTGAAACATAAGCAATCATTAGCCTGCAGAGCATAGAAAAATGACCATAGGCTTCACATATCTATGGAGATTCTCAGTCATCCAGGTCACAGTTATCCCAAAGGTGCTTTTACAAGAGGCAACTGGACTTTCTGGTTTTTCTTTGAAGACATTTTGCTTCTCATCCAAGAAGCTTCTTCATTCTTCAAAGAAAAACCAGAAAGTCCAGTTGCCTCTTGAAAAAGCACTTTTGGGACATGGGCTTGACATTTCCTATTGTGGTTTGCATTGTGCTTCTTCACACATTTGATCTCTAGAGCAAATGGCAGGAAATACGTAAGGGGAAGGGTCTTCACATGCTGCCCCTCTCTATTTCTCACATGGCCTGTTGTTAATTGCAAACCACCGGTTTATGAGGCAAAGGGAGCCTCCCTGTCTCCCTCTCTTTCTCTCCTCTACTTCCCTCTACAAAAGATGTACTTTAGACGGAAGACTTTTTAATCTCATATATTTCTTAATGAACTGCAGAAAAAGCAATTATCACCGACCTGCCTTCCATTGAGGACCTGTATACTGCACGAGTCAAAAAGAGGGCTGTGAAAATATTTACAGACCCCTCACATCCTGGACATAAACTGTTTCAACTCCTACCCTCAAAACGATGCTATAGAGCACTGTACACCAGAACAACTAGACACAAGGACAGTTTTTTCCCCAAACGCCATCACCGTGGTAAACAAATGATTCCCTCAACACTGTCAAGCTATTCACTAAGTCTGCATTACTATTACTATTAATCTTCTCATCATTCCTATCACCCATCTCCTCCCACTTATGACTTCATGGCTGTAACTTTGTTGCTTGTATTCTTCCGATTTATATTGATTGTTTCCTAGTATGATTTGATTGCTTATTTGTACCCTATGGCTATCATTAAGTGTTGTACCTTATGATTCTTGATTAATATATTTTATTTTTCTTTTCTATACCCTGAGAGCATATGCACCAAAGACAAATTCCTTGTGTGTCCAATCACACTTGGCCAATAAAGAATTCTATTCTATTCTATTTTACTTCAAACACAATGAATATTTACTAGCATTCACTGATAATTGGGCTAAGCTTTAATTCTGCATTCAAGACCACAATATTATGAAGGGTTTTTTTTAAAATCAAACATGTTATTCATTAATGACCAAAGATGCTTTTAGCATTCTACGTATGCTCAGCACTTTATCTTCTAACAAAGGTTCCTGCTGAATTCAAACCTACAATATTTAAACAACTTTTTAAAAAAACACTACAAGAACAACATATTGCTCTGAAATTTTGGCACTAATTCTAATTTTGGAGAATTTCTTCTTCATCCCAATTTGTTAAGCATTTTATCTAACAGGGAGAAAGGCTCTATTCTCTCCAGCCCCCTTGGATTGACCATGTAATGAAGCAGTATCATATTTCACATGATCATTTGAGGAAGCTTCTGGAAGAAGCCTCTGAGCTCAAAGTTCAGAATTGGGATCATTTAAAGATTAAACAAAAACTGGCAGAGAGACCCAACTACCGTTTGCATTAAAAACAATAATAGTAAATGCAATTCCCAGTGTCCCAGTCTGCTTTTGTGAATATTTCTTCAGTTCAAAGATAATGTTCCTAGAAAAAACAGTTGCTTTCCAAAACTATCTTGCCTAAGTGGGCCACAGGATGCGGCAAACATTTTAGAATCTGCATATTTTTAGAGAGGGTTAACCACCAATGTTAGAAAAAGGGCAAATTGAACCAAAACGATGGTACAACTTTCTAGGAATCAAACATTAAAGTGAAGAAAAAAAATCACCCAACACCTCACCAACTTTAAATGCTGTTTTTGGCTTCATGCAATGGATGTGCTGCAGGAGAGAAAAATGAAAAATGAAACAACCTTATTATGGCTTCCTGTGACTGTGTGCAGACTAGGTAGTCAACCCACTCTTCAGAATAGGTACTCTGTAGCTGAAAGGCTACATTGTACAGTAGCATACTTAGCAGGAAAATACTTAATAGGAAGCTTCTCCTAAGCTTTGGAATTTTTTTGAAGCAGGCCAGTCCTTTCTCCTTCAATTCCCAAATACCTCTCCCACCCTTCCTGAGAGATAGTCTGTTCCTAGCCAAGTTTGCTTACTTTAACTCTCACAAAATAAACATTTATTTAAAGACATTTCCTCCAAGCTACTCTTTCCTATTCTGAGGAACATTGTCTTATCCCTCCTTTTGTTTTTCTTTTTAAATGGCCTTGTCCTTCATTTTTAAGAGCAGCTGGAAATAGCAAACTGTTGCTCCTTACAAGTAGCTTCGGAAATGAGGTGACAACCTCAGGCCTTCTTGAGCCTTGAGGTTAATTGGGTGGGATCTGGGGTGGGGTTAAAATTAATAGCCTTCCAAATGTTTGAGGTTAAGCACAGAGAGGGGAATTTTGCATCAGGCGCTCACAGATGTACTCTCTGCAAGACTGGAAGTGTTTGTAAAATACTGATGCTGGGCCAGTGAGTTTTGTTTTGTCTTGGGTGAGACCTAACAAGGACTCCAGAAGTTGTTGGAGGACTGGCTCATGAAGGTCTTTTGAAGAAACCTCATTTGTGAGAATTGGATCCAACCAGTGGTGGGATTCAAGTAATTTAACAACTGGTTCTCTGCCCTAATGATTTCTTCCAACAACCAGTTTATTAAATTGCTCAGAAAGTTAACAACTTGTTCTCCCAAAGTGGTGCGAACTGGCTGAATCCCATCATTGGATCCAACTTACCAGAGGCTGAATCTGGAGATACCCCAATTTGCACAATAGTTTTGCAAAAAATATGTGGGTGCACTCTGAGATGTGCAAACAAGAGTTTTAACATTCCTGTTTAACCCCTGTGTAGCAGAAATCCTTACATCTGTATGTTTAGCCCCTTTGTGGAACTATCAGTTTCTCAGATACAAAGGATCAGCCAGCCCTTCCATTTCATAGACCAGGAACTGCCCCCCCCCGCCCCTGTCACCAGCAGATTTGGGTGTCATCCCCATATTTGCATAATAAATATCAGTTTTAGATGACTTCAGAGGAAGATCTGGAAAACTCTGATTTCGTATCTAATAAATACATGTTTAAATAATGCAAATCTGATATTATGGAAAGAAGATTCAGAGAGAAAGTTTTGAGGGTTTGTGGGTACTATATATAGAAGGACTTAAGTGGCTAACTTAACCCCCCCCCCCCATTTTATAGAAGCCTACATGTAATCAGCATGACTCCAGCTCTCTGAGCTATACAAATTCTGTAAAATGCCTGAACCACAACTCTATTCCAAATACTTGTCAGGCACTGATCCTGCAGCTGGCATCCTTAGCTTGAAGATGATTCAAGGGAATGTTCCACTTGGTGGAGCACAGAGCACCTGAGGGAGACTCTTGACAGCCATAAAGAGAGAATTGTATCACCCTTAACGGCAGGGAGAAATCCATCAGGAAATGCTGAATAGTGGAAAGGGAACAAACTCTTTTTCACACAGCCCAACTTCAGCTTGGATTATGATGATGATGAGCTTGTCACAGTAGCAGGATCCTGGGGACAGGATTAGCAAATCACCTTTCTGCAGCCAGCAGAGGCAGACTTTCAGTTTATTTACTTATTTATTTGTTACAGGTGCTTTTATGCTCCTTTAATTTAAAAAAAAAACATTGATATTTACCGCAGCTCTGTTTATGTACATTTATCTTGTTCTCTCGAGACCAAAACACTGGCCTATATGCTCGAAAAAGCTTCTTCCTCCCATCCCTCCCAGAAGTCATATAGGGCATGATTAGTGAACTCAGTATCATAGTCAGTGACACCAGCTTTTTCAGACTGTTTTCATCCTACACTAAACTAGAAAAAACTAAAAATTTTGTCATACATTTCAGCCCAGTGCTTCAGATGGTAATTTGTTTACTTTGTTTTAAAGTAAACAAAGGGTGTCCTCAGGTGACCTATTACCCTACCCACTCCTTCAGTATCTTCATAAGATTTTCCTGCATGCCTGATCCCCAAAATCATGCTTATTGTAGTGCGTATTATCCTGTATGATAATTTTTTTTAAAAAAATAGATACCTTTTGTTAAACAAAGAGAAGATTGAAAACAGGCCATCCATTTTTATTTCCACATATGCATCTGGACTTATATTTGTGAATTCTTAGATTATTATTATTTTTTTAAATTCAGGTGGCTGTGGACTACTGGTTAGTTTCAAAGGGTGCTCCCTTGCATAGAAAAAATGACAAAGGTTCGTGAAATGGGAGTTATCTAAGAACAATGGTTGTTTCCCCAATGTACGTGTGAGCCGTGTGCAGATCTGTACATTGGGGAAACAAAACAACCACTTCATAAGCGCATGACACAACATAAGAGAACAAACACATCAGGATTAGATTCAGCAGTCCATTTGCATTTAAAAGACACAAGCCACTCTTTTGAAGACAGCGAAGTCCACATTTTGGACAGAGAGGACCGCTGGTTTGAAAGAGAGGTCAAAGAAGCCATCTATGTCAAAGTTGAACAATCCTCTTTCAACAGAGGGGGAGGAATACAACATTGTCTATCTACAACACAGTTCTTTCAACAGTTCCAAGAAGGTTCCACACCCATTTGCATCACTCAGATGACCATGATGACACAGATAAACCTCCAGGTGACCTTAACAACTCATTAAAAGGATGCAAATGACCAGCTGTCATCAAGGAGTATATATCCTTCCATTCACCACCATCCAGTCAGAGCTGAAGAAGCTTCTTGGATGAGAAGCAAAACATCTTCAAAGAAAAACCAGAAAGTCCAGTTGCCTCTTAAAAAAGCACCTTTGGGATAACCATGACCTGGATGACTGAAAATCTCCATAGACAGTTTTGAAAAGGATTTCTGCAAGGACCCAACAGGGAAAGGAAATCTGATAATTGCAGAATAGGTAGACAGTTCAATGACTGCCATAATTATTGCCTACTTGTGTGTGTTATATTGTACGTGACTAATTGAAATTACATTAATATTATGATTCCATTATTGCTGAGCAAGATGCTGGCTGCAGTGGGTTCCTGGTGGGATAAGAATCAGCAGCAATTGAAGTACTGTAGTCTACTCAAAGTGTCAGTGTTAAATAACAAAGACTCGGAGTTATTCATTATTAAGGCTTTAAGATTTCTCAATATAAAAGGGCTAGCCTGGTTGTATGCATAATCAGACTGAAAACCTAATTGCAACTTGGCTCTTGATTTTCCTATTCAGACAGTGTTGAAGCCTGTCCTGATATTCTAAATATTCTACAAATGCTTATTAAATTCATGGCGCTCACTTTATTTGATTTTTTTAAATTATTTGGCATCTGCAATAAAGAAGAGTCTTAAGGTGTTTCAATTACAACTCAGCTTGGTTCAGGCAAATAAATTTAATCAAGAATATAATAATAACTTTGAAGTCCTTGTTTTTCTGATTCTCGGAATATATCATATTCTGTTATTCTTTGCTGCTGCTGTTTTTGAGGATCTAGGAAAAAGGTGTTCATTGCCCTCAGAAATACTAGAAGAGGAAAAGGACATCTCTAAATGAAAATCAGAGAGGATGCTGTTATTAATATGGAAGAGCAGCTTTTCCTGCATGCATGTGTTAAATCATCATTTTCTTTCATTGTGATATCTGATATAATTGGAGATAAGGAAGCTCTGCTGACTTGAAAAATAAAGGTCATATCTGGGAAACAGAGTGATATAAACAGGGATAAAAGATGCAGGGAAAGTGCACATATTTTTAAAACGCCGATGTGAATCAGCAGAATATATATATAATTATATATACACACACATATATACACACACATATATTTTGAAGGAATACAATATGCTGGCTTTTCATAATTCATATTTGCTGGCTGCCAAATAATACATCTGATCTAATAATGCTGTATTATTTTAAAGTAAAATAACAATGAATAATATTATACTTTATATTATTCTACAGTCCAGTGTTTGCTGCCTGGAAATATCTGAGCAAAAAAATATGCAACACTGTCTGACAAATACGGAAAGTATTAATTCTGAAATTGCCTTGACTTAAACATGGTGGTGCTTTCTTTATAGAAGCTTCTTCCATTTCCCATAACTCCTTCCATCTCTTTTTTTCTTAATCCCTCCTTCCCTCTGTGTGTATGTAAGAAAAGCGGCATCTTGTGTTACATGATGTTAGTGGCTAATTACAGGTACACTTTGTGTTTTATTTATAAACATTTTCTGTGTTTGACCCTTGAATGATAGAGGTAAGAATCAATTTACTCCGGGCTATAAATTTTTGAAAGAATTGATACACGCACATCCCCGGTACATAAATAAAGTTGGCAAAAATAGCTGGCACTTTGATGAAGCCCCTTATTCTCAAACAATGAAGATGGGAACCTGGGGTTTATAAACTACATCCCTGGAGCAACCCAGCCAGCAACACTGAAAACCAGAAGTAAAACCACAGGTTTTCAGTGGTGCAATTTTTCATTTAAAAAGAGAGGCATCTTTTTGCCTCTTCCCAGATGAGTTTAGTTTTTCTGATATTTTTTTAAATGGCTTTTTTTTTAAAATGAGTGTTGATTTTTTATGGCCTTCATCCCTTCCATCTTTGGTTCCATTTCTCCACCTGCTTCCCTTTCCTATTCACCTACTTTCCTAATTGGGGAGAGAGAGGTTAAGAGAGAAGAACCATCCTTAGAAACAGAGATATATAGTATTTTTCATACAATAATCATACTTCGAAGCATTTTACATTTGTATTAATTTTGAGGGCCACAAATTGGTACATTTGAATATTATTTTTAAGCTATAATATCTGATACTATTCCTAGAACCATCTTCCAATTCTTAAAATCTGCCTTTACGGTGCAGCTTCTGCTTTTCCATCTCATTCTCTGGGAAATTTTGAGTTTCCTTTATTGTTATGAGGTGAGGAAGGGCATGTAATGTGCAATTCTTTTTCAGTTATATACCACTTCTCAATACCCAGCCTCCTGGCCTGTCCCATTAGTTTATCTGAAAGGGCCCCTTGAGGCAACCCAAAATCTTCTAGAAAGATTTAATTGAACCATGGGAAGCCAAAGAGGCATTTCATCTGTTTTCACTTATTAGAGGAAAAATATTTTCTATCACAAAAGATAATAACGTTTCAGGAGAATTTCTCATAGGTGGGAAGTGAAGACTTGAAGAGACTTGTGTGTTTTCAAGTTAGCATCCCATCTGTGAGAATCTAACTTATATAAGTATCAGTAACATATCCCTTCTTCCCTGGACTACGGAATCCCTCTGTAACAGTTTTGCTCCCACCTCTGTGTTTGTGGGATCTGCTTTCTCTCTTTTTATACACACTTCCATTTTCTACTCACCAGCATCGCCTGAGCATGCTAGGAAATTTAATAATATATCATCTGCACAAATGATTTTTTTTTTTTTGTAAATTGAGCTTCTTCAAATATACAGAGAAATCCTTTTGAGTTCTGAAAATTACATTTTTTGTGGTTAACCCCTAGTAGGCCAACAATGGACGGTGTGGCTGTTGATTAACCACCCTCTTCATCATAATCATGTGATGCAGTGCAGATTGGCTGACGCAGAGGAAACTTTGTGATGGCTACAAGAGGTGTCAGGTTGGTGTTAAGTGGATTAAAGCAAGTCCAACTCTTTCAGAGAAATTGCATCTTATCCCAACCCTGCACTGAGCAGAACTAAAGATCTCTCTCAATTCCCAAGGTTTCTTCACTGAAGAATCAAAAAGGAGGATTCTTTCTGCATGACTGCTGCAATACTACCCTGGAGGAACCAATCAGGGGCTTAGTGGAAGCACAAAATAAAAACAGGAATAGCTTTTGACTTATGTGCTTTTCTCATGGGAAATTAAAATCTGTTCTAAATTACTCTATTTTGCCCTGGAAACTGGGCTTCAGCACATTTCCAGTAAACACGTTTAGCTTCATACTTTCAACCCAACATGCCAAATGCAAGTTTTAAGAGCAGTTTTACTATTCAGAGATAATAATTATTTTATCTTTGGAATAAAACTGTCTGAGTCTTTAGGGTGGAACCTAGAGATCTCAAAATGTCTTTCACAATCCCTCTGGGTCTTTTCAACCTCTTGTTTTGAAGGAGCAGCTGATTGTTTCCTTCTGCCATTCCTACCTCCCAGGGCTTATCTCACTTAGCATCTTCCCTGTCCTCTTAGTGAGTGAGAGTGATACAGGACTGACTTCCTAGGGATTGAAAAGTAAATGGGGAGGGAAAAGGGAATAATTTATTTAGGGGGTCTAGAACATGTAAATGTAGATTAGAAGATTTTAATTCTCCTTTGGTAGATACAGCAATCTCACAAGGGATAAAAAATAAACTTCTACCACAAAAGAGAGATACAAAATTACAATCCTTAAAGATGTATACAATCTTTAACTTTAAAAGTATATATATATATATATATATATATATATATATATATATATATATATAAAATTTTACAGAAAAGGGGTTCAAGAATGTCTATGATGAGTATCAGCAAGTAAAAAGAATATCCATAAGAAAATGCCAAACAGAAATTCCAGGCAGACCATAAAATCCTACTAATGTACATAGTTTTCCACACAGAGATAGAAATGGGATTACAACTATCAAGACCTGAAATTTTATTCATGACTACTTTCAAATTTTCTGAATTTATACAGTATTTTTTTCTTGATGCAAAGGTCTCCTTTTTCTATTTTTCTGGATTATCCTTTTTTGTAGACATTCCAAATTTAATCTGAAGCTCTGGAGAATGGTGGTACTCATATCTGTTCTTAATCTTAATCTAAGCATTTCTCCTTCAATTCCCTTTTCCAGTTTAGACTTTGTTGGTATTTCTGAACATTTTTTCTGAAGAAGTGCACTTTTTGTGTTTCCAGCATGGGGTAGGGTAGGGGTCTGTATCACTTTTTGCCAGGAGTGGTTTCTAAAATATTTTACTACTGGTTCTGTGGGCATAGCTTATTTTGTGGGCATGGCTTGGTGGGCGGGGTAATGTGACTGGGTGGGCGTGGACAACTTTTTTTTTTTTTACTTTTAAAAGCATTTTTTCTACACCCTTAAGAGGTTGCAGAAAACAATGCTTCGAAAAGCCTCTGCCAATCCCAGATGAACCGTGGGATCATCAGAGGCTTTTTTTTTACTTTTAAAAGCATTTTTTCAGCCGAAGAGGTTGTAGAAAAAATGCTTTTAAAAGTAAAAAAAAAAAGCCTCTGATGAGGTGGGGTAAGCGAGTGGCAACCGGGCCAGGGACCGGTTCGGGGGCATGGCCAGCCAATGTTATTACCAGTTCTCTGAACTACTACAGATTTTTACTACCGGTTCTTGCGAACCGGTGTGAACCGGGCACAACCCACCATTGCTTTATGCCTATAGAAACATCTCTCTGTCTCTAGAAGAGACCAAGGAGGGTATAGTCATATTCCTATATGATATTGGCATGAAATAGTTAATCTGTGGATGTCATGTAATTAATATTGTTTAGATCTATCCAAATCTCATGTGTCAAAGTAGCTATATAAATGCTCCCATATCAGGATCTACTAGCCAACCTGCGCAAACATATGTGACCATCCTGTTTGATCATAATTATATAATGCAATCATTATGAAGTTTCTGGACAAATTTCCTACCATTCAAAAAAAATTACAGAGAAAGCAAGAGAAATGCAATCATTTTAAAATGACTTGTCAGCAATGAATTAGCTCATGTTTTTCAGTTTGACCTGTTCACTGAAAGCATTACTTCTTTGACTAAGAAGTATGCTTTTGCTAAATATATATTTAATAATACTGAAACATATTATCCAAATATATTTTATTTAATAATAAAACCCCAGGTAAAGATAATAATACAGATACAGTATCTAAAAACCTACAGCATTGGGTCATTAGATCTGGAATAGTCCAGAAAAACAATGGCATCTAATGTAAAAATGGATATATTTGGAGCAATAGGGAGACCTCTGATAGTTTTAATGAGATGACAGCAATGAGACCTTTGCAGACTCATTCATTCCATTCAGAAGACTGTCATTCTCTTCATCCTGCAAATGTGATTCTATATGGATTTTAAATGGTGCATAATTTATCTTAGCCCCAGATAGAGTTTCCTGGCGTGGCAACTCAAATTTAGCAGTTATGATTATAATCTGTAACCTGAGATTGCTGCTGCCAGTCAATATAGACAGTATAGATCTCTCCCCCCTCCCCCCTTCTTGTCTCTCTCTGGAAGATCACTCATCTGATTTGGCATGAGGCAATTCTATGCAATCAGAGTGAAACATGAAATTAAATAACATATAAATTTACATGAACCAATAAAACTTTGCATATCCAACACATACTCTTCAAACAGTCCTTTTGCCTACTGAGGAAACAGATTGGCAGATGATGCTGTTAATATGGCTCTACACTATATCCTAAAACATCTTGTATCTCCAAGGACCTACACAAGGATCCTTTTTGTAGACTTCAGCTCAGCATACAATACCATCATTCCAGATATTCTTCTAACTAAACTGATTCAGCTAGCCATGCCTGACCACACTTGTAAGTGGATCATAAGCTTTCTAACAGACAGGAAGCAGCAGGTGAAGCTAGGCAAAAAATCACATCATATACCTATACAGTTAGCACAGAGGCCCACCCAGGGCTGTGTGCTGTCTCCACTTCTCTTCTCTCACTGTACCAATGACTGCATCTCAAAGGATCCCTCTGTTAAAGTACTGAAGTTTGCAGATGATACAAGAGTGATTGGTCTCATTTGACAAAACAACGAATCTGCATAGAGATGGGAAGTTGCACAACTAGCCTTGTGGTGCAGCAGGAACAAGCTTGAACTGAACACAATGTAGCAATGATAGTAGGTTTTAGGAGAAGCCCTCCTATTCTACCACCTCTTACTATACTAGACAACACAGTATCAACAGTAGAGACCTTCAGGTTTCTAGATTCTATATCAGTGATGGCTAAGCTTTTTGCCGTTGCGTGCCAAAAGTGGGGGGAGCACGGGGGGGTCATGCGTGCGTGTGCCTACACCCATAATTCAATGCCCCACACCCTGCCCCCATGTATGTACATGCGAACTCCCTGCGCGAACCCCACTTTTGACATGTGATGGCAAAAAAATTAGTGGTGGGTTCGGTAGGCCTGTTTTTCACCTTCCCCAGGCTCCAGAGGCTTTCTTGGAGCCTGGGGAGGGTGAAAACGGCTTTCCCCACCCCCTGGAGGCCCTTCATAGGCCAGAAACAGCCCGTTTCCCAACTTATGGTGGGCCCGGAAGGCCCAAAAATCGGTTGGCCGGCACGTGCCTATGTGCTGGAGCTGAGCTAGGGCAAAGCTTGCATGCCCACAGATATGGCTGCACGTGCCACCTGTGGCACACGTGCCATAGGTTCGCCATCACGGTTCTATATTATCTCAAGTCCTAAAATGGATACCTAATATTAAAAATGTCATCAAAAGAGCACAACAAAAAATGTTCTTCCTGTACCAAGTCAGAAAGCTCAGCCTGCCCAAAGAGCTGCTGATACAGTTCTACAAAGGAATTATTGAGTCTGTCATTTGCATCTCTATAACTGTCTTGTTTGGCACAGCAACCAAACAAGACAGACACCAACTTCAATGGATACTTAAAACTACAGAAAAAACAGTTGCTACCGGCCTAGCTTCCATTGAGAACCTGTATACTGCACAAGCCAGAAAGAGGGCTGTGAAAATATCTACACACATCCTGAATATAAACTGTTCCAACTTCTTTTCTCAAGACGACGCTATAGAGCATTGCACGCCAAAACAACTAGACACAAGGACAGGTTTCCCCCCCCACATGCTATCATTCTGTTAAACAACTAATTCCCACAACACTGTCAAACTACTAGTAGGCTCTATTATCCTTCTCATCTTTCCTATGATCTATTTCCTTATCTTCTTATGACTATAAGTCTGTTGCTTGCATCTTATGATTTATATTGTTTTATTTAGTATCATAGTATGATTTATGTTGATTGCGTATTTAGTATCCTATGACTATCACTAAGTGTGCATTTTATGTTTTATGATAAATGTATTTTTATGATGATTATGATCAGGATTTATCACTTGTTGCTTGTATGTACACTGAGAGTTTATGCACCGGAGATAAATTCCTTTTGTGTCCAATCACACTTGGCCAATGAAGAATCCTATCCTATCCTATCCTATCCTATCCTATCCTATCCTATCCTATTTAGATTGTAACTACAATCTGCATAAAAAGAGACCACAACACTCTCTACCCCCATCATTATGTTGATTATCTTACTCAGTCACACACATATAGCAACATACCTCTACAATTAGGGATGCTTGTATAGTATTGGCACTATCAGTAGCATGAATCAAGGGACTATTTTCAGCTGGACTTCAGCACAGAACAGATGAAAAAAATAAAAATCCCATCCCAAACTGTTGCAATCTTAAAATTGCAATTTTAAAGAACAAAAATGTTTATACACATTTAATGTTGCAACTACTTTGGGTCAAAGATAACTGTACTACTAATTAGGTGTCATAGAAATAGTTTGCCTAAATGTTCTCTACCGATTATTATAAGCTAGGTTCAAGCATAATGTATAATGTGCAATAATTAGACTTAAGTTAAGTGTGTTAATGGAAATTATTCATAAGAGCTATGTAAAATATGGTAATTGGAATAAATAACCCACCATTTTTATGTGAGTTCTTGCTGCAATTGAAAACATTTGACTCTGTTGTGCAATTTCCTGATTCCTAGTTTCAAAAATCCGTTCTGCTTTTCCTGCTCTTCTATAACTTTGCTTTCTTTCCCCCTGCTGCTTCATTATAATGTTGGATCATTGACTTTACTTTATATATATATATATATATGTGTATGTATTGTATAAGCCACTTTATATGACTTCTTTGAGAGGAAGGGCAAAGCAGAGTATACATTTCTTCAATAAATGAGAACAGCTATCAAAATTCTTTCCTGTGACAAAGCCATGGCTATTTCACTAAAATCAGTGGAGCTTAGCTTCTGAGGTTAGTTTGTTCTAAGGCAGCATAATTGGTATATAAACCGAGTTTATATGAAGGTCAAAGAAACTGGACATTTTAAAAAGAAATTTGATTTTAAAGCTGCCTTGGAATTCTCTAGAGTGACTCTCACACACACAACTACAAACATTTATAGCTATCCTGCTGTTTTTTTTTTGATGCAGTTCAACAAAGTAAAGAGACAGTTCCTACTGTTAAGAAAACCTGCCCATTCAAAATCCAAATACACAAATAATATTGTGCTTCTGAAATTTTCAACCTTCGGTAGCCAACTGGTTGAGTTCTGTTATGCCCTTAAACATCTCTAACCTTTGCAGAATGCCACTGCAATGCTTGTAGGTTAATTGGTGACCTCTGGGGAAACAACCTTGGTCTCTTGGCTAATCTATCAATGCTGGATGGACTGAGAGATCAAAGTGCCTAGAGCAAGGTCAGCAAGGTTCTCTCTGACCACCTGCTCTCACAGTGAGCCCAGATGGTCTGTTATCAGCTAAGCTCATCATCAAAGGCACTTTCTGGCCTCTGCCTTCATGACTTTCCCATCTCCCAAAGTATGAAATACAACACATTGCAGTATATTTCAGCATCACATTCAGGACTAAGCATCTCTTCACTCAATCTATATTTGTCCTTCTGTGAGTTTAATACCTTCATCAAATAACCTCAATAGAGCAGATATGAAAACTCAGGCACTGGGTGAATTAAGCTTGGGATGTAATTCACAAAAATATTGTAAGGACAAACTTTTATTGTTAAAATGCTGTGCAAACATTCATCAGGAAACTTTCCTCAGCCTACAATCAGAATAGAATAATCTGAAGCCACTAACAATCCGTGTTTTATTCAACTGCAGTATCATCTTTATTGTAGCCAGCTATTTTGGAAACTTGATCGATCAGTTCTTTTGTTACAAACATAACAGTAGGTAAGAAAGGAAAGGGGAAACTGCTAGGGAAAATCCTGATTGTTAGGCTAGATTAAATAAAATTAAAGTACTACAATTAATGAAATTGCTTCCCATAGATTTAATAATTTCCCACCTTGGTACATTAAAACTTTCAGTTTGGTGGTGAGTTTTGGAAAAAGTTTCGTGGAACTAGGCTAAATATGTTGTGATTTATTCCATAAACCACAGTTATACACTGAATTCTCCTTCTCTGAAGACTTCCCTGTTTTATATCTGAAGATTTTTCTAGTTTATGCAAGTAGCCAAAATCGGGCTATGTTTTAGACTGCAATAGAAAAGAATCATTAAAAGTTCCGAGTGTGATGAATTCAATCCTAAATAAGAGGGTGATGTTTTTTCAACAGTCCAAGTACAACTGCAGCTGTGGTAGCTAGGATAGTTTTTAAGAATTATGCAACCCACCTTCTATTTAGCTGGGGTTGGATTTAATGAATCAAATATGCTTGTTTTTCATTTTTCTTCAGATGGAACATGCCTGCATGAAATGCAAGGGACACATAAAACAAAATTAATAAAGCCTCTAGAGGTCTTCCCCTTTGCTTCTTCAGCAATGGCTAATGCAGCCTGGGGCAGCAACTCTTTTCTGATGTCTCCAGTCCCTTGCTTCTAACCATTCCTGGTGCCAAATACAACCTTTTGTTCTGTAGCTTTCTGTAAACAACATCCTGTCTGGTCTCTTGTTGTTTAATGGCATAATAGCTCATCTGTAATATGCTTGCCAAGCCAATTATCTTAAAACTCCAGCCAGCCAGCCTCTCTATTGGCAACTGGAGCTAATTCAATCTCTTTTCTCCTCCTACCTCATTCCCAGCCTATGGCTTTTAACTAGAATTATAGACGGCACCCATGAACTTCCCTGAATAGCATTCGATGTGCCTTCAGTTCTGTAGATTTTTAGTGCAGTTCTTGAGGTCACTTCAGCTTTCCAAATTACCAGCGCTGTTACTCTATCTACAGTTCCTGTAATTCTTTTTTAGGTATTCAAGAGTAGAATTTATTTTATTTTATTTATTTATTTCGTGAAGCATGTATTTTATGACAGATACAAGTGTAAACATAATTATAAATACATGAAAAGGATACGAATAAAAGAAAAACATTAGGACAGGGACGGTAGGCACACTGGTGCGCTTATGCATGCCTTACAGATCTCTTAGGAGTGGGGCGAGTTCTACAGTAGACAGTCTAAGATTAAAGTTTTGGGGATTTGGGAAAGAGACCACAGAGTCAGGTAGTACATTCCAGGCATTGACAACTCTGTTACTGAAGTTGTATTTTCTGCAGTCTAGTTTGGATCGGTTTACCATGAGTTTGTATCTATTGTGTGCTTTTGTATTGTTTTGGTTGAAGCTGAAATATTCATTGGCTGGTAGGACATTGCAGCACATGATTTTATGTATTATGCTTAGGTCAGACTGAAGACGGCGAAGTTCTAAGTTGTCTAAACCCAAAATTTCGAGTCTGGTGGCACAAGGTATTTTGTTGCGAGCAGAGGAGTGGAGGACTCTTCTCGTGAAATATCTCTGGACTCGTTAAATTGTATTAATGTCCAATATGCAGTGTGGGTTCCAGACAGATGAGCTGGAGTCAAGAATTGGTCTGGCAAAAGTTTTGTATGCCCTAGTTTGCACTGAAGTGAACAAAGCCAAGGAAACTGTGGCTAGATTTTGTACAGAAAAATTGCTATAAGTGTAACAAACTCATTTATATTGCTCCCCCATTGTGTTTGAATGTACACACAGGCAATCCTATGATTTTGGAACAGGTAGCAGCATCTCATAGCATGTATCTAACTTTTACATGAAACTGTAGAGAGGTTTGTCCATGAATGGTAGCAATAAGATGATGTTCTCAGATTTTTATTTCTGGTGAAGCAGGTGGTTTTCAGGTATTTCTTATGGATAGATTGGACATAAATGGGTGTCTAGGTCACAATGGTAACTGCCCCCTTGACCTATATGCTCCCCTGGACAAAATGTACCCCTTTGCAGGTAGCATCACTAGTCAAACTAGAGTGGGACAGAGAATATTCCTTGTATTTTCCCCCCTCCCTTTTTTCATTTAATTGGATGTTACAATGATTAGTGATGAAGAAAATTTCAGATAAATTTTCATGGGCATACTGTAGTGTTACTGTATTTATTTTAACTCCCGTTCTCATAAGTTAAAACTAGAGCATGAGTGTGAATGCCAGACTTTTATTTTTATACTCATTCGTATTATAATGTATCCATAAATCTACAATTTTCCTTGCTTCCTACAATTTAAGTAAATCCCAATGAAAGACATCAGTGACAGAAGTCTTCCTATTGAAGAGCCATGGTGGCACAGTGGTTAGAATACAATACTGCGGCCTAACTCATTGCTCATTCCTGGAGTTTGATTCTGAGCGGCTCACAGTTGATTCAGCTTCCATCCTTCTGAGGTTGGTAGAATTAGGACCCAGATTGTTGTGGAGCGATATGCTGGCTCTGTAAACCACTTAGAGAGAACTGTAAAGCACTGTGAAGCAATATATAAGTCTAAATGCTATTGCTATTGTTATTGCTATTGGATCTTTTCAGTAATGGTACTAATTATTTACACTGCTATTGAAAAATGATAAGAAAAACTTATTTGTTTGTTTGTTTGTTTGGCTGCCCATCTCACTATCCAAAGTCTTTTTCTTTTTCAAGGAAAACTTGAAAAAAAGAATAGCCAGGTTTTTTTGGCTGCAAATGTGGTGTAGAATTTCCAAGAGCTATCTGTGCATAGGTTTTGTTCTGCCACTCTGCAGTTATACATGATCATCAAAAGTAGACCTGTAGACACAGGGATCTGAAAAGACCTGGCAGTTATCTGAAAAGTTGGCCAAACTAAGCTCCATTAGACAATACATTTCTCTACAGATGTAGATGCAGCCTTAAATGCTCATAAAAGCAGCTGGAGCTTCATGGGTTCTCCTGACCCTATTGCCAGGTAATTTTGGAACAAATGGTCCCCAGTGATGAGGTCAGCAGTTTCTATTAAAGAATCAAAATAAGCTCATATTAAGCAATCTTACATTCAAGAGATATTTTCATTCCAACTCAACAAAGAATGAAGGGAGACTGAGTCATGCATTTCTGCACTTTTGCTTTGAAGCTTGGTGCTGTCATTAATTCTCATACTTACCCATTTGTTCAGCCTAATAATTCTCAGCAAACTGAGGCTTGTAGATTAAAAACTATGTAGTCACTGAGATATGTTCATGCATTTATATTAACATAAGCCAGATCAGGTTATGAAAGATGGTCTGGCATGGGAGAATTTAAATTATAAAGGTAGCTGGTGTGAAAGAAAAAAAAATGAAAGCATTCCAAAAGCACATCTATTTATAATACTGGTGACATAAATATTATTACATAGAAATCTCCTAATTCACAATGCTTGTATATCTTTTGGATTCACAAAACCATTGTGTATTTTGGCACTTTCAGAGCAAGTTTCTAGCTTGACTAAATTTGGAACGTTCAAACATAAGCAGGGATTTAGTGAATTTTGTTTTTTTGTAAAGCAAACCAATTTGATATTAGAAAAATCATCCCCGTTTTAATCTTATATACATCTGTTCATATGCCTTCCTTATTAGACATACATATGCAGCCCAATGGATACAGTGAAGTTGGTGCAAGATGGAAAAGGTTAATGTTTTTGTGCTAAATAGCAGGATGTGGAGAAACAGGTCCTCGGAAATGGTATTTAAATAGGCATAACAGTTTTTGGGAAGAGATAATCAGTTCTTCCTAAACTTGATAACTGCAGATTATGGTTTAACTACCCTTGAGTAGGTCAGGTTGTAAAAGAGGGGCATAAGGTAGATGAGAGGGGAATACTTTGGAGAAAGTAGTACAAATTTTGCTCAGACACATAAGATAAACCCCAACTTGTGACAAGGCATAAGAGACAAACAGGGAAAGAAGAAAAGAAGGTTGTCAGGAACTTAGTGAGAGTATGGTGGGTTACTCAAAACCAGAGACTAGAAGACCCAGGGTACAAAGAATTCCAGAGTATCTATTGGCAGTTTGGACAGTGTGAAACTAGAAGTTGGTCACCCTGTCAACTCAGAAGGCATGAACTGAAGCTTGGAAGCCCAGAAGTCCACCTTTTGAAAGAGGGATCAAGTTGCCAACTGGTGAATGATGATCTCACTTGTCCAAATCTCCAGGCCTTGTGAATGCAGCAACAAACAAGCTCTGGAACCATTTGATACAGGTTTATTCAAGCCTGAGGCCTGGCACAAATGAGCAGTCCATTGCAAAGTGGCACGTCCCCCTGGTCCCAACCACTCAACCAGCATCCAGTGTTGGCATTCAGTTCCGCGTTAGCAGTCCACCATCCGACCGCTTTGCCCTGCATGCTGTTGTATCTGGTGCCAGCCCGCTGGGTTCCAGAAAGCCACTAGTCAGCTGTGCAGGTGAGAATGCCGCCAGTGCCTCTCTCTCTGCCTCATCCGCTGTGGCCAGAGCCAACGCTGTCCCAGCTGAGCTCCTTGTCACTGCCCGGGTCATCGGTGCACTGCGTGGCTGTTCCTGCCACCGCGGCTGTGTCTGCCTCCCCCCTCCTCCCCAGGTATGGCAAGCCAGTCGGGGCTTGACAGATCACACAAGTCTTTATTCAGACATTTGCAAAGAGGAGAGAACTTTCCTTTGGTGTAGTACATATGGTTATGTCAGTTTTTACATACTGGTGTAGTACATACTGGTTATGGAAGTTTTCAGATTCAGGTTTTCCCAGATGTGCCAATATGAGATCTCTAATAAAATGGAACTTTGAGGAACTTTTAGCCCCGGAGTCTTCTTTGGGGGGGGGGGGGGGGGGGTTGTTACTTGGAACCCTGACAGGTTATTAGAAATGTGCTTCTCCTGTAAGGAGACTGCTCAGTCTATTGTGTGAGTCACCACAGTTAACACAGAGCCTGCTTCACAGCCACTGAAATCAATAGTTTCATGTTGTTGGAAGCTCTTAACGAATGTGAATTGTACTGTTTATATGTACATAGGTTGTTCCCTAATGATACAGGTAAAGATCGAAAAAATGCACAGCTAGAGGCTGGATATTCTTTCTTTCTTTCTTTCTTTCTTATTGGATGTTCTAAGCAGGAGGAAATTCAACTTAGCTACCAGTGCAGGAGGAAATTTGGCAAATAAAATGCTATAAATGCTATTGGAGCAGAATGAGAAATCTCTAAAGAGAATCAAATCCTATACTCAGGGCCAACGTCTATACTAAAGTGGGAGTTGCATACTAATTTTCTATATAACAAACATCATTTATAGTAGTGTTTTCCAAATTTGGTGACTTTAAGATGAGTGGGCTTCAACTCCCAGAAATCCTATGCTGACTGAAGAATTTTGGGAGTTGACATCCACACATTTTTAAGCTGCCAAGCTAAAACACCAATTCATTAAAAAAAACTGCCAATTTTTTATTTTGCCATTTTCCATTTTTTTTTTAATACACTTTTTGGCGGTTGGATCTACAAGGAGTTACTGGAAATGTATCCTTCACTAGAGGATGGTAAGGAAATGTTAGTCCCCTACTTGTCACCATGCCTATTGGAACTTAGCTTATCTCAAGAAAACAAAGCAGAATCAGACTGGGTTGATAAATGGATGGGACACTACAAGGAAATCTTACTTCATTAGCTTAAATTGGGAAGATGAAAAAATATATAAGGTGGCAATAGCAAATCACCAGTGTTGCTGCTGAGAAAACAGTGTGGGTGGGTCTACATAGCGCTAGAAGAGCTTGAAAGAGATTTTACCCTTAATTCTGCAAACCAGGGATGAAATCCAGCAGGTTCTGACAGGTTCTGGAGAACTAGTAGTGGAAATTTTGAGTAGTTCAGAGAACCAGCAAATACCACCTCTGGCTGGTCCCAGAGTGGGATGGGAATGGAGATTTTGCAGTATCCTTCCCCTGCCATGTCCACAAAGCCACGCCCAACAAGCCACACCACACCCAACAAGCCACGCCCACAAAACCGGTAGTAAAAAAAATTAAATTTCAACACTGCTGCAAACTGTTTTAGGCACTGCTATATGCATGATCCTCAAATATAGGTCAATCAGAGAATGGGACCCTTTCATTCTGCTCAGGGCTACATTTCTTTGTGGGCAATCGGTGGGACTGGAGATGCAATGGCATTTGTCACTGTCACAATGTTTTCTTGCCTTCCCTCATGTATAATTTGACTAATTTGTTGTCTCATTTTAGGATTGAAAGCCAATGATGACATAGGTTTTTCATAAAGTCGATGCCTGCTGGGCATCATCTTTAGCTGTACTTTGTGACTCCCGCTAGAAATACACTGACCACAATAGGCAAACAGACTGTCAGTCAATACATATCCAGACTCAGGATCCATCTTGCTGGGTTACGCCTCCAAAGGGTACAGTTACAGCCATCAGGTTTTTACATGAAGGGTAAGCAGTAGCTTTTCTGAAGCATAAACTACCAATTTTGACAGAAGCATTTGGATTGCATTTAGCATGTTTACACACTCACACTCATGATAAATCGTTCAGGCATATTATTTCCCCATCGTTGTGCAACAAAGACCTTTCAGCATGCACGCAGCATATGCAAAAAGCTTGTGGTTAATCTGTTGTGACTCAAATACTATATATTGGATTCACAGCATCCTAATTCAGGCATGAAGCTATAAACAGAGATGTGCGGATCTCAAAAAAGATCCAGGCCACTTTTTGGTAGCGCATGGAGTATCCTGGCTAAGAGGATCTTTTTATGGATTTAAAAATATGTAGAATATTTTATGATCCTTTATGTCCTCTGCATCTCTATAAATGCAGAAACATGGGGTATATTTATATAGCTTTTATGGTAATTGCCACAGAAACCTATTTTAATCCATAGGAACTTCATTTAGTGTGGGATATACAAACATGCATATTTCTGCTTGACAGGCTTTTAAAATATAAATGTATAAATTGTTTATGCTTGTTGTTATGAAGGGGCGAATTGTGTCCATATATTTCTGTTTATTTTACTACATTCTTGTCTGCACTTTCTATTTTTTCTTTTTTTTTAGTTTGTATTTTATCTTTTTAATTAAAATGTTCAATAAAATTATATAAAATACTTCAGAATATGCCAGGCTGTGGCATATTGTGCCTTCCTTTCAGAAACAGTGTAATGCCAGTTACTTGCATCTATTTGTGAGGAAAAGTTGGTGGAAGTTAGATACCCAAATCATGGTTAGTGGAATCTTTAGCTGTCTCTTTTACCCACTAAATATGAACAGAGTTGCTTTTTGTATCTAAGATTTTACACTTTAAGCTTTAATTTTTCCTATTATTTCTCCAAATCCATTATAATTGGTATACATCCTATTGAAAATTGTTGTTGTATTAGGCCTGATATAATAATAATTTCACTGTACAGTTTTGCAGCAATATCTCTCCATTATAAATTTAATAAATTTAATATGAACTTAATAAACAAAGGATCAATAGTGTTATCTGCCCAAAGTGGTATCTAAGCCCTCGAACCTTCTCACTGGGTTAAACTACAACTTCAAGACAGGAGTTTACAATGATGGCCGAAGATATGAAACTTATTATTAATCTCAGAGCAGTATCGGTTTATTTTTCTTTATAATACCGTTTCCCCAAAAATAAGACAGCCTGTGATAATAAGCTCAATTGTGCTTTTGAGCGCATGCGCTAAAATAAGCCTCCCCCAAAAAATAAGCCCTCCCTGAAAATAAGGCCAAGCGCTTATTTTGGGGTTCAAAAAAATATAAATTAGGGTCTTATTTTCGGGGAAACACGTTTCGGTACAAAAATCCAGATTTCCACTAGATGGCAACAATGCACTAGAGTTTTCTGCACTCCTTTCTTATCATCTAGTAGTCAATTGTATTTCTGAAGCCCAAATGATAGTTGAACTCCATAGTGGGTTATTCATCCGACATTCCTTTCTAGCTCTGTAAGGCAATCCTCCTGCAGTGACCTACGTTTTCTTGTCTGAATTTCTGCCTCATATTTACTGATTTAGCTTTGATTTCAGTGAAATGCTGGAGAGGTCAGAGAAGGTCAGTTAATAATATCCACATTCTTTCAATCATGATCGGGTAAGTGGGAGAGAAAAAGCCATAAAAAAAGGCATCTGGAGGGAGCTTGAAACTGTCTTTTGAGTTTGATAACGCTTGCTAGGGCTTATGTTCGGTAACGCAACATAATTGTTTCACATGAAAGTGAGAAGCCAGTTGAGGAACCCCTAAAGCAGCTCCAGATGCTTCTAATAATTATTTTCATTATTTCCTTCTTATTATGTGCAACAGAAGGAAAAGACATTTAAATGACATTCTGTGCCAGAGACACGTGAAAATCAATATCCTTGAGCATACCAATTGTACATAGTCCAGGGCTTTACATATTTACCTGTTCTTGTTTCTGTTTCTGCAATTCTGTTCCCATGAGTTAGACCAGTGTTTTCCAAGGTGAACAACTTCCCAGTGTACGGACTCAAACCCTCAGAATTTCCCAGCCAGCATGACTACTGCTGAGAATACTGGAGTTCAGGTTTACATATCTGGAAGTTGGAAAACACCAAGCTAAAGCAAGGATAAAATCTAAAGTTTCCATTTGGGGGATTTATATTTGGTGCCCTTCACCAGGCAAAAAATGACAAGTCTAATTCTCTCTCTCTCTCTCTCTCTCTCTCTCTCTCCCTCCCTCTCTCTCTCTCTCTCTCTCCCCCTCCCTCCCTCCCTCCCTCTCCCTCTCCCTCTCCCTCTCCCTCTCCCTCTCCCTCTCCCTCTCCCTCTCCCTCCCTCTCTCTCTCTCTCTCCATACGTACGCATGCATGTATTATTTTTCTCTAGTATATACAAATAGTCCTCAATCCCAACCACAGTTGGATCAGAATTTCTGGTGCGAAGTGAAACAGCTAATAAGTGAGTCATCACAAGACCATGCTTGATTTTATAACAGTTTTGCCATGGTCATTAAGCAAACCACATGGTTGTTAAGTGAAACCAGTTCCCCCCATTGACTTTGTTTGTTTGGAAGGCCCCTGGGATGGTTGCCAATGACAATCACATGATCCTGGGATGCTGTAACTATCATAAATATATGTCAGTTTCCCAGAACCTGAATCACAATCACATGACTATGGGGACGGTGGGATGGTTGTAAATGTGAGTACTGGTCATAAGTCACTTTTTTCAGTGCCATTGTAACTTCAAACAGTTGCTAAACGAAGTTGAGGAATATCTGTTTTACTGTTGTACTGTACCAATTGTGCCGTGATCCTGATGATCAAGTAGGAGCCTGAGTGGCGTAGCAGGCTAATGCCTCCTATTAAGGCAGCATTTAACATCCAGCTGCCTGCAATTACTGCAAGTTCTAATCTCACCAGGCTCAAGGTTGACTCAGCCTTCCATCCTTTCTAAGATGGGTAAAATGAGGACCCAGTTTGTGGGGGCAATAAGCTGACTTTGTATAAATATACAAAAGTATGAAGGCTATTGCTTAACGCATTGTAAGCCGTCTGAGTCTCCGGAGAAGGGCGGCATATAAATATAATTTTTTTTAAAAAAAAAGTAAGTTAATATTACGGGCAGGGGTGAAATGCTCCCAGTTCGGACCGGATCGCCCGATCCGGTAGTAATGGAGGCGGGTGGTTCAGAGAACCGGTAGCAAAAATCCCTGCCCCCGCCCCCCATGCCCAGCTGAGCCGCACAATCATCAGAGGCTTTTTTTTACTTTTAAAAGCATTTTTTCTATAACCTCTTCAGCCAAAAAAATGCTTTTAAAAGTAAAAAAAAAAGCTTCTGATGATCGTGCGGCTCAGCTGGGATCCTCAAAGGCTTTTAAAAGAAAAAAACCCTTTTTTTCTTTAAATGCCTCTGACAATCCAAGCTGAGTTGCCTGATCAGCAGAGACTTTTTTTCTTTTAAATTTTAAATGCCTCTAACAATCAGGCAACTCAGCTTGGATCGTCAGAGGCATTTAAAATTTAAAAGAAAAAAGCCTCTGCCGATCAGGCAACTCAGCTGGGATCGCTGGAGCCTTTTGAAAGCATTTTTTTCACCGAAGAGGTTGTAGAAAAAATGGTTTTAAAAGTTAAAAAAAATGGCCACGCCCACCCAGTCACATTACCCCACCACCACCAAGCCATGCCCACAGAACCGGTAGTAACAAATTTTAGATTTCACCACTGATTACGGAGCAATCGAAACTTGAAAATAGCAATCAATCATAACCAGGGCAGAGAAATAAAGCAGTCTGTGCCAAAGGTGCTTTTTTTCAGGAGACAACTGGACTTTCTTGTTTTGCTTTAAAGACACTTTGCTTCTCATCCAAGAAGCTTCTTCAGCTCTGACTGAATGGTGGCGAATGGAAAGATTTACATTCCTTGCAGACAGCTGGTCATTTGCATTCTTTTGGAGAGTCATTCAGGTCACTTGAAGGTTTATCCGTGTCCTCAGGGTCAGCTGAGTAGTACAAATGTGTGTGAAACTTCTTGGCTGCAGGATGTTTTCTGCCCTGTGTCCCTTCACTGTTGAAGAAAGGCGCAGCCTCTGTTGGGGATGAGTCTGTCTTGTTTACATCTCAAACTGGATTCTTGGATGCGAAGCAATTCTTGGATGAGAAGCGAAACATCTTCAAAAAAAAACAAAACAAGAAAATCAAGTTGCCTCCTGAAAAAAAGCACCTTCGGGACACCATAACCTGTATGACTGAGAATCTCCATAGACAAAGCAGTCTGTGGCATCCATACCTTAGATCAATCAATTAATTAGACCCATTGATGAAGGTTTGTAGAGAATAAGGGAGATCATCTTGATAGAGATAGGCAAAGTGATGAGAGGAAAACCATAGCTTAAATCCCAAACAAGCAGGAAGTACTTAGAAGCAGCTCAGATAGACACCTCCCTAATTCACATCGACTTAAGGAGGAGCAACACAATCAGACGTGCAAAAATTCTGTTATTATAGCCAATCTCAATAAAACCAGTTTTAGTCTTCCTGTGGAATTAATTCCTGGTCTGGTCTACCTGGTGGGGCTGACAGGTTTGTTATTAGAGGAGTAGTAAGATAAGCATTGAAAGTTGGACCATAAGAAAGGCTAAGCACCAAAGAATTGAGGCCTTTGAACTGTGGTGCTGGAGAAGACTCCTGTGAGTCCCTTGGACTGCAAGGTGATTAAACTGGTCAGCCTTAGAGGAGATCAACCCTGACTCATCCTTAGAAAGCCAGATTCTGAAGACTCAAATACTTTGGCCACCTAATGAGAAGGAAGGACTCACTGGAGAAGAGCCTAATGCTGGGAAAGATTGAGGACAAAAGAAGACGGGGACGACAGAGAACGAGGTGGCTGGATGGAGTTACTGAAGCAGTAGGTGTGAGCTTAAATGGACTCCAGAGGATGATAGATGACAGGAAGGCCTGGAGGAACATTGTCTATGGGGTCGCGATGGGTCGGACATGACTTCGCAACTAACAACAACAACTAGATAAGTATCATTTGCCAAAAAAGTGTGGAATCTTCAGTTTTAAAAAAAAAAACTTTGGACAGCTAAACATGTGCTGGAATGTTAAGTATTTACAAATGCCCCCACATTAAAAAAAAACTTTATATAAAACAATACATATTTAGTACATAAAGACCTCCTAATTCTAAATCGAAAAGACCTGTTCTTCATCAATTATATAATGGCCAACATTATATATGTCTCATTCAACATTTGAACAAGCATTTCACTCTTGGGAGTCTCACTAGGGGAACTCTTTAGCAATTAGGATGGATATACCAGTTCATATGCTTAATTTCTGATTTTTCATTGTTAAGAAAACCAAGTTAGATATTAATAATTTAACCGAATAATATTATATGAAGGGATATATAGCATTCATTTGATTTAGTACATTAGTCTTTGGCGGAGGATTTCCTTTTTACATACCATTAAAATATTAAATAAATAAACAGTATAGCCCCACCAGTCTCTTTGTTCTTCTCCCTTATTGTTTTCTTTGATTCATTTCAGCTTATAGCCTGGCTTGCAAGTAGAATTGTAACAAAAACCACATGTTTTTTTATTCCCCAAAGACTCGCATTCAAGGTAATGTAGTAATTGCAGTGTTTAGGGAATAATTTGGAGTGAAAAACTAATGATAACGATGCAGTAATAAAAAATGCTTTTTGGACTTGAAACAAATCAATCTATTCTTAATTTGCTTAAACTTTAGCCTTTTGCAATGTGGATATAAGATCTTAAGAGCTGTGTTGGATAGACAACAAAACCCTAACAGTTCATTGTTCTGTTTCTTCAGTGACCAGCAAGATGCCTATGAGATACTCCCAACCAAGACAAGAGAATAATAGCACCTTCTCCTGAGTTTTTCCTGAAATTGCTGAGAAATCTCATACTTTTCGACCTTCCTTATCTATCAATAGTGACAAAACCATCATGACTAATAGTCACAATCATCTTACCCTCCATTACACTGACATTATCATTTAGAGATGTCTACCTATTGTTATACTTTAATATAGGAAATATTAAATATATTTAATATAAGAAGTTAATATAGAACTAAGACGCACTAGGTTCCCCAGTAAGTGTACATAGGATAAAGTTTATATCTAGAATTACCATATGTTGTTCATTTTTATAAAAGATTAAGACGGTTTTGTTTCATTGAACTAATCTATGTCCTGCAAGGACTGGCATTTCATTTTTTTAAAAAATTTGATTTATATGCCACCCTTCTCCAGAGACTCAGGGCGGCTTACAATGCGTTAAGCAATAGCCTTCATACTTTTGTATATTTATACAAAGTCAGCTTATTGCCCCCACAAACTGGGTCCTCATTTAACCTACCTTAGAAAGGATGGAAGGCTGAGTCAACCTTGAGCCTGGTGAGATTCGAACTTACAGTAATTGCAGACAGCTGGTTTAAATCACTATGCTTTTAGTCTGCTGAGCTAAACCAGACTCTAGTCAGGGAAGAAGAATAGATGGATTAAAAGACAAGTCAAGTTTGGTGTTGATACACAAGTCAATGGGGGATGTACAAGTCAAATAATTAAAAATCTAGTTTGAAAAAAAAGAGGAAAGGAGGAAAACACTAGCTTAGGGGATAAAGGCCAGGAGATGTGCAACATTTGAGCCAAAATAGAGCAGGACCTTGACCCGTAGATATGGATGGATGTGTAAGTGATACACATACAAATTGGATGTGGAACCACCATTTTACTTCTACACATACTCACTCTTCAGACATGCATATTTTGTGCTCTTAAGTAATTAGAGTGTCCCCATTGGAAATATAGCAGTGGCCACAAGCAAGAGCAACATTCCTGTTTTCCTAAGCAGCAGTAATCAAATTTAGCAAATCTCATCGACTCCATTCCCTCACACAGACTCAAGACTGGATTGAAACCAGATGAAAAAGGAAATTTCACACACATTCATCACAAGTTCTGTTCCCATGACACAAACAAACCAGCTAGCCCTTCTCCCAGTCAGTAAATTCCCCATTGTTTGCTGTAAGTACATGATCAGAGGCAGATGGATTTCTGATGAGTTGCCATATTTACAGACTGTTGGGAAGGAGTTTGGAAGACTATCTCTTCCTGTTCCATTTGCCCCCTTTTTTTCTCCTCCCCCCTCCAAGCCAGAGGTGCGGATAATCAAAATGTATATGACCATAGAAAGGGTTTCTGCAGAGGTTAACAACCTCTGACCTGTTTCTGTTTATTTTTTATTCTTCCATGAAAACTGAAACAACCATAGAGATGGACCATCTAGAAAAGTCCTGGGAAAGGAACTCTCCTTAATTTCAGGCAAAAGAAGATTACTTAAATTCAGAACATGACTCCCCATTGAAGTAATCCTATGCAAAATCTGTGTCAGACCTGGAAGCCATCGTTTTCATTGAGCCTTCAGGCCTGCCACATTTACTGCTGTGGGAAATTGGGAGGTGGGGTTGTATGGAGCATGGATGATATATAGTCATAATAACATTCCTTTCTCAGAAAGTCAAGGCCGTCTTGCCCTGCATCTGGGAGGCTGGACCTGGGAGGCATTTCCAGTTTTGAGGGTTCCTTGATTGGATCATGTGATGGACTTGTGAGTGATGGGCAGGGACTTGAACTTTTCGTTGAGTGGAGAAAACCTGGAAACTTTCAGATTCGGATTTTCCCAAATGTGCCAATATGACATCTCTAATAAAATGTAACTTTGAGGAAATTCAAGCCTTGGAGTTTTCTTTCATTGGGGGTGTTACTTGGAACCCTGACAATCTGGCTGTATTTAGGATTAAAGCTAACCTCTAAATATATTTGACAAAAATATGCAGAGTATAGAAGATGGCCTTCAAGGAAAGACGGAAGATCCATTACAAGCAGTGGTGGGATTTAGCCAGTCCGCACTACTTTGGAAGAACCGGTTGTTAACTTTCTGAGCAGTTTGGCAAACTGGTTGTTGGAAAAAATCATTAAGGCAAAGAACCGGTTGTTAAATTACTTGAATCCCACCACTGATTACAAGGCAATGAATAGATAAACATGATTCAAGCCCATATGAAGAAAGAGATTCACTAAAATGCCAAAAACATGCTCCCTTTTACTTCTCATGAAGATAAAAAGAGAGGAGGGGAAGCACATTCCAGCTTTATCTCTTATCTAGATCCATTCCAGTCGGGTTTCAGGCCTGGGTACAGCACGGAAACGGCATTGGTCGCATTGGTAGATGATCTCCGGAGGGCTCAGGACAGGGGTTGCTCCTCTGTTCTGGCCCTGTTAGACCTCTCAGCTGCTTTTGATACCATCGACCATGGTGTCATGCTGCATGAGTTGGAAGAGTTGGGGATGGGGGGCACCGTGTTACGGAGGTTCTCCTCCTTTCTCTCGGACCGGTCGCAGTTTGTGTTGGCAGGGGGGCAGTGGTCAACCTCGAGACACCTCATATGTGGGGTGCCTCAGGGGTCGGTCCTCTCGCCCCTTTTGTTCAACATTTATGTGAAGCCGCTGGATGAGATCATCCGTGGCTTCGGGGTGAAGTACCACCAGTACGCTGATGACACCCAGCTGATGACATCTCCACCCCGGGCCACCCCAATGATGCCCTTGAAGTGATGTCTGGTGCCTAGAGGTCATGCTGATCTGGATGGGGAGGAACAGGCTCAGGCTCAACCCATCCAAGACTGAGTGGCTGTGGTTCCGGCATCCCAATATAGTCAGTTGACACCATCACTGACTATTGGGGGAGAGTCTTTGGCCCCCATGGAGGGGGCTCGCAATCTGGCCCCCATGGAGAGGGCTCGCGAGGGTGTCCTCTTGGATATGCAGCTGTCCTTGGAGGAATATCTGATGGCTGTAGCCAGGGGGACTTTTTATGAAGTTCGCCTGATCCGCCAGTTGCGGCCCTTCCTAGATCGGGATTCCTTGTGCACAGTCACTCATGCTCTCGTCACGTCTTGCCTGGACTACTGTAATGCTGTCTACATGGGGCTCTCCTTGAAGAGCACCCGGAGGCTCCAACTGTTCCAGAATGCGGCCGCAAGGGTAGTTACGGGAGCTGCATGGCACTCCCACATAACACCTCTCCTTCCTGAGCTGAACTGGCTTCCAGCGGTCTTCTGGGTGCGCTTCAAGGTGTTGGTTATCACCTTTAAAGCGCTCCATGGCATAGACCTGGATATCTTTGAGACCACCTGCTGCTACCGATGGCCTCCCACTGACCTGTGCACTCCCACAGAGAGGGCCTCCTCGGGGTGCCATCAGCCAAGCAATGTAGACTGGTGGCCCCCACGAGGAGGGCCTTTTCTGTGGGGACACCTACCCTCAGGAATCAACTGCCCCCAGAGATAAGGAGAATCCAACACTTCGGTGCCTTCCGCCGTGTCCTTAAGACCTTTTTCCAGCAAGCCAGGCTGGTTTAACACATTTTAAAATGTTTTTAATTAGTTTGTTATTTTTTTTAACTATGGGGCCAAACACACATATATCTTTTTAACTGTATTTTAATGTTTGTATTTATGTTTTTTATTCTGGCTGTACACCGCCCTGAGTCCTCCAGGAGAAGGGCGGTATATAAATCTGATATAAAATAAAATAAAATAAATAAATTTACAGTAACAGTAACAGTTGGAAGGGACCTTCTTCTAGGGATTTGAACCGCCGAACTGCCAACTTTTCTGATCAACAAGCTCAGTGTCTTAGCCACTGAGACACCTAGTCAGGCTTTACATTAGCCATTCTAATAAAAGTAGATTTAGGTCTATGCAGTGTCTGTTTCTTGATTTGATCTACCTTGTAGGGTTGACCTCTAGTTCTCTACCATACCCTGTGGACACCTCTGTTGGTTGGTCTCTTTGTATCTTTCATAAATTGGGAAATATGGTAAAAATTAGGGGAAATAGATTGTTGGATTGTTTTAACATAGAATCACCAACATTTTTGACAAAATATAGCTCAACAAAGTAGTGGCTAATAATGTGTTAGCTGCATTTTGGCATGGAATGTGAAAAAGGAAGGAAGGAAATATTCTTTTTATGTCCATCTGTTAACAAACCAAAAAACTGCTTTGACGCTTTAGATGGCTAAGCCATAGTCAGCATTACTTGTAGAAAAGAATCCTTACAATACAGATCTGCAAAGCCACCATTCCAAAAAATATCAATCCATCAAATATCAAGATATCTGTGCTGCATTGTCAGCTAATTATACTAATTACATAAGTTGAAGAAAGATGGTGATGATGAAGAGGCTGTAATACACAATAAATTCACAAAATAATTCTTCATTTCTAGGAAGACATAACTACTTCATCACATGCCATTTCTGTTAAAAGAAATCCAATTCCACTCCAGCCATACAGCCTACCTGGGAGACAGGTGAAACTGTATTGTCATGACTACCCTTCCTGGACAACAAAAATATGAGTCACCACTAGATGGAAACAAAGAGTATGATTGTTTTTGTTTCATACAGTCACTCCCACTTTGATATCATCCAGATTTTGCGACCCACTTCCATAGGCCTAATGGATGGGTATAGATCAGGGGTGAAATCCAGCAAGTTCTGACAGGTTCTGGAGAACCGGTAACAAAAATTTTGAGTAGTTTGGAGAACCAGAAAATGCCACCTCTGGCTGGCCCCAGAGTGGGGTGAGAATGGAGATTTTGCAGTATCCTTCCCCCGGAGTAGGGTGGGAATGGAGATTTTGCAGTATTCTTCCCCTGCCATGTCCACCAAGCCACACCACGCCTACCAAGCCATGGCCACAGAACCGGTAGTTAAAAAAATTGGATTTCACCACTGGTATAGACTGTCCACACCATGCTTTACAGCAGCAGTCACTAACTGGTGGTCCGTGGACCACTGGTGGTCCACAGAAAATTTATTTGCATTTTTTATATTGCACTAAATCTCAAACTATGGTCCCTGGGACATATTCATGCAATGAGCATTTGTGTTGCTGCAGAGAATCTCCCCCTTCAGGTTCCTTTTGTATGGGTCAGAGGGGGACAGAAATTCAACTTGGGGTCTGCTTCAGCCTCCTGGTGTGGGGCTTTGGGCGAAGGCTGGAGGGAAATGCTGCTGGTGGCAAAGAGCTGGAGGACCTTGTTCCAGTGGGACTGCATCATGGCCTGGAACTGGCTGACCATCTCAGCCCGCTGAGCCTCCAGATGCCTGTACCTGGCCTTGCACTCCCGCAGGTCTTCCCTCTGCTTGGAAAGCCTATGCTCATAGTCCTCAGTGTGGTGCTTCTACTGAGCCTCCTTCTTGGTCAGATCCAATATGAACTGAGCTGTCTTGCCAACTCTTTCTCATGGTGGCTGCTTAGCTCCAACAACTGCTTCCTGTTGGGGCCCTAAGGAGCCTGGGCAGGGAGGCGAGGAGTGGCTGAGAAGGGAGGGGTGAGTAGAGGCTGGTGAGGTGCCTCTCGATGTGAGTGACATTGAGTTGGCCCCACCCACCCAGTCACATGACCACCTACTCACACCCACCCAGCTGGTCATTAGGCAGATCATATTAGTGGTCCGTGGGATTTAAAATTATGAATTTAGTGGTCCCTGAGGTCCGAAAGGTTGCTGACCCCTGCTTTACAGGAATGCTGCAATGGTTGTAAGTGTGAAAAACGGTCATAAGTCACTTTTTTCAGTGCCATTGTAACTTCAAATGGTCACTAAATGAATGTTTGTAGGTTGAGAACTACCTGCATATGGTCACTAGAAGACAAAAACACCTTAATGGCACATAATTAATCAGATCCACTGAAGGTTACTGGGAGATATTCCAATCTGGCTCTGTTTGCTATTTCTACTCCCTCTCTTTCCCGCCATTGTATTTAAATAAATATCAATCACTTTTGAACAGCTGGGAGCCCTTTTGCAGTACACAGGACTCATTGGAAAATAGATAATGATTAGATTTTTGTGAAGTTCCAAACCAGAACAGGTCTGCCTGCTCGATTCTAGAGAAAAGACAATCTGTTCTGTATTAAGTCATGACCCACCCAAACTTCAGCTGGATCTGATACTCACTAGTACCCTTTATCTGTATTTCACAGTGACTATAAAAACACATTTGTATGCCGGCTGATATAAAATGCTAAGCTGCATAGAGCCCCTCCCTGTTTAACAAATAAGTAAATGCAGCTTTTCGAGGCTCTGATGTAATTGAGTGTGTTGTGTACAGTTTCATAATTCTGTTGCAATTTTGCAATGCTTGCTGATTGAATGCAGCTTCACTTAGTACTTTGGTTTGGTTTGTAGGAAGCTCAGTGAAGACAGCAAAATGTTGATGGATAACAAACAAAACGCACAGCTAATCAAATGTAACAAAAATATTCATTTCACCAGGCAACTATGAAAAACAAGAACTTGAGCTTGAGACTGATAAAGGCATGGTCTAGATCAGTAGTAGGTTTCAAATATCGGCACTACTGGTTCGCTATCAGTAGCACACAGGATGCGCACGCTCGCTTTGTGAGCATGCAGAGCTTCTGTGCATGCGCAGAGCATTTTTGATGACGTCTGGGTGGGTGGGCGGAGTCTCCCGCTGCCGCCTCTACCAGTTTGCCTAAACTGGGGCGAACCAGGAAAAATCCACCACTGGTCTAGATTTATCCGTTCGAATGAATGTAAATGCCTATGGACAGTTGAATTTTATCCAAGAGCATTAAGGGAACTTGCCAATGGTTTGGCCATAGCTTTATGCATCATCTTTGAGAAATCCCAAGGAACTAATGAAGAACCAGATAACTGGACAAGAACAACTGTGTTCACAATGGTAGAAAAGGACTGGAAGCACTACAGATCTCAAAGCAGATTCTAAAGAGATGGAGCTTGAAAACAATGTGATGATTAATAGAAATAAATGCCGATTTGTCATGAAGAATTCTTGCCAGACTGACCTTATCTCATATTTTTGATTGGGCAACTTCCTTAATAGATTGCACAATGGCTGTGGACTTTTTTGTTTGACAAACTAAATCATGATGTTTTGATTAGTAAATTAGTTAAATGTGGGCCGAATGGCTTTGCAATGTGGCTACATCTCTGGTTCAAAATATCATAGTCAAATTTTACTCATCACTAGTTCTTCATCAGAGACAGAGTGACTACATTACCACAATATTTGATAGGACCTTGGATGAATATGGAGAGGAAGCGGTAATCAGGTTTGTAAATGTCACGTAATTAATGTGGATGGCTAGTGTCCTAAAAGATAGAAAAAAGAAAACCAAATAGTTCATCAGTAGAACCAGTTATCCAGAGAACTGAACGCATTCATTGGGATGCATTTGATTAAAGGCTAGGGATCCATCTGACTGGGATGCTTCAGAGTTGAATTCCTGCCCTGAGTAGAAGGTTGGATTCAGTGGCCTAAGTGCTCTTTACCAACTCTATGATTTTTTAGGCTTTTCTAAACAGAAAATCCAAAACTTCTATCAGATTCCCAATCAGGGCAGCCAGAAAATCTGCAAGCAATAATCCTTCCCTGCAATTAGCTGCTGACATCTGACATCTGATACTCGGAGAAGAAACAAATAATCTCCAAAATGGAAATGTTTTATACGTTTTCTTTGGCCATGATTGTTGCCTTTTCAACTCCAAAGTGTGGTTGGGGGGGGGGGGGGGGAGGAGGACAGAGAGGAAGGATTTGTTTTTTTCAGGATTTTGAAAAATGCATCATTATTTTTAATACAATTCGATTTGCTAAATTCCATTCTCCTTTTCCTTCTGTGGCATGAATTACATCTCTTAAAGGATGTCTTACAAGAGAGAAAAGTTTATAGGAGAAGGGGCTTCATTAGCTGCAGTTGTCATACCGTGAAAGTTATGGGGCGGGGTCGAGTGCTGTTGTCCCCACCTCTGGAAAACCTTCTCGAGGGGAGGCAGGCCTCCACTTTTCTAGTCAGAAAATCAGGCTCTGATTTGGCAGTGAGTTGGCAGCACGTAACCCAAAGATTGAGTTCACTGAGCAGCACATAACCCAAAGGTTGATTGATGCCTTGATGGCCCGCCTCTCACCTTTTAATTTCTTTCTTAATTTATTCTTGCTTTTGTCTGGCTCTTTTTTTTTTAATGTATTTTATATGTTTTGTGTTTTTTAATTGTCCACTTACACAGAGTCACTTTGTGAGGGGCAGCATCTAAATTCAACAAATAAATAAATAAGCACAGGAGAAAATTATTGTGCTGAGATTTCTAGTCATGTCAAATGAGCCTGTTGAAAATCTCCTTATGGATCTTGCCTATTAGGGCTGCACATGTAGATTAGGGAACAGCACTAATATGCGCTTCGTTCTTTCCATTCTTAGTTTAATTTATTCACACACATTCAGGCAAGCAGGAAAGCCTAATTTATATCATGTATGATAGAAAACTTATAATTCAACAGAAAAACAACCAACTGTTGCATATGATGGAGCTGGGAAAACGTAATGCTTTGGAAACTGACCACCATATTTTTAAGCTGAGAAACTGGGCGCTTCAATTTCTTTTTTCCCCTCAGGAAAATATATGATTTATTAAATGACTGGGTTCTCTTTAGGAGTTGGCATTAGACCCCTTTTTACCAAAACCAGGCACAATGTTGACAAATCGGCAATAGTATTGCATGAGCCTCTTGCCCCACCCAGTTTTCTTCTTCTTTTCTCGCTTAGCAACCTTTGGTGTCTGGCCTTTCACTTTGCCAGCACGAGCCAGGGAATCATGGACCTTCCCAACAAGCATGTGTGCAGTAAAGTCATCCGTTGTAAAGTCACTAATGCCACATTGACCAATGACAGAATCATTTTCCAAGGATCTATGGAGATTCTCAGGCATCCAGGTCGTGGTTTATTTATTTATTTATTTATTTTATTAAATTTTTATGCCACCCTTCTCCTACTGGACTCAGGACGGTGAACAGCCAAGAATAAAACATCACATACAAAATTTAATTTTTTTTTTAAAGAATTAAACAAATTTTGGCCCAATAAATTTAAAATACCCCAACTAAAATCAATTTACAATTAAAATATCTAAGAGGGGGTTCAGCCAGCCCAGCTTGATGAAATAAAAAAGTTTTAAGGGCACGGTGAAAAATACGGAGATCTGGCATCCTACATATCTCCGGGGGCAGGTCGTTCCAGAGGACAGGTGCTGCCACAGAGAAGGCCTTCCCCCTGGGGGTCGCCAGCCGACATTGTCTGGCTGATGGCACCCTGAGGAGTCCCTCTCTGTGGAAGCGTACTGGCCGGTGGGAGGCTATCGGTGGCAGAAGGCGGTCCCGTAAGTACCCAGACCCTAAGCCATGGAGCGCTTTAAAGTTTGGGTTGTCCTAAAGGTGCTTTTTCAAGAGGCAACTGGAATCCAAGGGGATTCATCCAGGGGTGGTTTCTACTTTCCTTTACTACCGGTTCGCAACGGGGCCGCGTACGTGCACTTGCTTCGCTCACTCACACGCTCTTCTGTGCATGTGCAGAAATGTTCTGATGATGTCGGGGTCGGTGGGCAGAACCTCCCGCTGGTTTTACTACTGGTTCTGTAGAACCGGTGCAAACCAGGGGCAACCCACCACTGGATCCATCCCACCCAGAAGAATCACTTGATGCTCAAGGGAGATGTCCTCCAGGGATTTGAACTGAGCCTTAAGATGAGCTACTTTTCTTGTCCAGACACCTCAAGAGTGTGCAGATTCTGAACACGAATGACCTCATGGTTTCACCTGCCTCATGCCAAGCTGAGATGGAAGATGGAAGCCGGAGAGAAGAGAAACCACTGCTGCCTCATGCCAATGAGGAAAGGTGCTCCAACTTCTAAAGGGGAAGGAGACGTTTCCCAACAATTTCATGAATAAGACTCCTGGTATCAATACTGGAAAAGTCAAATGGGAGAAATTCTTGGTTGATGCCTTTAGAATTTAATAGAAACAAAGCAGGAGATCACTGGACATATTGCACAGAGAAAGGCAAGATATTTACATACATTGGTACCTTGCAGCTAAATAAAAGCAAGAGTACTGTCCTTTTCTCATGAGAACTTCTCTGCAATGTTCTTCTCCTTTGAGAGAATTTCTAAAGCAAATCCTCTTTTATCTGCAAGAAAATAACCAAGCTCAGAGAGCACCAAGGATCCAACAGAATTACTAGAGCTTACAGTCACTTTAAGCATTACAAAGATAATAGAACATGTTCTTTGAACATGGCAAGCAATCCTATTGGGAATAGAATGGGAAATTCAGAATATAGGTTCAAAACTCATCATTCCTCATGAAGCAATTTTGATTATGAAGGTCTACAGATATTTAAAAGGAGTCAGGTTTGGCCAGCTGCCATACTGTTTTAGAAATGAGTGGAAGGCAAGACCAACCCTTGAATCTCTTAACAGAAACAGCCACAGTGAAATGTGTCATCCCATTTGGCATGCTTTTATACATTCTGCTGGATTATGGAGGCCTTCTTAGAAAAAAAAAATTATGCTGGAGCATGCTCGCTGTCTTTGGCCTTATAAGTACATTTGTTGAAGTTGGATGCTTGTAATTCTAGCACCAGTAAAAGAATCACTGAAAGCTAGAAAAATAAGCTCTGTACTGTGATAATTTCAAGGCAGAAGACAAGAATTGTCTTGGTAAATAGGAGTTTTTAGTATGACATGAGTTGTCATAACCAACAGTATATTTTACTGCTAGAGCATGGTAAACATGCTAAAATGTTTAGCATCACCTTATTTATTTCTTCAGCTTTCAATCATATACTATTTATATTTAATGTACCGGTATATACCCTTGCTCTCATCATCATGGTCTTCGTATCGCCAATTAATTGTTTTCAAGCTGCCCTTGTTATGCAAATAACAAAAAAGAAAAACAGAATAGCCTCTTATGCAAGGTGAGGATAACATGGCACCCCTCTAAATTAGGACAGAAAGATTGGGATTTTTAGTTAAGAAATGTAGTGTGCAAAGTTTTTTTTCATCAAAAATGAGAATAAAAAAAATATTGTTCCGTGTTTTAAGTTTGGCATCAAACTCCGTGTTCAGAAAGTTCATAATTCTGCACAAAGTACAAACTGGAATACAATATTTCATCAAGAATCTCCACCTCTTTATTGAAGGAACTATATTTAAGGCTGTAATTTTCTAAAATATTGCTACCTGGCTTCATCTCACTGTGGTTAAGAATTCAACCACAGTCTCATAGAATTCACTGTATATCTCACTATATATTCTTCCACATGCCCCATTCTATTCATCTAGTGGCTATTTTGCAGCTGTAGCATTTCCATTCTGGGGTCAACATCTGTCATGACTGACTTCGCATTACAGGCCCTGACCACTACTGGTGGTATGAAAGAGTTAAATTAAATGGAAGAAGATGCAGAAGCATATTAATACACAATTTCAAAGCTGAGCTGGAGGAGCTTCAGGTGTTGCTTTTCTATTTGTGTGGTTTATACACTGGCAATACCATTGAATTTAGCAGAATATAAGCATTAGGCCTAACTTTATCCTCCACAGAAGTCCAGACATGAGGGTGGGTGAGGAAATGGTTGGGGGATCAGTGATTACAGTCCTAATATCCTGTAGCATTGAAAGATTTAGACACCGCCCTGCTCTGGACCAGGCAACCCCTAATATCAGCCTCTTTGTCTGCCATGTGGACAGTCTCTTGTTCTCTGAAGGAAGCCAGTCCTTTACATTCCATTGTGTGTATGTTTCCATTTGTTTAACAGTTTTGAACATTTCAGCAATCACAAAGACACAAAGAGGTTTCCGGATTCCCCCCACCCCAAACTTTAAGTCCTGGCAGGACATGCAGTGGACAGAAAGATAACAGCAAGTGAGGGAGGGAGGGAGCAAAAGAGACTTGCCTCAACTAAGGCTTCTGTGCCTTGATTTTAAACAGTAGAAGACTAGGAGGCAGTGGTCTTTGAAAGACCAAAGAAGGTAATTTTCTATTAATAGCACCATTTACAAGTGCTGCTGAAAGAAGTTAGACAGAGCTGAATCTTCAAGTCTTGTCATTTTCAGATTGTATCAGTGATGACTGGGATGCAGAATTCCTTGTTCCACAGACATTGGGCCTAAGAGCTTTCTAAATGTTCTCGCATGGAATGGACACATTTTTAATGCTATGAGATCATTCTGATTTCTGGACTGTGCTGAGAACTGATTTAAGAAATGGACATCTAGAGGCAGCCTATGGAAGCCTGCCTTCTGATTTAGATCAACCTGTGGAGATTTTTCCCGACTTACTCCACTATCTAGGTAGGTCCGATATTGAAGGAACTAGAGTTTTCTAAGCATGGGAGGAAATGTGAGTTTGTCTTCTTTACACCTATAAAAAGGGGTGGGTTGCTGGGGGTTCACAGAGGTTTGGAAGAACCTCTAACTAAGATTCTGTGCAGTTCAGAGAACCCCCAAATCCCACTCCTGGCTGGCCCTGCCCACCCTGTCCTACCCTTCCCAGTAGACCCCATGCAGCCCATTTTGGATGGGCGCGCATGGAGGCTAGGGGAGGGCAAAAAATAGGCCTACTGGAAGTTTGGGAAGGCCTGAAACGGGCCTGTTTCCGGCCTCCGGAGGGCCTCTGGAGCCTTTCACCCTCCCGGAGGCTCGAAGACAGCCTCCAGAGCCTAGGGAGGGCAAAAACACCCCCCTGCTGTGGTGCAAGAGGCCCACTAGGCCGTGCCCAACATGGCCACGGCCACCCAGCAACTGGGCAGAGAACCCCTTGCTAAATTTTTTGAAGCCTACATAACAGAGGTTCTAGTTTCTTTTGCATCTGCCTCTCCTATTCTTTATTATAACAAGAACTTTATTATGGGATGATCTTTCCAGAGACCCTGATATGCTGCAAAATGCTATCATCCTTAGTCATTGGACAAGTCCTTATGTGATTTGTACAAAACAATTTTCAAGTGGCAGAATGGAGCAAGTGGATTAATTTGTGTAACTTGGCAGAATGTTTATTAAAGATGGGAAAACAGATGGAGAAATGCTAGTAGAAATCTAATGGTAGTATGTAGTCTAACAGAAGGAAGGAATGTTTGTATAAAGAAATAAAACTGGTTATGTATAATAGCATCGTTATCATTTAATAAGAAAATTAGCATTCGGTATATCAGAGAAAATAACAAAAAGTGGGAATGGGATACTTAAGAATGCAAATTAAGTACAAAAATAAATGGCAACTATATGAGTGAAGTTTATCAAAATGGTTTGATCATACAGGGAAATTATGAACTAAGAATGAATAGTTAAACAATTCAGCTGAAGAAGAATGAGTGGGTTAAGAAAATTGAAAAGATGATAGTTAGAAGTAATAGATGAGCTCAGTGGTGAAATCCAACATTTTTTATTACTGGTTCTGTGGGTGTGGCTTGGTAGGCATGGCATGTCTTGGTGGGTGTGACTTGGTGGGCATGGCAGCGAAAGGATACTGCAAAATCTCCATTCTCACCCCACTCTGGGGCCAGCAGAGGTGGTATTTGCCAGTTCTCTGAACTACTCAAAATTTCCACTACCGGTTCTCCAGAACCTGTCAGAACCTGCTGGATTTCACCCCTGGATGAGTTCCTCCATAAGAGGCAAATAACAATGCATGAAGTGATGGATGGATGGAAAAATCCATAAAGGTAGACAAAAGGAAGCAACAGTTCTTTGCAAAAATGGAAAGGTATGGAGAGGTTTTATGAATGGTTCTAGTGTAAATTAGATCTTTCTTTTTTTCCTCCTTCAATTATGTCCAGTTCTTGGAGACTGCGTGAACAAGTCCCTGCAGTTTCCCCAACAAGGTTTTTCAGAAGTGCTTTGTCTTCCTAGGACTGAGATAGAGTGATGATCACCCAACTGGTTTTGTGCCTAAGGAGGGTCTAAAATGCACATTGCCACAGAGCAAGGATTACATGTACTTAAAAATGGGTTGTTGGAGTGAGGAAAGCTAAATTTCACCAGAGGCAAGGAAGGAGCCTCTTGCTCCAGCCTCTTGCTAGACCTTCTTATGAAAAGAATAGGAAGGAAGTAGGGGCATCTAGGGACAACAGTCTTGGCATGACAGATTCCAGAAGTGGTGGAACCAGTGATTCCAATTATTCCAGTTTGGCTGAAGCATATCCAGCAGGTCCCCAGGACTCCTTGCTTGTACCCATTCAACTCTGAAATTCATCCATCCAGTTCTAAGCAGAGGTACAATTAAAGATCCAACAGTAAGGAGCTGAGCTTGAGATTTGCCAAAAAACAAGCCCAGAAAGAACAGACTCTAATGAGTAACATGCCTCAGCGGCCCATTTGGGTGGAGGCTCAGTCTGGCCAATTTATTGGCCTCATTCCCTGGGAGAAAACACTGAGAACAACTTCTGTGTGTATCATGCTTAGAACTCTAGATTCCACCTCTCCTATCTTTTCGCATGGATTCTTTGCTTATTGGGTTGCCAGGCTTGACCTGTACCAAATCTTGGACCATATTTACCGTTGTCATCTTAAAATATAAGTAATAAATAGTATTTTTTCTAAAACTTCTTCCTGTACTTTGCCTATCACAAGGCTGTAATCAGGATCCAGCTTTCTCTCCTGTGACTAGCTGTCACCTGGGATAGAATATTTTACATAGGAATGAAGCCACACCTTTTTTCATTGTACAATATATGACAATCGGCTTCCTATCTTAGTTTTGGTTTTAATTACCCATTGTCCTCTCCCCAGGTCCACAAATCTTCCCACTTGAAGGATTTCAGCTCTTCAAGACCTTTGGCTCCAATTATCAATTCTTGTGAGACTGACCTATTGTGATGTGCCAACATGGATTTTCTCTCTGCTTTCTCACTTGCCTGGGAAACTTCATGCCTCTGGAGTTAAGTTGAGTTGAGTGCTTTGTTTAGCATCATGTTGATACAAAATACAGTACATGTTTCTCAAATCATAATATGTTTCTCTGAAAATAAGACCCAACTGGAAAACAAGCCCTAGCATGATTTTCAGGATGCTTGTAATATAAGTCCTACCCTCAAAATAAGCCCCAGTTAAGATTGTCAGACAGACAGACACATTTAGTCAATGGTGGGATTCAAGTAATTTAACAACCGGTTCTCTGCCCTAATGATTTCTTCCAACAACCAGTTTGCCAAACTACTCAGAAAGTTAACAACCGGTTCTCCCGAAGTGGTGCGAACTCCCACCACTGCATTTAGTACCATATTTTCCCCAAAATAAGTCCTAATGAGTATTTTGGAGGAAAAATTAATATAAGACTCAGTCTTATTTTGGGGGAACATGGTAGCCAGCAATAAAAGCAGAAATTTGGATTACTCAGCTACCAGTAAGTCAGCAATGTTTTCTGATTTTTGTCCTGTGTATGCTTCAATGCCATATAGGACTTATATTGTAAATGATACATTATAATCCAGTATTATAACAACAAGACAATTTCTAGGTTGGCACTGCATAGTTATTTATTTGTTTAGATTTGCATGGTTGTCCACTTGAAATTCTAGGTGCTGAGTAGATAAAGATAACAATTAAAACATTGACAAAACATATCACACCAGGAAAAACTCACCTATCCACATATACATTCTACATTCCTGAAAAACAAATTCATTACGTGTTCTAGCTCAGAGCAAGTAAAATAAATAGAGCAGAAAACCTAGCTACTGTATCTGGTAGATCTGATCAGCATGGGCTCTGGTGTCAGCAGCTGCAATGGCATCGGCTACCCTGTGAAAATCATTCAGAAGGAGTCCTGAGAACAATACATTGTGTGTATGGGCAGCTGAATGGACAGACAGCATAGTCATGTCACTAGCAGAAGCAATTTTATAGGGCAACCTCTGGGTGACTTTGCTCTGTGAATGGATGGATGGATAAATGGATAGATAGATATGTCAGCTTGCAAGCCAGGATGTCACATTGATTTTTTTCCCATTGTGTTTTGTTCAATAAAATTCAAAGTACAGTAAATGGGAGCCTGAGGGAAATCTCAAATACCAACTAATTCTTGGGAAATTATTGTAGCTTTATAGCCATGAATGAAAGTGACCAATCCGTCCAATCATTTCAGATACTGAACCATGGTGAGCCCCTTCCTTCCACATGTGGGATTGTCCCTGTCAAAGAATCTTATCCTGGGTTTCTCTAACTTCATGCTGGGTTTAAAGATTCTTAGAAATGATATCTGCTATAAGGTCCTACTTCTGCTCTTTATAGGATTGTTTAGTGATATGTTTTGTCATCTGACAGTGTCAACCAAACAGATGTTAATTTCCATTAATAAGGCCTTTTATTCCCTCCAGACATAGTATGGTAAAAACAATATGGAGTCTGAGGAGAATATATGATCTGTAAGTAAAATAGTCTATGAAAGCTGTGTGTTTCTCTTGAAAATAAGTAACATTAATTGCTTCATAAGAATTTTTACTTCTGTAAATATTATATGGTGCATTAACAGCCTGAAAGCAATAAAGAACCCATTCTCTCCTCAGTGTTTTGGGCTGGTTAGACAGAGACAGTACCTACTTATCACAAGCAAGAAAGCTAGTGGCTATTAAATAGTCAATGTAGCATTATATGGCCAAATTTCCAATTAATCAAATGTCCTGGTTGTAAACTAGAATTGACAAGCATCTAACCATAAATAATTTTCTGATTTATGCACACAGGTTTAAAGGGGTCATGATATCCCTCACTAACACACACTGCCAGAGACAGTCATTACTCGGCTAACTGTACATTGCTTTTGGCTTGTTGTAATCATTTTCTTTCAGACAGTGCTGCTTCCTAGGCTTTGGCGTAATGCCATGCTGTTTTCCAGAAACCATTGTGCAGATAAAAAGAGTCAGAATTATTGGCCAAGTGTTGAAGAAGAGAAATCAGCAGGTCTGTTTCTCATATTATTTATGCTGTTTTATAGCACTGTTTCTCAACCTTGGCAATGTTAAGATGGAGGGACTTCAACTCCCAGAATTCCCCAGCCAGCAAGCTAGGTATATACAATGTAATCAATCCTATAATTCTGGGCAGACAAAACAATCATTAAGTCTTCCTAAAGTTGAGTACACTACATTCTGTAGTGTAAAGATTTGCAGATAGTGATTCCACTTCTCCTTCCAGTTTATTCTAAATATAATAACCGGAAGAAATCACTGAGGAGGTGGAGGGCATTCTGTCTCATACAGTGTCCTCCAGAGAAAATATTGCTGAAGCTTTCATTTATTAAACTATTGCAGCTTTACTGACTTTTATGCTTACTTTTTAAAAAGCATAAACAGAGTAAATACAGTAACAGGGATTGGCCCTGAACTGAAATCCACCATAATAGTTTGCACAATTTCCGGTAGTAGATTATTATCCTGCCAATCAGAAAGCTATCAATCCCAAGAATTCTTCATATTTTTGAAGACTTCAAATAAGAAATTGTATGAATTTGTGAAAGCCACAAGTAAATATCTTTTTTATTGGGCATGCTGGCAGTATTTTTTAACTAATAAACTGAATGCAATGTAGATTCCTCAGACTGATTAAGTCAGGATTCACTTTTATATTATGTACATTATTGCAATAGTTTTGAAGCCAAGACGATTCTCTGATTCAGCCCAGGAGTAGCAGACCGTAATTATTTTCTTAGCTGCTTAGAATGGTTTATGGACTTCCTTAATCCTTTGGTTGATCTCACCAAAATTACTTCTGTCTGCCGTTTACCTTAGATTAGCAACCGAGAAATAGGCAAAGGGGTAAACATAGTTTCGAAGTCTACTGCCTTTTCCAACATTACTTTTTTTTTTAACTTTGGCAATTCATTCTTTTGCATGTTTCAGAATATATTTCTTGAAGCCGGATACCAAGATTTAGTTTACTTACACTGTAGAAATGGCTGGAAGGTAGCCTGTTGTGGTATCACAAGGGATTTCCTGTCAGGACTGGAGGAAGGGGATTTATACCACTAAGCTGGAGCGTCTTTCTGAGGGTACTTGCCCCCTGCCTTCAGGTAATTCTAATGATTTTGCTTTCATGGACCCTCTTCACCTAGCGAAATGTTTAAAATTATTTCCAGATTTGTTAATACAAAGCTTGTCTCTTTTCTGTTTTCCTCCTATCAAGAGACTTATATGTTTAGCCTAAGGATGGAAATAGCTGGTGTTTGTTTCTAAAAATGTGGAACCAACAAATATTTGCTTCTTTCTTCATTCTAGCAACCTTTGGCAGAGTCCACAGTTGCAACTTAACACCACTTCTACACCTGATAGGACCCAACTGGCAAGTCTACAAACCTGTTCCCCATTCAATCTAAACATGTTACAGAGTGAGGGCTTGGCTTGAACATCAGCCATATTTTCCCCTCATTTTTTTCTTTTCTTTTTTTTTAATATTTCCAGATGAAGAATCCTTTGAAAATTCAAATGCCTGCCTGATCTTTCATTTCCAACTATTTTTGGGAATGGATGGCCGTGATATTGCAGGCTCTTCCCCAAGCACTGGGTTGAGATGTTGGCTGGGCCCAACAGAGATGCAGCTGTGTTGTAAGTTTGTTATGGCACCTTGACTACTGTATTATGGTTATTGTTTAACTTGTCTGGCTGTTCCCCCCAAAAGATTGAGGTTGAAAACATATCAGGCTATTCATTTTGAGACCTATGTAAATTATGAGAGCCTTCATTCCCCCAGAGATTTGTCATTTAGAAAGGCCTTAAACACCTGATTCTTCTAGCAGGCAATGAGTCAAAGAGATTGCTCAACCTGCTGGTATATTATGTGACTAAATATTTTGTCTTTCCCTCCTGTGCTTGTTTTGCCATTGATTCTTCTTTTGTTAGTTTTTAGAAATCAAATACACACATTCCTCAATAAAAAAAAGTTTAAATCATCAAATCATTCACTCTTCTGCTTCTGTTTTACCTTCTCCCTTGATGATTCATAAAAAAAATAAAACATCTAAATATACAATGAACCACTCTTCCACTCTTCTAGTGGAAGAGGAAATGAAATTATGAGGCAGTAGAACTGTCCCATTCTTCCTTTAGTCTTTTCAGGAATGCTGGCTTTAGGACACAAAAATACATTTGTGTATGCATATAAGATTAACTTATCTCTGTACTTATCACCCTACTCAATGAGGATAAGTAACTCAGCCTCCTTCTCCCACAGCTTGGCTCTTTTAACTAAATTGGAGCTTTAACATCTATTTCCCAAGAAAATCTATTAAGGGTTAAGGGTGGGGAGGCATATGGCGAAGGCAATGTTCACCTATGTTTGGCATTGTCCAGTGTCCAGAGGCCCTTTGTGTTATCTTCAAATTTAACGAGCATTCCTTCTGGCTCTTTGTCTAGACTCTAAGTCATATATGAAATTGCTACTTTGCATTCACTCTGGATAATGATGACAGTTATAAGGATAACAAGCATCTCTGTCCCTCTGCCTCTTCTGTACCAGAAAACTTTGCTTGGTAAAGCCATGCACAATACATTTTAGAATAACCATCTCAAATTGATGCTGTCCAGATGTGTTGGAACTTTATTTTTCAGAGGGAATGCCATCTCAACACATCTGGCAAGTACCACATAAAGAAAGCAGCCCTTAAGTGTGTTCATCATGCAGGAATTTTATTTTCCATCTCCTTTCATTGGTTCCATTGTGTCATCTTTTATTCCCCCCTCCCCTTACTTGCAATTGTTTGTATGAACTTTCCAATGTTCAATATACTTTTTTTTTTAATAGAGTCATGAGTTCATTAAATATATTCTTGGGGCATAACCACTGAGTTAAGGCATGTGGCTACTTTGACTGTCTACTTCTGCCCTTGTTTATTTAGTATGCTTTTGTTGATGAGATGATACAAGTACTGTAATTTTGAAATATACACAGATGCTAAATATATATGAGGTGAACACCAGCTGCAGAACGAACTGAAGAGAATACAAAATATTAGATATTTTTCTGAAAGAGCAGATGGCCCAAGCACAATAGTGCTGCTTTGGATTGACGTATGATAAACCAAGTATCATAAAGGGGATAATTAAATAGAAAAGAAGCACTGCTGCTCTTCTAGTAGTATTTTTTTTAAAAAAGTCAGTATTACAGTAAACTAAAGCAAACAGCTGTTGATACAAGCATTTGCCCTATGAGAACTCTTGAAACACTTCAATAAAGTAATATTTTGAAAATAAAGTATCTCATATTGTTTCACAACAAACCTAACAGGTAGCTCCATTAAATTACTTGAGAAATTGCCTTAAAAGCTAGTACAAGAACATATGTCTATGATTCACTAGCTGAAGCAAGAAAGATTCCCGCAAAGAAAAATGACAGTGGGTTCTTTTTAAAAGCCAGCATCAAAAGAACAGTGCAGAAAAACATGAAACAGTATAAAATAACGTGATAATATAGGTCCGTGATGGCGAACCTGTGGCATTTTTCCAGGCACGTGAGCTGTCACCCATCTCACCTGCAGCTGCTTATGTGCGTGCGCCCCAGCTGGTGTTCGGGCCTCTGGTGCACATGCATGCAATTCAGGGGACCCAGCTGGTCTTCGGAGCTCTCCTGCGCATGTGCAGATGGCATTCGTGTGTGTGTCTCATGCATACAAAAACCACACACATGTGCAGATGGTAGGATTGCGTGTGCAGTGCATAGTGGGGTGCACGTGCGTGAAAGCTGTGCGCATGTGCAGATTGCATGGTTGCGCACGCAGCACATAGTGGGGGCGCATGCAATAGCTGTGCACATGCGCAGATGGTACAGTTGCACGCACAGTGCATGGGGAGGAGTCGCATGTTAGCATGGATGGCACGTGCATGCGCAAAGCACGCAAAGCACGTACCTGTTCGGCACTCAGTGTGTAAAAGGTTCGCTACCACGGATATAAGTAGTTTTTGACTTATAACAGTTCAAAGTTACAACGGCATTGAAAAAAGTGACTTACGACCATTTTTCACACTTATGACTGTTGTGGCCTCCACATAGTCACATGAACAAAATTCACATGCTTGGCAACTGGTTCATATGTATGACGGTTGCAGGTCCCCCGGTCATGCGAAGGTCCACCTTGCAGGTCCACCTTTTGCGAAGCAAAGTCAATAGGGAAGCCAGATTCACTTAACACGTTACTAACTTAACAACCGCAAGGATTCCCTTAACACCTGTGGCGAGAAAGGTAGAATGGGGCAAAACTCACTTTACAAATCTCTCATTTAACAACAGAAATTTTGGGCTCAATTGTGATCATAAGTCAAGGATACATAAATTAACAGCATAGTCTGGAGACAAAAGGGAAATAATATTCAGAGGAATGACTTGATTCATACAGTGGGGATTTTCATGGAGTTGCATCCTTCTTTTTCCTGATTACACCAGTTTCCAAAGGACCATTTGATGTATTCAGTATGGCTAATATTGCCAAACTGAAATTCAAACAACCTGCTATAAGTGCATCTGTTTTGAATTTGTCTGAATTAGTGAACATTTCAATATTTCTTCCAGGATACAGAAGACAGATGGATCAAGCGTAAATTCTTTTTAGTCCATCGTTCTGTAACCCACAGCAGCCAATAAGATCTATTCATTTATTTGTATCTATAATCCCACCCAGTGGTGGGTTTCAAAATTTTTTACTGCCAGTTCTGTGGGTGTGGCTTGGTGGGCGTGGCATGGCATGGCTTGGTGGGAATTGGCTTGGTGGGCATGGCAGTGGAAGGATACTGTAAAATCTCTATTACCACCCCACTCCAGGGGAAGGTTACTGCAAAATCCCCACTTTCTCCCAATCAGCTGGGACTTGGGAGGCAGAGAATAGATGGGGGCAGGGCCAGTTAGAATTTTTACTACCGGTTCTCCGAACTACTCAAAATTTCTGCTACCAGTTCTCCAGAACTGGTCAGAACCTGCTGAAACCCACCTCTGATCCCACCATGAAATGAAACCCTAAACAGGATTTCATACAGACAAGTAAACATACAGACAGGAGGTAGCATTTGTTTATACTCCTTGAATAACTTTTCTGATAATTGGGAAATATTTTTGGTGTGACATCTATAAGATTGTAACTGCAAGCCCTCAAATATGCTTGCTATGCTTTTTTTTTTTTTTTAAATGAAGGACTTTCAATCTTTCCCCTAAATAGGAAAAAGCACTCATAAAATTCTGGTATTGCCCATATGTACGATATAGCCTATTTATTTTACACCGTTCCTTTGCCTGCAGTGATTCTTAGTCTCCCCAAAATGTTAAATGCTAGCCCTGCTTTAGAGTCTGTGATAGTGCAGCAAACTTTGAACGAAATGAATATTTGTAGCCTCTCCTATTTATAGTTAGGAGCAACAATAAACAATTTATGAGCAAAGGAGAATTAACTGCAGGTCAAGTCAATTCATTATGCCAAAGTAGTGAGCTAATCCAGCTATACAAGGACAGAATCAAATAGGCTTTATGTGTGACTGAGCAAAGAACAATAGTTGCTGGCAACATTCAGCTATTAAGCACAAGTTTTTAAAATGCTGCAGTAAGGACATTCCCCGGAGGGCCTAGATATTGTTGTCTGAAATGCAAGCGGAATGCCTCATGCTGCAAAATGCTCTCAGTTGCTCATTCCATCTTGTTTCTTCCTCTTTCATTGCCTAGCACAGTAAAACAGTAATATTGCATCATTCACTGTTTTGTTTTTAGTAGCATTGATCAATCCAATTATTTCCATGTTTCCCAGCTGTAAACACACTGGTTTGCCGGGATCCTGTCTTCACAGTTGTTTTCCTATAAGCATTCTTCTCAGGTGTGCATGACATTAACAAGCAAAATTCTTCCTGCAACCATAATTAGTTCATATATGTTCCAAATTTTGGATATTTATCCAAATTTTCAAACGACCCTACAAAAAAGGTGCCAGACTTTGAATTACCACATCAACAATGAACAATCCTGAATAGAATTCATACCTCACATGGCATCTATCGGGACTCCCTGTATAAATGGCGCATAGTATCCTCCCCTCAGTGTGACTGCAGGGTATACTATGTCAAACTGTAGATCACATTGTGACTGACTGTAAAATGAGGGCCTATACTGGCCCAATATCTGACTTTTTAAATATAAATAATGCTGTGCTTCAATGGTTAGGTGGCCTAGACACTAATATTTGAACATAGATTTTTGTGACATTTATATTTTATTGGAGTCTACTAATCTAGTTGAAATTTAATTTATATTGCTAGTCCATGTATGATATGCCATGTGCTAAACAAACAAAGACACAAACAAACAAACTTGGAACTAGAGGACTTTTCTCAGAAATATGGCATGTTCCCAGAAAATGTATGTTCCTTTACCTGTTTAGGAAATATCTAGCTGTAATTGTAGATATAGGAAATTATTAATTTACTTAAACTCACAGAGAATGGTTTGAGGTGGGGTGGGGAGCATAATCCATTAAATGTGAAGGCATTATTCAATACAAGCACTGTATAATTTATTTGTGTTATCTGTGGTGTGACAATCCTCTCAAGATACTCTGTGTATGAAATATATCATGTATACTTGTATTTAATCCTATTCATGGCATCTTTTATTTGTGGGATCTCTTGCCTTCTGATTCAGAAGGATTCTTGTGAATTTTGAAGATAAAATTTGTTATTAATAATAATCTTGGCCTGGAATTGCAGCTACAAGTCCATTAACCCTTTTGCTTGCTAATGGTACAATCTTTCTATTTGGTAATACAAATTTGGCATGATTGGAAAAAGTTGAAGTATTGAATGGTGAAGGGTTACTCAAGTTATCCTTGGATTTTGTCGCTAAGAAAGTTCTGACCTTAGTATTAGTATAACTAGTTGAAAACTATTACTTCCTTCTGAAGGGTAAATGAACAATATAACACTAAGCAGCCCTTCCTTCCAAGTTGTGTGGAGATGATCAGAGATCAGAAAATGAAAGTAGTAACAAGAAGAGAACATGGAAGCAATTAATTTCTCCTCTTTTCCAGACAGCTTCATTTGAATGTTTTGTATTGTAAAAAAAAAGCTTCACTAAGTATCCAACTTTTCTTGATTTTAAGAAAAATATATAATCTTCAGAGTAAACCAAGCATAGTTTGTTCTTCAGTTCTATCTTTGGCATTAGAAAGAAATGAAAGTTACATATATTCTATAGATGCAGTCTGCCTGTCATGAATGTGCATAATTTATGCAAAAGCTCTATAGCACTTGCCAATAAATCTTATGTTGTGTACTGTGTTCTCTGGCTACAATATCATTTCTCCCGTCCTTGAAAAAAGTCTCTAATTTTTACCAGGAAAAGTCACTTTGGTAGTTGGAGAAAACAAGCACAAGGGAGAGAGGAAGGGTGAAAAGCTTGTTTTGCTAACGTAGGTGTTTTTTGAGTTAGCGTTGACATGAATGTATAATAATGAGATGAACTTTAGTCAACAGAAAATGAAAGCATCCAATTTCAAATGCCGGAATGTAGATGGAAAAAACCTATCAAAGTTGCTGCTAAAGGAACTGAATCAATGTAATCATATCTTGTCTGTGTTGAAGGAAGCCAGCCAACCAATAATTTCTCAGTAATTGTAAACTCCTCTTCATTTTCCTTGTACTAAAGGAGAAAGGTTGAGATTTGTCAGTAATCATTCCCATATCTTAGTAAACTAGAAAGTGCTAATCTTGACAGACAGGAAAACAATAGTACCCGCTATATGAATTAGAGTTGGAATATGAGACTTTTCTTTGGCCTCTTCCGCCTTAGCTAAGCATCTCTGCACTTGGAAGTTTAGTATGCAAACGTTAGCATGCTAAATACAGTAAGACTTCTCAAGCAGCAAGAACATAGGTGCAGTAGTGGGTTGCTCCCGGGTTCGGTCCATTTCTATAGAACCAGTAGTAAAACCGGTGAGAGGCTCCACCCACCCGTCCCGACATCATCATGGGTGATTTGCACATGCGCAGAAGCGCACACGCTCCCTTTGCGAACCAGTAGTAAAGGTAAGTAGAACCCACCCCTGCATAGGTGGCACCATTGTTAACTCTGTAAGTACAGGTTTTCTTTAATTTTCTTTTTTAATCAAAGAGTTTTGATTTTGCTGCTTATAGTGTCCAGTTCAAAATTCAAGAAGAAATTACGTTGATATTGGTATGTTTACAAGTTTCCAGTCCCAGGTTTGACTGTTTTTTCACATTCATGTTTATAGGAAGTTCTATATGAAGCTGTTGTGAGATCACTGGTTCCAGGAGAGACACTACCAGTAGACACTCTAGAATAGGGCTGCATCAGACACACTGTTTCTTAAAATTTGGCTAAGCCTATCTTATGTATAAAACTTACAGGTCCCTTCTGTCAAACCAAACCATCTTCTTGGACCCTATAGTAGTGCCTTTTCAATCCCAGCAATTGCCCTGTGGAACTGCATCCCCCCAGAACACTTGGATTGTTCTAACCCTGTTAGCCTTTGGCAAGGCATTGAAGAGACGGCTACTTCCCCAGGCATTTGAGCCAGGGGAGTAGACAAGATCTGTTGTTATTGATGTAGTTGGTTGCTGTTGTTGTTGAGTGATGGTTTTGTTTATCCTAGGGTGCCAGGGGGCTATATAGGGTGCAGTTTCTGCCTTTTAATATTTATAAGCTATCCAATGTTACTTATGTGAGATGGATGGCTATAAAAACATATCAATAAACTTAAGTAAATAAATACCCTGTTTCCCCTAAAATAAGACATCCTCTGATAATAAGCCCAATTGGGCTTTTGAGGGCATGCACTAAAATATCCCCCCCCCCGAAAATAAGCCCTACCCAAAAATAAACCCTCCCTGAAAATATTTAAATGCATGCGCAGCCAGTCCCCACCATTTCCTCTGGTTAGGGTTAGGGAAACAGAGCTGGAAATCAGGTAAGACGGCAAGAGGAGCCCCATCTTGCTCCACACGCCCCAAAGTAATAAGACATCCCTGAATATAAGGCCAAGCACTTATTTCGGGATTCAAAAAATATAAGACAGGATCTTATTTTTGGGGAAACACGGTAAATAAACTACATTTCCTACCCATAGATTAAAAATATATTTTTTTATCATTGCAATTTTACTTGGTCATTCTCTGTAACAGGAGTCCCCAATCCCTGGGCCACTAATTGGTACCGGTCTGCGGCCTATTGGGAACCAGGCCATGCAAGTGGCAGGTGAATGTGCAAAGCTCAGTAACAGTAACAGAGTTGGAAGGGACCTTGGAGGTCATCTAGTCCAAACTCTGCTCATGCTTGAGACCTGTACTAGGGATTTGAACCATCAAACTGCCAACCTTTCTGATCGACAAGCTCAGTGTCTTAGCCACTTAGCCACCTGGTCAGGCTAATCAAGCTTCATTTGTGCATGCATGGAAGTTAGGTTGCATATGTGAAACCATTCTCTCCATTCCCTCTCACTGCCACTGCTGCTGCTGCTGGATCTTGGAGGCAGAAAAGTTAGGAACTACTGTTCCATAAGCAGCTAGTAGAAGAAAATATAGCTCAACTAGGAAATTTCACAACAGACTGCAAAATATATTCATACATAAAAAAGAATTCTTGATGTATCAAAATCACTGTAACTGTTATATCCAACATTGCCATACCCAAAATAAATATCAATTGTGGCATTATTAAATGAATTTGAGGGCAAGGGAAACAGGGGCACTTTAATAATCCAACTCTCATTCTTTAATTTTTTTAACTACAGGTAGGCTTTTGAGCTATGGTGCTGGAGAAGACTCCTGCGAATCCCTTGGACTGCAAGACAATCAATCTGGTCAGTCCTAGAGGAGATCAACCCTGACTGCTGTTTAGAAGACCAGATCGTGAAGATGAAACTCAAATACTTTGGCCGCCTAATGAGAAGGAAGGACTCACTGGAGAAGAGCCTAATGCTGGGAACGATTGAGGGCAAAAGAAGAAGGAGATGACAGAGAACGAGGTGGCTGGATGGAGTCACCAAAACAGTCGGCGTGAGCTTAAATGGACTCCAGAGGATGGTAGAGGACAGGATGGCCTGGAGGAATGTTGTCCATGGGGTCGCAATGGGTCATACACGATTTCGCAACTAATAACAACAACTGTTGTTTTTGTTATTGCATTCAAAATGATAAGATACCATGACATTCATTTTGGACAGCTTTGATCAAAAGTGGCTCTGAGGGCCACACAAAGGTTTTATTTATTTATTTTTCAAACATCAAGGCTGCTCAACTCCAGAGTAATGGAAGCTTTACATTTTTTTAAAAAAAGCACAGAATATAGTATATAAATAAATATATTGAGACTAGTAATACAAGACTTTAAATTACCCATTCCTGGTTTATGGTTATGGCCCAATTAATGATGATTTATTCAACAAACAATGGCTCAATGCAAGGTTTGGAAGCAATTGATTCTTGGGATAGAGGGGTTAATACCAAAAGGCAGCCCTATTAAGAATGGACAAATGTGTCAGTTTTAATTTCTTTTTAGTTTCTCATTATTCCAGCTGTGAAGTTCAAAGGATAATTGGAGTGTCAGTTTTGGATGGATGTGACTTGCTGATTAGAATTCTGCCGCAATTGCAGGTGTCTCATTTAATTGGGAGAACTTCTGTGTTAGATATGATTGAAATGAATAACTAATCTACTACATGAATTAGATCTCACACCAGTAAATTAATACATACGTGGGTGTCACATCTTTTGCAACAGATAGTGAAATGGGCTGTTGACTTTTGGTACTCACATTGTTCCAAGTCAGCTCAGATTCCTTTTGAATGATACCTTGCCATTGTGTCAATTGTTTTTCTAGTGGCCCATTTTTTTTCTAAAGGTCCAATTTTTTTTTCTAGAGGTCCATTCAAAAGTGCTGGTCTGATGTTTGAACCCCAAGAGTGACAATGATTGCATGGAGCCTTTTCCATTAAACTGCATACTTAAATGTAGGTTTTCAAATATTATATACATATATGGAAAAGATCATCCAATAGCACAGCTGTAACACATTTATAGAATGGCCCAAATTGGACACACACACACACACAAACATTTTGAGGAATGAAAAATAAATGTTAATTATTGTTCAGAGTGCAAAAACCTAATCAAATTTGAGCATGGCCTTGGCATAGTCCACTACTAAATGGGAAGGCTTGAATTCATCTCAGAACATGGAATAAGCACTACAGTTTATTGCCAATGCCATTAATTTTTTGGATTCTTTCTCACTAGTGAAGAAATTAGTGTTCCCCAACCTGGTGCCATCCAGATGGATTGGATGCAACTCACATTGTTTCCAGCCATAAATGATGGGAATTATTATCTAACACATCTGGAGGGCAATAGCTGAAAGACAGCTAGTTTCAGCTAAAGAAGTGTTTACTGCATATTTAACTGCTTAGGTTGAGAACTCTGAATTAATATATTCTATTGAAAAATTCTACCCTGCCTAGATGTCAAAGAAATTTGCAATGGCATAACAGTTCCTGTCTGCAGTCCAAGGCTGCATACAATCAGAAGAAATTAAATATCATTTACACTACTGGGCCTCTTTCTTCATAAACTTTCTGAAGCCACACCTACTGAATTAAGGACAGCAATAGACTTCTTGAAAACTGTTGAAGTCACCATTAAAGCAGTTGTGAAGGCAATTCTTTCGTGGACCCAAATCCCTGACCTTTTCTCCAATTCTCATCCCCATAAAGCAATTACCTATTAGCTAAGAGGAAGCAATGAATCACCAATCCTTGTTTGTACTGCACATTGAATTGCTCTTGCAGCAAACAACTCATTGGAATCTTCTGCTCAGCTGAAAGGATTGATGCAGTGGTCCTGAGGGGCTCCTGCTTCAATTCCCAGCCCCAACATCTCCGTAATTTCTTCCATATGTGTTTGTGCAAGGCTGCATGTCAGCTCGGGCTGGCAGGTGGCATAGTGACCTCCTGGCCTGAGGCAGGCTTACCACATGGCACAGGAATGGACTAAGGAGGCAGACAACCATAGAGAGAATGTAAACACCCCAGAACCTGGAGTAACTAACATTGTATTGCAAATGAAGGACATAGTTTGTTCATCAGTCTCTTTCATCCTTTTTAATGTTATGTAAATTGCGATGGCTTGATGGTACGATATCTCAAAAATGGTTCAAGTTGTTTTTATATGCCTTTAGAAATTGATAAATTTTGTCCTAGCATTGTCATTCTCTGTCAAATCAGGATTTAGGACTGTACTTCACCTTAGTGTTATTTACTGATACTTGAGTTGAAATATTTTGGATTTTGTAGGTCAATATTTGGACATAACTGACCATATCTGAGACTGAGTGACAATTGCAGATCATATGATGAAGCTTGGAAGCTTGGTTTGAGTTGTAGAAGAGGAGGAGAATTTCCCCTGCTCCCTTGGCCCACAATATACTCTCCTCTTCCAGATGATTGGCCAGAGCATACATTATCTGGTGATAGCTAGAGTCCTCCAAATACCAATTATTGTGTTTTACAAAACTGGTTTGCCCATATTCTATTAGTCCCAGAAGAAATGTATTTCTTATAAAGAATTATAGCTTGCTTCTGGATTTGGAGACTGTAATGTCTCCTCTATAGCTCTTTGTTTGGCCTCAAGATCAAGTGCCTATAAAAACAGAGCAGTTTTTCATTCCTAAAATATGTTTATGGACCGTTCTCTGCATTGACAAGAGAGATTATGTATATAGCAGCGGAAAATTAATGAAATATATACCACAAATGAGAAATAACTCTAAAGACCTCCCAAAGAAACCCAATGAATCTCAGTAGTAGACTCAGATTATATAAATAAGACCAAACATATCAAACTGTTTCCTTGCAGCCTTACTTGTGACCATTATCAAGAAGCTGGGAGGGGGACACAACAATATGAAATACTGCATTGTAGCATTCATGCAAACTGATCCTGAAGAGGACCATATGCGTGCCATATGCGTGTCTTGCACCACTAAGCTTGCCCAGTGCCTCAGCTGTTCTGGGGCTCCTTTGTCAGTCCAGTCCTATGTGTATCTTGGAAGATGCTATCACCATTGTCTACTTGAGGACCAATGCGTGCAAGCTTATCCCTTACTTAATGCAGAACAACACATTACATGTTGCAACTGTCACAACCCCTTACTATAAATGTCTATGAGGAACCCTGGCAGCTTAGTGTAAAAACTCTCTGCAAAGGCAGTGCAACTATTTTTCAAATGCTGGAGACAAAAGAAGGAAAAGTCATCTTCATTATATGCCGATTGTGAGTTCCCTGGGAGCATCTGGCTATCATTGGCTAGAAGAGTGTTAGATTGGGGAGACCTTTAGACTCATCCAACAGGGCAGCTTGTACATTTTTAAATGAATTATGTGAAACACTAGCACAGATGGGGGAACCCATGAGTAGAATGCACAACAGTCAGGATACACCAAGGAGCAACAGCATGTGCCAGGCAAAGGAACAAATTATATACTCAGTAGCTGAAAAATAAAAATAAGGAAATCTTTCACAGAAAGACACAGAAATGTAAATTCTTAGTAGAAGAAAATATAACACATAATTATATATCTATAATGTACCCCAGAAAAAAGGCTATCTTTATCTTAGATATAGAACAACTAAAAGAGATGGTATTGATTAAGAGTCTCCTTTAGCCCTTTTTTGGAGGGGTGGGGGTGGGGTTTAATTCAAATGTTGATACATACCAGCTATCAACATTTCTTTTCTGTAGGTTAATCCTTTTATTTGTCTTCTGGAAATGGACTAAAATGTATTATATTGTTGTGTGGTTCTTTGGGAGAAGGCTTCATCTGCCCCATTAACTTTGCTTTTAATTTAAATAATTTCAACTGTCTTCAAGCAAGGCCAGCTTTGCCTGCCTGGGAAGCAGAGAAAATGTTTAATGACTTATCTTACAAAAAAGACAGAGTGGTAAGAGCAGGATCAATGCTGAGGCTACAAATCTGTCCATAATTTTAATATTTAATTTGGATACTTCTGGGTTATGGTTTCATTCTCTCTCCTTGCTGGTCTAGCAGGTGATGGATATAACAGCCATTCCAAGGTCTTAGCATAGCCTCTGCCTATTTTTGCTTGTACGTTTCAAAGAGCATCTTCTATTTTTCCTAGTATGGGGATTTTTTTGATTGATTTATGTGCTGTCAAGTAACTGTCAACTGTTAATAACCATAACACAGATTTTTTTTCCCCCACAAGTCCCAAAACTGATCCTTCAGGTAGTATGGGAATAGTTCCTCAAAAAGTTTTTGGTTTCACTTTTAATTTTGTCATCGCAATTGTGTTACCCTCTTGCCATTTTGTAAAATAATAGCTATAATAGTTATTGCAATTCAGGAGAAAGATTTATAGCAATAGTTTAGATTGCATCGTGGAGTTCTTTCTTCCACAGGACTAAGCAGATAACATTTCTTGTTTTCCGTGAACAAAGGTATTTGCATTCTCCCTAGCTAGGAGGAAAATTCTCTAAAATGTTCAGTATTACAGTTCTCTAAAATGATAAATGATTTTGTTCAAATGCCCCCCCCCCAACACCTCCAGAACATTACATAATGAATGTTATTATGTTATGTTCTGAGGTTGGGGGGTTAGGGTCAGTCAAAAAATAAATTCATGTTGCTTTGGGTTAGGGCTTTGTTTTGTTTTACATCTTGTTATTGATTTTAATTCTCTTGTAAACTGCCTGGAGCTTTTTGAAGCAGGGCAGCATATAAATGTTTGCATAAATAAATAAATATGCTACTTAGTTTTAATAATTAAATTTTAATCTGTATAATACACTGGTTCTCAAACACAATTGTCATCTTTTAGGCTTGCTCAGACAAAGTGGGGAGCCAATCCTACTACGACTTTTGTCCGTGCTCCCACCTTGTCCTCAGGTTTTTTTTCCTCCAGTGTTTTGAGCTGCTCTCAGTTGCTGATGCCCCTTGGATGAATAATGGGATCATTGGGTTGGAAGGGACTTCAAAAACTTCTAGTCTAAACTTAAAGGGCAGGATTCCTCAGATCATCACAACCAAATGGCTATCCAACCTATTTACTTGAAAGTCTCCAATGATTGAGGATCTACAGCTCCAGAAGGCAGGCTGTTCCACCGTTCAATACTTTCACTTGAAAATTTATTTCACATTTGAATCTCTCTCTGTAAAAGAGCCCTGGTGGTACAGTGGCTAGAATGCAGTACTGCAGGAAAACTCTACCGACAGCCTGGAGTTCGATCCTGACAGGCTCAAGGTTGACTCAGTCTCAGCCTTCCATGCTTCCAAAGTCAGTAAAATGAGGACTCTAGGTTGTTGGGGGCAATATACTGACATTGTAAAGTGTCCAGAGAATGTTGAAAAGTATTGTGGGGTGGTATATGACTCTAAGAGCTATTGCTATTTTCAATTGGTGGCTCTTGCTCAACCTTCAGGAACTGTGGGAAATAAATTCACAACACCTCTCCTGTGACTCCCCTCCAAATATGCAAAGAGTGTTATCCAGTGGTGAAATCCAATTTTTTTTACTACGGTTCTGTGGGCGTGGCTTGGTGGGTGTGGCGTGGCTTGGTGGGCCTGGCTTGGGTGTGGCAGGGGAAGGATACTGTAAAATCTCCATTCCCACCCCACTCCTGGGGGAAGGATATTGCAAAATCTCCATTCCCACCCCACTCTGGAACCAGCCAAAGGTGGTATGTGCCAATTCTCCGAACTACTCAAAATTTCCACTACCAGTTCTCCAGAACCTGTCAGAACCTGCTGGATTTCACCCCGGTGGTATCATGTCTCTCCTTAATGTTCTCTTCTTTAGGCTAAACTTACTCATTTCTTCATAGCTTCGTAGCTTTTACCTCCAAACCTACCTTTGTTGGTCTTTCTTTTGGGCTTCCCATATGCTCAGCATGAATGTCCTGACCTATAGTTTGGAAAACTCTGCCCTTGTGGCCTCTTGTCTACAGGGATTATTTCTAGTTATGCAGTTTTCCCCCAGCAATTATTTTTCTACTTTCCAAATAGCACTGTGAACCTGGAAGTCACACAACATATCCTCCCCATTATCAGTCATCTCATTTACATTCCCAGCCCCTTGTAGTGTTTAACAAAATAGTTTCATGCAGCCATTCATCGCGTCAACATTTAGCCAGCTTCATTTCAAAGGCTAGAGTTATTGAGCAGCCTTTTGGAAGCCTTCACATAATGTGAGTCCTACCAAGGCTAGAATGGTATGAAACTTTCAATATTGTTTTACAGTTATTTAGTTAAGCACATCCCAGTGTTATAGCAATTTATTAAATATGAGATTAAACATGCACAATCTAAATCAGCTTGAACAGTTTAAGCCAAAACAGCTTCTCTGTCCAAGTATTTTGCTTTCAGCGTTACGGTCAGTCAGGTCAAATGCTTCTTTGGCTCTTCAAAATGGGGGGTGGGGGGTGGGGGACTAAATTCCAGACAACAGAGTCATGACAGCAGAAAACTTAGGAATTGCAGCTTGGCAAAAATCTTAGATAACAGTGTGACTTAATTTTTTTTTTTTAAGAAAAAAGACAATGCAAGAATACAGAAAACCTCTTCATCTCCTTACAATTTAGCCATTAGCATTATTAATTCAATTTATCATATTCAAGATGAAAAAAGTCCATGTTTATTATACAGGGTCCTAGCCAAGTACTGCAATATTGTCAACCCAAACATCACGTAACAAATGATTCCACCCTTGTGGGACTAAAATAAATCAAGCAGGTCCTAGGGATTACGTTATCTCAATATAAAGTGGCTGCTTAGAGACAAACGTTGCCTGCTGATTTAATTCAGAATTAGAATTTTATTTTTTTTTTGCTCTTTTCCAACATATATTTCTAAACATTGAATCAGCTGGAGCAAATCATAATTCAGAAAAGGAAGATGGATAAACACCCCTTAATCTTTATGGAGATTCTCAGTCATCCAGGTCATGGTTGTCCCAAAGATGCTTTTTCAAGAGGCAACTTGATTTTCTTTTGAAGACCTTTCACTTCTCATGCAAGAAGCTTCTTCAGCTCTTTTTCAGTTTCCTCTTTAAAAAGCACTTTTGGGACACCCCTTAATCCTTTATTCTTGTCTTTTTTTTCCCAACTATAACAACACTGCCATTTGTTTTCTCTGCTTCTTTGGGAAAAAATAAAGATGCAAGCTGATCTGAAAATATTTTCTGATAAGTAGAATAAAGCAGATGTTGCAGGAATGGGTTTTAGCTTTACATTGATTTATCTATTTGACTGTTCTTTTTTTTTTCTGATGTGCCTTAGAAGTCTTGCTGATAAAAATAACTCAATTCTTTGAAAACAAATCAATCCAGAAGGAAGTCTAAAACCATCTTGGTGCCAATTCTTCCTTCTTACCTACTTTAAAAATATCCTGAAGGGAAGAAAATTGTCTATAATATAATGACATTATAAATAGTCAATAATTGTACTATATGAAATTTACTGGATATATTTAAACTTGAGGAAGTAGGAGTAAAAAAGAGATTTATGGAACTCTCCAAGTTTTATGCTGTGTAGATGCTTGAAAAATATTATATGTTCTATTATCTTCTACCATGTTTTTTTGACCAGAACACATCTCTCATCCATCTCACCCCTATCCACCGTTCAGAGAGCCATGGAAATCTGGGGTGTTTTATTGTTTGCTAAATGTCTATGATGATTCCCAGTCATTCAGCTATGGTGCCCCAAAGGCAGCTGGACTTCCTTTGCTTTTTCCTTGAAAATGTTTCACTTCTCATCCAAGAAGCTTCTTCAGTTCTGCCTGAATGGTGAAAAAAGATTTATATTCCTTACAGTCATCTGGTTGTTAACACTTTATTGCTTGCTGTGGAACGCTGAAGCATCAAGTATACAAAGTGTGTGGGGGGGGGACCTCCTGTTGGAGGAGTAATGCAGTCATTTAGTACAAAAATACACAGAATAGAGTTTTGCCCAGACATTAGACATATAGAATCAGGAAAAAAGCATAAAAATCCTACATTTTAGTCTCAAAGTTCTGAGTTCTGGATATGTATTAGGATCCAGTGGATCTACCCAATGGGCAATTATGAATTTCTGTATGATTGCTGCAGCTAAACGTTGTTTATTGCAAAGCTTTAGTAATGTTGCAGGAAGATTTCTCTTGGAAGCCAGCTGTGGATTGGCAACTTGAATAACACTTAAATACATTTCTAAGCCCGATTCTGTATTCTATACCAACACTTCTTATTGCCTGGAGTGCAATGTTTCTGAAATCTGGCGAGAGAATATGCTTTTACACAAAGTTAATCTTGTGTAGCAAAGCAGCTGTGTAATGTTTCATATTAAATCTCATGTAGTCCCCTGGGAAAAATTAGAATTCAGGTGTATGTGTGTGTATGTGTGTGTGTGAATGTGTATGTGTGTGATTAGTACCTCTCTTTGTTTTTGCTTTTCCTCCCCCATCATTCCATCCCTGCTGCTTCTGCTCTCAGGGGGTGTATTAGACTTTACTCTTAACAGCTCTCGCCATTCTTTACAAGCTTCACTGGACAGATAGAAAACTCTGCCTTTCCTGACCAATGAAGAAGAGGGAATGGTTTTGAGTGAGCTTTCAAAAGTAGGCTGGATTTTATACAGCTCAGAATAAAGGTTTCTCTTCGATTTGTTTTGCTTGGATCTTATTGTAATAAACCACCATACTCTTCAGAATTATTTTATGTATTTATTTGTCAAATTTATATAGCTGCCCACCTCCCCAAAGGCAATTTTGGGTGATATACATAAAATAGATGAAATCATGTATAAAGAAGAATATATATATATATATATATATATATATATATATATATATATGTAGGTATTTGGTTATTCGGGTTTTCTCCCGCGTAAAATTGGAAGTGTCTTGGCGACGTTTTGACAAAGTCTCATTCGTCATCTTCAGGCTGGTGTTTTCGGCTTCGTGCTTCTGGGTTCAGTTCCAAGTGGAGAGAAGGACATTGGAAAGGAGGCTGTTTGGAAAGATGGTTTAATGGTGGAAAAGGACCGCATGGGTTTTTGGGGTCCTGGGCAAAATGAGCACATGGAAGATATATATATATATATATATATATATATATATATATATAT
>WNWU01000001.1:31264111-31295345 GCA_012654045.1 Ptyas mucosa
TAGATAGATAGATAGATAGATAGATAGATAGATAGATAGATAGATGGGCCCCGCCTTAGAGCTTCCTGTTCCTGTGTAAGGGCAGATATCCTGATTGGTTGTCAGACTCCCATGGGGCCAAACAGGGGTGACTTTGTAGGTTTTCCTGAGTCCCAGACTTGGTTGAATCTTGCTGAGTGATGATGTAATGAAGAGGGTTTGGGGCAATTCGTCTTATGGCTGAGGGCTAATCCTACTTTTGTTGGATCTTGGGTGAGGGTATTTGTTTATGAATAGACCTTCTATCTCTTTATCTCTTAAGTGATGACATCTGCTGTGGGCTATTGAAGAGGGTGGGGGGTATTAAGAGTGAGGCTGCTTCTTGCCTAAGAAGCAGTGGTGGGTTCCCCCCCGGTTCACACCAGTTCTATAGAACCGGTAGTAAAACCGGCGGGAGGCTCTGCCCACTGACCCTGACATCATCAAAATGCTTCTGCACTTGCGCATAGCCCCGTTGCGAACCGGTAGTAAAGGTAAGTAGAACCCATCCCTGGGGTGTGTGTGCGTGTATGTACACACACACACACATACATACACACACATACACACACACCTTTCTATGGGTATTGTAGTTGATATAGCACCTGTGGATGGTCATTTTTTGGGTAGAGCATCCAAGAGTTTGGAGATCTTTAAGAATCAGAAGATGTCCATTTTCTGTATTTTGCTAGTGGGAGGTGGGGGGGCGGGCAGGCAAGGATGATAGATCAACCTGCTTCAAAATCAAAAAGAAAGCAAGAAAGCCCTATTTTTGTCTTGTGGATATAGAAAAGGAATGCAGAGTGTTGTTGTTTCTCCCTCCCCCGCCCAGGTTTGAGCTAGGAAATGGAGCTATACAAAATTGGTTTCAGCTATCTCTGACTAATCTGTCCTACTAAAACACATTTCTAAGGTGTAAGGAGCTTTAAGCCCTGTGGCACGCCAAGTGATCAGTGATTGTAGCGATCTTGGTTAAGGATGCTTGTATTTTTAAAGAAATAGGCATTTGAAGGATAACTTTGCCTTATGTATTTAAAATAAAATAAACAAAGTAGTGTTACTTTCAGAGAGGCAAGTAGGTGTGAAACTGATGTGGTTTTTAATAGATCTGCTGATGTTTGGCTCAACTCTCCCTATTGCTGCATCTTTTCAACTTTGCTGCCACCCATGGAGCTGAGCTAGTCTTGAATCTCCAGAAGAAGCAGGAGTTGCTCTCGTTGACAAAGGAGAGTTAAAAGTAACCATAGCAACCTGGCAATGGTGTGAATGAAACATATCAAAGGTAGTGAGCGACCAGATCCCCAGAGCTGTAGTTTGCCAAATACCAAAACTGATATATATTCTCTTAATTTTTTTCTATCGTAAAACATTGAAACTTTCAATACTCCATTTTTTTAAAGGTTTTGTTTCATTATATATAAGAAAGGAAGATTATGGCTACTGTTAGGGTTTAGACCTCCAGGCCAGGAGAAAAACAAAGAAACCAAGATAGGAAATATACACCAAAGCAAAACAATCTGATTCTGATCCTGTAGTTAATCGATAATGTCCCCAATTCCTCTGTTATGAACCATAGCCTAGCTAACCTTGTTCTTTCCAGTCTGCTTTCTCAGTTAGCTTCTATAAATTCAGAAGCTGTGAAAGAATAGGATTGGGTCTGAACAAAAGGCTGGAAATTACATTATTGGCCTATTTTAGGTTCATTAAATGCTATTATGGCTAATTTTAATACTAAACGAACACCTTCAGTTAGAACAGTGGCCCATCATGCCTCTGTTGACTGACAGCACTTCTTTGGAATGTAAACAAATGATTTCCTCAAAACCACTTCTTGATCCTTTAAGTGGAAATTCAGGATACTGATCCTGGAATGTTCTAAGTATACAGAATGTGCTCTGTTACTGACAGGCTTATTTGGGGGTTTATTACCCAGGAGTTTCAGTCCAATTCATGTAAACTGACTTTTAAATATTCGCAGGCATTAGATGTCAGCCGGACACATTTTTCTGCTGTGCCCAAACTGGCCAACAATCTGCTTGGCCAGACAAAGGAAGAAGAAAAGTCAGGAGTGTGGTCTCAGGGTACACTTCCTGTGAGCCGTAATGATGAGCTGATGTTCCTCTAAAAGATGGAACACGTGGCTGAAACGGCACCCAATTGCAGGAACTGGGCGACTTAAATCTCCCTGAAGTTGAAGAGAGATCATCAGAATATCCACCCATGCTCTGAATAGTTTTTGGGTTTTTTTGCAAGCAGACAGCAGAAATTGTTTCTGCAGTCAACTTCTGATAAAATGGGAGTTATAGGATTCCATTGTGCTTATAGCACTAGTGTGTCCTACATGGACTCCAGGTTTAACTGCTTCATCTCTTAACCACTTTGGACTTCACTTTTTAAATAAAGCAAAACAGTTTAAGTTTTAGGATTTGTATTTTTTCTTAATTTACAGCAAGAGGCTGATTATTGTTGGCTTTGGAAAGTTTCACACAAATTAAGGACTTAGATCGGCTTGATTTCTGATTTTGATGTTGATTGAAACTATTCTTTCCCATAATAACAACCTTTATGTATATTCTGAATTGATACAAAGACTTTGAAAATTAGACATTAGGGGTCTAAACATGGATACTTAAAAATACATATAAGTTATGGCAACATTAAACTATTTAACTATTTACTAGCATCTGTTGGTGTAACTGTACAGGATAAAGCTCCATTGAAAAAAACTGAAGCTGATTTACAGGTGGAATTAAAAATTACAGTTTACAAGAAAATGGAAATTATGGATTTACAAATGAAAGATGATGCCCTAAACATTTTAAAAGAAATAAAAATAATAAACCAGATGAGTGATTTGGATTATTTCCTGATACTGAATTTACAAGAAGAGTTTTCTGGAGTTGCTATGTTGGCAATATGGAGAGGCTTGATAAAGATGAAGAGAATTATTTTGAGAGAAGAGAAAGTAGATGTTAGTTTTTTTTTTTAAAAAAGGACTTTAAATACTATTGCAGAATAAAGAAAAAAATACAAAATTGTTTTATTTGATCAAAATAAAAATAATGCCTTGCTATTTTGGGGGGGTTTAAAGACTTCTTAATTAGGACTGGATGAAAATGATTTTGTGTTAATATTTAATATTAAATTTATATCTATAAATATGAATAATTATAAATATATAAATATTTTCCTTTAGCCTAGAGTTTTGCAATACAGATCCAATAATACCAGAAGTATTATTTAAAGGCCTAACAAATCCTCCCTCCCTCCCTCCTTCCCTTCTTCCTAGGATTTTTGCAACCCTAACATTTTCATGTGCATCTTTTTTATTGGAGATACAACATTATTCTTTATACAGATCTCCATGATATGATGCAAATGACTGAATAAATAAATATGCTGTTGCCAGCCAACTGTTCCTCTGCTTAAGACTAGTCCCTACACTCTGCCCTATTTTGTGTTAATGACTAGGTAATGAATGCTGTATTGAGTCACCCTTGTTATATTTGCTCTGATAGGTAGGTTTTCTATCTCATTATCTTAAACTGAGGCTTCTAATTGTTACAAAGAAGTTTTGGATACGGCACATTATAGGAAGAAACACAAGCATTTTATGATTGAATGAAATGGGGTACTGAAATGCTTTCCATTAATGATTTTTCTTAAAATCATTAAGAAAAGCATCATGGCATTAGATTTGGAATGGTATCCAAAGTTGGTTCTTAGACTTCTCTTCTTTCATCATTGGATGGTCTGTCAAAACTTAATTTACATGGAAACAGCTTGAGTGCTCCTTGTGAAGTTTTGTTGCTCACCATGAGGCATGAAAAGGGGAAGTATATAGAATTAGTATTTTTATTACTTGTTCTGGAAACATATCGGTTGATGTTCATGTTGCCATATTGTGATCCAATATGAGAAAGAAATATAATGCTTTCCTTTGGAAGCCTCTGTTTCTTAGTAGGTTCCCATGGTCTGACACCAACTCAAATAGTCACATTGACACACAGAATAATTTTGCTGCACTTATCAGAGAAATATTTTTTTTTCAATTGCTTATTTTATTGTTCCCTTTGGGAAACAGAGAGTACTTTGAGCTTTTATTTAATGTAGTTTGCTGTCAGAAACACCTGTGAAAAATAATTTAGGCAATTTAAAATGAAAGAAAGATCTGCAACCATAAAAATTCAACATACTTTTTTATTAAAGCATTAGTAATTTTAACATTTTAAAAGACCAGATGAACAATACCCACTAAACACAGAATATTAAAGTATGAGTGTGCCAACAATTACTAATAATTGTCCTTTGTGCCAAACCATCCAACTTTAGCCTGCTGGAACTGCAGATGTGTTCTAGTTCTATCTACTTCTGTTGACCATTGCTTATATGAGTCTTGCATGAAGAGAAAGCTGAGCGAGATTCAAATGGGAAATTTGAGACTTCTTTTTTTTTTAAGGTGGCATGGTTTGATTCAAGTTTGTACCTTGATATACATTAAAAAATATAATCCAATTTGACCACTTCAGGGATTTGTGTTTTTTTTCAAAAACAAAAGAAAAACTTGGATCATATACTTGAGTGAGATGCTGCATTAGAGAATGGGACAACCATGGCCAACTTACCATGGCTGACTGGCTGCAGGATAACTCACCATGACCAACTTGTCATGGGACAACTCTATGCAGGACAATTCAATAATTCAGTTTATTTATTTAAAATAATTTAAAATAATTTTAATTTTTGCCATTCACATTTCATATTGTCCCTCCTTTGGCATCCTTTCTTTAATATTTCTATTCCACAATTTCTTTGATATTAGTGTAACTCTTGTCCTGTGGCAAGTTGTCCCATGGTGAGTTGGTTGCAGCTAGTTGGCCATGGTGAATTGGCCACGGCAAGTTGTCCTAGACACCTTGCACTACGCCTATAATTGCTTCAGATTTTAGCACCATAGGATTAAAATACCAGAGAAGGTAACAGACTTTCATCCAAAAGCTTCAAGAATGTCAACACCATATTGGTTTTTTTAAAAAAAATGTCCTATGCTTCTTTTAAGATGGAGGTAGCAAGGTAGCAAGGGGGAAAAAACACAACAGATTACCTCCAAATGGTCCAAATGATCTATAAAGAAACTATATTGAAACAACAGAGAGCATCCTAGTCCATCTTAAAAGTAAAATCTCTTCTTGTTGTTTTTTTTAAATGATTTTGGGCTGGCATACTCAGTGGCAAAGAGATCATCTGAGAAAAATGGGAAAGAATGCCAGTTGGATAATTTCCAAGATTTCCAAAAAGAAGATACCGTACTAAAAATACAAGAGTCTGTTCTTTCACTCCTTTAATCATTTGTTACCAGGTTTGGCTACTTTCGACTTGGCAAGTGTACTTTCTTATTAAAATGTTGTAGAAGGACATCCAATGACAAATTCTAGTACAACATAAAGTGCCTTGCTGGCAATACTTTGTGTTTGAGATTAGAAAAGTTTGTCTCCTGAGAAAACTTCCTCTAGCTTTATTGCAGAGGTGCCAGATTGTTGAGGATCTGGCCAGCTGGCAGACTTACAACCATTTGTCCAAGACGGTATAAGGACTCCTACCTTGAGCAGGGGCTTGGACTAGAAGACCTTCAAGATCCATTCCAAACATGTGATTCTAAAGATTCCAAAAACTGGCTATGTTTTAATAGAAATCAGCCCCAGACAACATTGCAATATGCTTTAGATGGGTCTGCCTTGGACCACACAGAAGCTACAGTTGGTTCAAAATTCAGCAGCATGAGCAGTAACAGGCCTTTCAACGAGCCTTTCAATGTATCCATGGGTCACCACTACTATGAGAGCTGCACTGACTGCCATTACAATTCAAGTGTGGTTATTGCTGGTTATTACTTCTAAAGCCCTACATCAGTAGCCCTCAAACCTTTGGGCACCAGGCACCGATTCCATGGGGAGAGGTTTTTCAGTGAAGTGGGTGTGATTTTGCATGCTGCCTGCATCCTGCGGATGGGGCTTTGCTTGTTTATATGGCCTGGTTTCTGGCATGCTGTGGACCCGTGCCAGTCCACGGATTGGGGGTTGAGACCCCTTCCCTATATGGTTATCTTTATATCTGAGGAACAAATTATCTCCAATCATTTCTGCCCAGCCAGTATACTTGAGCAGACTAGATATGTTCTAGGTTCCTCTATTAAATGTAATCTTGTTGCAGCCCCCCCCCCCCCCATGATCTGGAACTCCAAAGGTAAGGTCAATGCTCTCCTTCCTAGGATTCTGGCAAGCTTTGAAAAATCTGGATTTGGTCCCAGGCCTGGGACTGATCTTTATTATTTGTCTAAGGACTTACTTCTTTTGTTTTGTGGATTCTGTGGTTTATTAGGTTATTTTAATTCGATGTTTAATTTTCTATACCACCTAGACTCCACTGGAGTGGGAGTCCAAGGAAAGACTTTGTGAAAGAAAAGAGCTGGAGAAAACAGGTTGCTTGCAGTACCACTATTTTGGATTCTGGAGGTAATTTCTGCTAAAAAATTGCTAATAAACTTGAATGGTGAAAAGCCGGCATTGAATATCTGAATAGCATGTTATTCCTGTAGAGATATTAGTTTTCTAGTTAACAAGAACGTGTCATGCCTGGGATGCAGCATGATCATTCAGCCACCATCAAATCCAATTCATACTCCGCCAGAGAGAGGAGAAATATAGTACAGCAAATGCAAAAATGATTCACCCAAAATGGCAGACAGGTTTACAGGCTGTGATTAATATGAACATGGATAAAGTCGTATTAGTGAATGTACATTCTGCAACGTACTGTAACTTGCACACAATGGTATGAGATTTTTTAGGTGTCAGAGTGAATTCATTAGTTATCCATAAGAGAGGAAGAGCCAGAGAACATCAAGGCTTAATTATAAGTGTAATAGCTTCAGATTTAACAGCCTCCCTGCAACTTGTACATTATGTACAATTCATTCTGATTTCCCCCAAGTCTCTGATCATCCTGTCAGAATCTGGCTAAACTGTAGATTACTAATCAGTGTAACTTCAGATAAAGTGGAGAGTACTTTAAAAAATAGGTCATTAAGGGTTACTTTTTCATATAATGTTATTAAAGATAATTATTAATCAAGGAAAGAAGCAACCTAGAACTAAGGAGAAATTTCCTGACAGTTAGAACAATTAATCACAACTTGCCTCTAGAAGTTGTGAATGCTCCAACACCGGAAGATTTTAAGAAGAGATTGGACAACAATTTGTCTGAAATGGTATTGGGTTTCCTGCCTGAGCAGGAGGTTGGACTGGAAGGTCCCTTCCAACTCTGTAATTCTGTAATTCTGTAATTCTGTAATTCTGTAATTCTGTAATTCTGTAATTCTGTAATTCTGTAATTCTATAATTCTATTCTATTCTATTCTATTCTATTCTATTCTATTCTATTCTATTCTTCTAATCAATCTATCTTTTCCTCTCCCCTATCCCAAATTTTAAATCCTGCATAAGTTTAGTTAACCATATGTATCTGAAGTTCATACAAGCATATGGCTTTAATAACATTTGTTAAATGTTATCCAGTCTGAAAGACAGCTACCAAACTCCTGATTCTGAAGATCCTTGCAAATGCCTGTAGATCCCCAATTTAACAATGTTCTCTTCTTAACTATGCTATTTTTTCTTTTCCCACTCTTCAAAAATTTTACATTTCTACATATTAATTTTGTTAATTATCTCTACTGTTCCATATTCAGCGTTAAGACCAATGATTGTCACAGTTGATAATCTCAACAGGAAGTAAGTAAGGTATGGGTGACTGTGAGCAAAACCTTTACTATCTATTTTTTTAACCAGAATGCAAGAGGTTTCAACCATTATTGGTCCTATAAGCCTTATGCATTCTAACTTGTTTTTTAAAAAAGGAAATTAAGCCCTTCACTAATTATTTTCTAATTAATTATCAATTTCTTGGGCAAAGTAGAGATAAGGAAGTTCTTTCCTATCTTAGATTAATAATTATTGGCTTTCTGGTCAATTTATAAAGCTAATTTACTAAGCCAATTTTACTACTAAATGCATCTAATTTCAGATCCTCCTAGATGGTTTTACTATATTTAAAGATAGCTTCTGGAGTTGATTTTCCATGTTTATACATACAGTAGCATGCACTTACCCCTCATAGCTTCCAACCAGTGAAATAGATGGTATCATATCTTTGAAATAATTTTTACTTGGCAGCATATGTAAACCCTATTTGTCCATGGAAAAGAGAACAAAAGAAATCAGGTTGAACATGGACATTAAAGGGAAAATAGCATCAAGAGGACATGTTGGGATGTATGCTACTTCAGGACACTGAGAGGCTGCTGTTCAGCGCTGCTGCCATGGTAAGCCATGATCTCATGATCCTCATTTTCAATGTTCTCTGACAGCTTTCCAGAAGTCAACGGGGAACCCAGAAGGAACTGATAGGATTGCTAATGCTCCTTATCACTGTAAGAAGTTAGCACCCACCCCTTTCCTAGAGGAATGAAATATTTTGGGAAATATTAAAAAGGCAGATTATGTTTCCCTGGATGAGAAATGGAGAAGCATGTTTTAAAGATGAAGCAGCTCTCATCTTCCTGCTCCCACCCTTTGTCAATGGGCCAGAGGCAGAAACTCAATCTTTGTCAATGGACCATCATCTGCAACACAATAGGACCCATCTAGCAACAGAAACTCACCACATGGCACCTGGGAAGATTACATCAGCCAGCAAGGCTAGCTAAGACCCCCACCCCTGGGAGTCTGACAACCAATCAGGATACTCTTTCTGGGCCCCAGGAAGTTCAAAGCCAGAGAGGGCATAAAACCCGGGGACTTGCTGCATCACCTTCCCACTCTTTGCTTAAACAGAGTGAAAAAGTCAATGGAGGAAAGGTGCACCCTCTGCCAATCCCTCGGTGCTAGCCAGTCACACACTCCCTTGTACCCTTCTCCACCTGGCAGCAGTCACTTGCCTGTTTGCTTGGGAGGGAGGGAGGGAGGGAGTGAAGGAAGGAGGGTGAGTGGGTGGGTGGGAGGGAAGTATATACGAATGACCTTGGGGAAAGAGAGGAGGAGATACTGCCTAGGAACCAATCAGACAAGAGAGGCAGGAACCTACAGATTACAGATTAACAGAGTTGGAAGGGACCTTATAGATCATCTAGTCCAATTCCCCCACTCAAGCAGGAGACCCTATACCATTTCTGACAAAGGGCAGTCCAATCTTTTCTTGAAAGGCTCAAGTGATGAAGCTCCCACAACTTCCAAAGGCAAGCTGTCCAGGGGTGAAATGCTCCCAGTTCGGACCGGATCGCCCGATCCAGTAGTGATGGAGGTGGGTGGTTCGGAGAACCGGTAGCAAAAATCCCTGTCCCCCCACCCACCCCCCATGCCCAGCTGAGCTGCACAATCATCAGAGGCTTTTTCTTTTAATTTTTAAAAGCATTTTTTCTACAACCTTTTTGGCCGAAAAAATGCTTTTAAAAGTTAAAAAAAAAAGCCTCTGATGATTGCGTGGCTCAGCTTGTTGCCTGATCAGCAGAAGCTTTTTTTCTTTTAAAAGCCTCTGATGAGCCAAGCTGAGTTGCCTAATCAACAGAGGCTTTTTTTCTTTTAAAAGCCTCTGCCGATCAGGCAACTCAACTGGGATCATCAGAGCCTTTTGAAAGCATTTGAAACCAGAAAAAATGGTTTTAAAAGAAAAAAAAAATTGGCCACGCCCACCCAATCACATTAAGCCCCCCCCCACTAAGCCACACCCACAGAACCGGTAGTAACAAATTTTAGATTTCACCACTGAAGCTGTCCCATTGGTTGATTGTTCTCACTGTCAGAAAGTTCCTCCTCATTTCTAGGTTGAATCTCTCCTTGGTCAGTTCTATCCATTATTCCTTGTTTGCCCTTCAGGTGCTTTGGAAAACAGCTTGACCAACTCCTCTCTGTGGCAGCGCCTCAAGTATTAGAACACTTAATATTTTTAATATTTAATATTTAATATGCCTAATGGTCAGCAAAAGAAATTTAGGAAAACCCCATCCTGATAGATTAAGTAGTTAAAAGTGATAGTAGGAAGTTTATGCCTTTAACCTTGCAAGACTGTTAATAAAGCCTTACAATTCTGTAGAATTAGTTCATCTTTTCCTGTTTCCTGTCTGGTTTACTTGGGAGGGATAGACGGAGTGAGAGAGGAAGTAAGGAAGCTTGGTTTCCAATACTCAATGCCAGATTCTCACAAGGAAATTCAACAGGGAAGCTGACAGGAAGTCAGAAGTCACTCCAACTCCCAATAGCTTTTGCCCACCCACATTATTCTGTTTCTTTATTTAAGGAAATATCTTTGAATTGGTGACCAATAGGTAATAAGTTGTGTGTTGTATTCTGAAAGTATCCTACTGATCGGATACAATCCCAAGTTGATTTGCTCCTGGTTTCTGATTTTGAATTATTTTGTATTTAGACAAGGCCAGAAAAAAATATATGGGAGGCATTGGGGAAAGAAATTCAGGAGATAAGAAAGGGAAAATGGAAATTATCAACATGCAGTAGATGTAGCAAAATGCATCCTTAAGATTATTATCATAAAATTAAAATTAACATTTATTAACTAATTTATTCATTTTTCTCTAAGGAAACAGGCTAATCAATTAGATTGGAAATGGTTATATAAGTAAGCAAAATAGTAAAAATGGGCACTCGAATGAATTTGAATTCTTTCAATTCATGGTAATGAAAAGAAGAACACTTGAGTGGGTGCAGTAAGAAAGAATCCCTCTTGCTATTTTTTAAGTAATAAAAAAATAGAAATGGAAAGAAACAGATGGTACCATACAAGATTAAACTAGTTCTTAGAAGAAGTGGCAACCATACGTTTGGACTTCCAGATTTCTGCAATTCTTATGCAGTTATGCAACCAAATGGCCCAATAGGAACTATCTTTGCCTTCCTGCCTCTTAAATCTTTTAAAGAGTTTATTTGTAAACTCTTACAAATAAACAAGAGTTTGTTTCCAGCAGCTACAAAATAATAATAATAATAATAATAATAATAATAATAATAATAATTATTATTATTATTATTATTATTATTATTATTATTATTAATTAATTTAATTTATATACCGCCCTACTCCCGAGGGACTCAGGGCGGTGAACAGCCAAAATAAAATGCATGTAATACAAATATTAAAAGCATTTAAAATATATTAAATATTATGGCCCCAAAAAACAAATTAAAACCAATTTTAAAACCCAATTTAAAATTTAAAACAATTTAAAAGAGGTTAAGCCAGGCCAGCCTGCTGGAAAAAGAATGTTTTAAGGGCACGGCGGAACGCGCGCAGATCTGGGATGTTCCGTATCTCCGGGGGGAGCTTGTTTCAAATGGTAGGTGGCCCCACAGAGAAGGCTCTCCCCCTGGGGGCTGCCAGCCGACATTGTTTGGCCGACGGCACCCTGAGAAGTCCCTCTCTATGAGAGCGTACTGGTCTGTGAGAGGCTATTGGTGGCAGAAGGCGATCTCGTAGATACCCTGGCCCTAAGCCATGGAGCGCTCTAAAGGTGGTAACCAAGACCTTGAAGCGCACCCGGAAGACCACTGGGAGCCAGTGCAGCTCACGCAGGAGGGGTGTCACATGGGAGTGCCATGTCGCTCCCATAACCACTCGCGTGGCCACATTCTGGACCAGCTGGAGCCTCCAGATGCTCCTCAAGGGGAGCCCCATGTAAAGAGATTTGCAGTAATCTAGGGGGGAAGTGACGAGGGCATGAGTGACTGTGCTTAACGAGTCCCGATCCAGAAAATCCAGTCATTTTGGTGCACATGGGATAGAGTTAACACTGATCATTGCTAAGCATCTTGTCTGAGAAGCTCTCCTCAAAAAGCTGAAGAATCAGTAAAAAGATCATCAAGACGATGTCACGTAGCAGTGATACTAAGAATAAAAGGGTTGTGCAAAGAGAGACAATAACTGGATGCAATATTTCATATTAATACTGATATGCATTGGCTCTGGAGCTAATTCTGTTATATGTTGTTTTTTTTTCTACTTAAGATTACTATATTTCCTAGTGACTGTGTGTACTTGTTCCTGTACTTTTCTTGGCAAGATTTTGGAAGTGGCTTGCCATTGCCTCCTCTCTAAAACTGAGAGAGAATGACTGGCCCAAGCTTACCCAACTGTCTTGTGCTTAAGGTAGGATTAGAATTCAGTCTCCTGGTTTATAGCCTGGTGCCTTAACCACTAACTGTAACCTCCTCTTTCATATCTCGATTAAATGTTTATTTTTTTTATAAAGAGGAAAATACTAAGAAATCTGATGATAGGAAATCATTCATTCATTCATTATTAATCAAATCCTTTGAAACTCTTCTTTCACAGTGGCACAGATTAACTGATTAGTTTCTGTATCTTCAGATGCGAAGCATAATATTAAAGAATTCCTGAAACAAAAGGGAATACTGAGACATTTGACTGAATATGAGATCTTCTAACTCAGAACATTTACTGGGCCTCAGTTACAGATGGTTGGTGAAGTGTGATTCAGAATAGAAACAGGTCAAACACTGTATAATTAAATGGATGCAGAATTTGAATGAAATAATACAATTTTAATGGAAGAAGAATATTTAATTTACTCTGAATATTACATTCAGCTAAAATTGGAATAAGATGTATTATTTTTGGTACATCACTCCTATTTTATTGTTAAATGGTCAATTTGTTTTTTAAAAATTGGCAGGATATACTGTGTGTATATATATATATATATTATATATATATATATATATATATATATATATATATATATATACACACACACATACATACATATATATATATATACACATACATACATATATATATATACATACATACATATATATATATACATACACACACACACACACTCACACACACACTGTACGTACATACATACATACATACAAGCAATGCTGTAAAACCCAAGAATTCTTGAAAATGATTCATATTAAAATGAAACAAATCTCAAAAATTGAATTTCCATTCAAATCTAAGATTTTAAACTTTACCAAACCATATTCCTTAAAAACATATTTAATTAGCTACTTATAAGATAACTACTGTCAGGATATTATAGGCAGAAAAGTGGTAGAATGGTTGTAATATATGTTTGCTGTCTACAATAATTTCATACTTTAAAAACAAATTTGACATAGATTTTAAACTCAAACTGGAAGCCATTCTTAGATTTAGCACAGGATTTGGCACCTTGAGCAAAATTTGGCTTTACCTATGCATAGAATATATGTTTCAATGTTATGAGATACAATATAACAATATAAAGTCTTAGACATACAGATTGAATTTATAGCCGCATATATAATTCCATTTAATGATTTCGATTACATTGCCCATAGTTCCCAATACTCACCTTTAGCTCCAGTTTAATGATTCTTGGCATTTTAACATGAGAGATGAAATGCAATATATTTAATATTTGCAAATAATTAACGATAGATTAGAGAAATTAACCTTTTTAAAATGACATTTAAAATTCCTGGGTTATTATTTATCTGTATTATAATCTTTCAAAAAAATTCTATTTTCTATTTCTCTTTTGTGTGTGTTTATATATTTTCTGTACCTTGTCTGATAAAAAAATTGAAGAGACTACATCCTTGTCTCAGAAATAGGTTTCACAGGACGGATAATGATATCAGTTGTTCAAATGGAAAGATATCTAAACAAGTGTACCTGGTTCTACAAAACTTTTTTTTTCATGTCAACATAATTACTGGACGGTATGCTTTAGTCTAATGGCAATGAATCCTTTGACAGGGATATATTACATTGATGAGTATTAATCAGTAGTGGGTTTCAAAACCCGTTGCTACCAGCTTGCTCATGGGTGCTAGCGTGCTTGTGCGCTTGCCACTTCTGCACATGGTCCGAGGCAAACCGGTAGCAACCCACCACTGGTATTAATTTAAGTATACTGATAAAGTTAAAACTGGCTTTCTTTAGAATGTTGGTTAAGTCAATCCCAGCAGCCAAGATCCTGCAGTTGTGGGTCCTATCACTAGTCCAATTTTTAGATTGCTAAGTCTTCACTCAACACTGTTGCACTAGGACTTTCTGAAGGAGGACTTTCTGAAGCAGTTTTTTTGAAGGAGAAATCGACATATTATCTGCTTTAATGTACTCTGAATCCAATACAGGAAACAGACTCTAAATCTGCCAAAGGTTGGTGGAAATTAGTAGTTATTTATAATTTTCAAGTTACTTCAGAAAAGTGACAGAAGGGAGTGGGATAAAGAAAAATGGTTTCTGGAAAATACCAAAATACCATTAGTACATTGTGTGTGGTTTTTTTGGATGTTGATGATACCTCGGAGAGATGCTGAGCAGAATGGGATTTTGGACTGGTATTAAAAACAATCTGTCTAGCAAGGAATAGCCCAGAAATCTCTACTTAATTTCCTGGTAAACCAACCATTAACATCTTGTACTGTAGAACCAAAGGAGGAAACAGCGCTGTAAAATGGAAAGTCTGATTTTGGAGTGGAATAAGAAATTGAATTCTTTCCCATACATAGATTATATATGTTATCTCTATCTCTATCTCTATCTCTGTCTCTGTCTCTGTCTCTGTCTCTGTCTCTGTCTCTGTCTCTGTCTCTCTCTCTCTCTCTCTCTCTATCTATCTATCTCTCTATCTCTCTATCTATCTCTCTATCTATCTATGAGTAATCAAGGAAAAATAAAATCCAGTCAACCGTACTGAAATAGACAGTATTTTACTTCCCTTATCTGTAATATGCTTATGTTAGCTAATATAATGCAGATGTATTGACACTTACAGCCTATTGATGGAGACAAGAATATGTGGGCAAGGATGTATAGGAGGCTTAAGTCAAATTCAGTGATCTCCTTTACCTTTTATGTTGAATAGGGAAGATTGCAAGTAGCTACACTTCTACCTGTCTTTGTTTGAATGGGAGTTGAAGCTTTGCATGATTAGGAATCCTGATAAATTTAATCAAGCATGTAATCAGGCAAACATGAATCAAAGCTCCCTGCAGGTTCTCATGCACAACACCTTGAGAGGCATCAAAAAAATAAAATAAAATAGGGATGACAGATACTGGAAACTGGAGCTGAGTTGCTTCTAAGTTTCTAGGGCAGGGGTGTCAAACTCACGTCGTCATGGTGGCATCAAACTCATGTCATCACGGCGGTGATAAATTGGGACTTTTTCCCCCTTCGCTAAACTGGGCGTGGGCATGGCCAGTGAATGACGCATCCGGCCTGTGGGCTGGGTGTTTGACAGCCCTGTTTTAGAGGAAGATTTGGTTTACAACTGGATATGAGCAAGAGGAATAACCACATCACAAAATATGATGCTATTCAATGCTTTAAATCACGCCTTCTGGCTTTGATGAGAACTGTACCATTCTATGATGCAGAGCACCTGAAGCAGAAGAAGTCAAGCACCCTACCCTATTGGCCTTCCGAAAAGCGGTGAAGACCTGGCTTTTCCGGCAGGCCTGGGGCCGTTGATCTTGCTGTTGTGATCTTGTGAGATCCGGCCATGAATGGTGTGAATGGGTTTTAATGTTTTAATTTTTAAATGTTTTTATAATGGTTATTTTAAATGTACTGTAAGCAGCCCTGAGTCTTCGGAGAAAGGCGGTATATAAATTGAACAAACAAACAAACAAACAAATAAATAAATAAATTTTCAGAGACCAACAGGACAGGACAACAGGACAATACAAATAACAGGACAATACAAAACAGGATAATACAAAAAGAGCCTTGGTAGCACAGTGGTCTAAAGCACCCTGTTATTAACACCAGCTGCCTGCAATTATTGCAGGTTCGAATCTCACCAGGCTCAAGGTTGACTCAGCCTTCCATCCTTTCTAAGGTGGGTAAATTGAGGACCCAGTTTGTGGGGGCAATAAGCTGACTTTGTATAAAAATACAAAAGTATGAAGGCTATTGCTTAGCGCATTGTAAGCCGCCCTGAGTCTCCGGAGAAGGGTGGCATATAAATCAAATTTAAAAAAATATATTGAAAAAAATTATGAAGCACCATTAGAATGCACTAAAGAAAACCAAGCAGAAACCTCTTTCACCAGGAAGGATAACTTCTGGGAAACTAAGGGCAGATTTAAACACAGCACAAAATAACTTCTGAAGTTACTTCAAGTGTCCCATTAGCTTTATATGATCACAGTGATCCCGTCTGACCTTACAGTCTCTGCCAGTTGCAGCAATTTGTGGTCACTGACTAATCTACAATTTATAACTCTGCTTTCAGCACCTTTGTTTTCCCTCCTCCCCTTTCCACACTATTTAGCATAGTGATTGATAATATGATTAAGACACGGATTTTTATGGGAAGCCAAACATTATTGTCCATTCCTGTAAGCTGAGTAGAAAATAATGCATGGAAACTGGAAACTCAGTGGTTTGCTTATTACTCAATGTGCTTTGTGTGGTGGCTGGGTGAGTATCTTATGATTAAGCACAGGTTAATGTTATCTCTTCCCCTGTACCCACTCCATTTTAATTTTACCTGAATGTCAGATCAAACTGGAAATGTGGTGTTTTGTACTATCTGTGGCTGACAGATATCTTTAATTTGAAGCTAAATTTTGAGTTGCCCTCTGGCCCTTGTTATTCTTGCACTCTGATTCACACCATATGTTCAGGTTTTTAGCTTTCTATAACTGCCTGATATAGTTGTTGCTGCAAAAAATAGTGAAAATACCTCTTTTTAGATCACTGCAAAATGTTCAGTTCTTCTGATGAACAGTTTTCCTTCTTCTCAGCCAAAGCCTGTTATCTCCACTTAAGCATTTAAGAATTTCCAAATTGAAAGATGATTTCATGGTGGGTTTTCAGATTTACAGTAGTTATGGAACAAAACCCAGAAATTGACTCCTGGAAGATAAAAAAAGCTATCTATATCATCTGTATCTACCGATATCTATCCCTGTCTCTATACAGTGGTGGATTAAGGTTCACTGGTGCCCTAAGCACAAGATGTTTTCGTTTAGTTTTATCATTTTTTTAAAACAAATCTTCATTGGTTTTTTCTTTCTTTCTCAACTTTGTGGTGTTCCCTTTGGGCCTGGTGTCCGAAACACGTGCTTAGTCTGCTTAATGGTTAATACACCACTGTCCCTATCCCTCCCTCCCTCTATACACAGAGAGAGAGACACACAGACACACAGAGAATGCTTTCCCCATCTTTTCATCTGTATTATAATGGATGCCTTGTGCTCATCAGATTGGAGAACTTGTGGTAGTTCACTAATGTTAGTACTGCAGTGACTGCCACAAAAGGTTCAAAAGGGATCTGTTAAATGAATTCATTAAAAAAACAATTTACAGCACAATCTTAAGACATTTATTCAGAGGCAGCTTCTGTTCTCAAGTACCACTTGGGCAAGTCCTTGATATTATACATCATTATTTTAATGGCTCAAATTCTCCTATGTATAGAAAATGCAATCAGGAACTGAAGAATGTGAGGTGATCTTCGAACACCTAAGATTTTACTACTTTTTTTCTTTTTTCTTTTTTTTAAAAAAATGGGCAGTTTTCTTCATACTGCTGTCAGTATTAACTAAAAATAGGTGTCAGGGTTCCAAAAAACATCCCCAATGAAATAAAACGCCAAGGCAATAAATTCCTCAAAGTTCCACTTTATTAGAGATGTCATGTTGGCACATCTGGGAAAACCCGAATCAGAAAGCTTCCAGGTTTCCCCCACCCAGTTGAAAGTTCACAACCCTGCTCACACCCACAAGTTCATCACATTGTCCAATCCATCCTTCAGGCTCAAATGGAAACAATCCCGAGTCACTCCCATCCAGGTGCAGGCAAATTTCCTTGACTCCCAGAGCAATGAATGTTGTTATGGCTAAAAAAAACCCTCCTCCCAATTTCCCAGGCTAAAATATGTGGCAGTCAGGAAGCTAAAAGAAAAAAAAAAACAGCTTCCAAAACTGACATTAGGTAGATAGGTAGACAGGTTGATATAGTCCTTTCTCATTGTCCTAATTTGGGCCAGAATTTTTGTTGCTAAGTAAAGCGGTTGTTAGTGAATGCACACCTTAGCAATGGCACATTTGGTAGTCCCAGTGCTATCGTTACATCATATTTTCCTGCCCTGCCGGGCTTGCCTCTGCTTCATTCCCCTCTCCCACCTATCTCTTATTCCAGAGTGGATACTACTTACCTTTACTACCGGTTCGCAACAGGATCTGCATGCGCAGATCGCTTCTGATGATGTCAGGGTCAGTGGGCGGAGCCTCCCACCGGTTTTACTACCGGTTCTATAGAACAGGTCCAAACCGGGGGGCAATCCACACTGCCTTATTCCCATCTCGACTTTTGGTCACCCTGCCCTCCACCACCCTGGTGCCCTTTGCTAACTCCATACACACATTTCCATCAGCTGATCTTTGCTGCCTTTTTCTTTCTATTAATGATGAGGGGTATCCAGCCAGGACAGCTGCTGTGCCGTGCTTCCTAAAGCCTTGTGAGGTCTCAGCATAAACTTGGAAGGCTTCAGGGAGGCCACACAAAGGCATTGCATATGGCCAGCAACAGCAATGCTTGAAATGTAAGCGTGCCTCCACAGCAGCAGAAGGAAGAAGACAGTCTGGGTGAGTGGGTGGAAATAGGAATAAGTGGTGGGTTGCAGGGTAGCTTAAAGGGCATAGATGGAGGAAGAGCAGTGGTGAAATTCAAATTTTTTTACTTGGGCATGGTGTGGGTTGGTGGGCGTGGCAGGGGAAGGATACTACAAAATCCCCATCCCCTTCACCACTCCTGGGGGAAGGATACTGCAAAATCTCCATTCCCATCCCACTCTGGGGCCAGCCAGAGGTGGTATTTACCAGTTCTCTGAACTACTCAAAATTTCTGCTACCGGTTCTCCAGAACCTGTCAGAACCTGCTGGATTTCACCTCTGAGGAAGAGGTTGGGTAAGGGAAGCTGAAGGGTACACTGCAGTTATAAATGTGGGCCACTGGAACAAGAGCCCAAATTTTTAATCACATGACTGTGGGGTGTGTGGTAGTTTTGAGGACTCAGCATAACTACCATTTGTTATGCACGATCATAATTTTTAATGGTCACAGTACAAATGGTTGCTAAGTGACGACTACCTGTAGATAGATCCGACCAAAAGATAATAGAAAACAGCAGCATTTGCCTGGTACTTATTCAAGCAACTCTAAGTGGCTTAAAATAGACAATTTAAAAAATGATTCATATTCAATGCAATCATTACCAGAGGAAAGCATTACTATTCTAGAAACCCATGAATCTTTGGAAAGATAATAGGATGAGAGCATACTTTGAGGGTGGATGCTACACCATACAGTAGGGATGTTCCTGAGAAGCTTATTCCCCTGGGCCCAGCTCTTGATCTACCATGGAGAGAGTACAGGTAGTCCTCGACTTACGACCACAATTGAACCCAGAATTTATGTTGCTAAGTGAGTTTTGCCCCATTTTACGACTTTTCTTGCCACATTTGTTAAGTGAATCATTGCAGTGGTTAAGTTAGTAACACGGTTGTTGAGTGAATCTGGCTTCCCCATTGACTTTGCTTGTCAGAAGGTCACAAAAGGTGATGACATGACCAGGGACACTGCAACTGTCATAAATATAAACCAGTTGCTAAGCATCTGAATTCTGATCATGTGCCTATGGGGATGCTGCAGCGGTCATAAGCGTGAAAAATGGTCATAAGTCACTATGAACAGCCCCTAAATGAACTGTTGTAACCTCAAAGCATCCTCCTCCTTTTAGAGTATGTAGGTGAGCAGATTCTGCCCTGAGATGATCCTGGAGGCAACACGGATCTAAACTATATAGGGCTTATAGGTAATCACCAACATCTTGAAGTGGTCCCAGAAGCTAATGAAGATCTATGCAGATTCTGAGAAGAGAGACAGAAAGATATTGCCCTTAACTGATATGTTATATCCAGCATTTCTGTAGCATGTGGGAAGCTCTGTTCTGCTAAACCTCTACTGCCTATCAGCAGCTACATCCAGTGACAATGGTAATGATGAGGCAATCTATTCGGCCCATTTCTCTGGAGCCAGGATAAATGGGGGAGGGGGGGCAAAGCAAGACTTAGATGGCTTCTAAGTCATCTTCAAAGAGGACCCCAGATAAAACAATCTGCAGTGTAATCGAGACTTGAGTCATTACCTTCAACATTACCAAAGGGTTTGAGTCATTGCCTTCAACATTACCAAATCAGGAAAGGGCATAACCGATAGACCTGTTGAAGCTGGCCAAAAGCACCTTTAGATGCCATTTCTATCCACCATCCCACAGTCTTCGCAAACCCCAGAACAATTCCCAGATTCATTAAAAAAAAGAAAAGACACCATCTCAATGAAGTGTCTTAGCACTTACAAGATTCTGTATTAACCCCCAGATTATCTTTAAAGACATCTCACTACAATTCATGTAGCTCTTGATTCCCAGTTCTTCCCCAACTGAGTAGGATTTGACAGTTCCATGTTAAACTGGGTTCTCATATAGGCTGCGCACACCTGCACTTTAATAATTGTCTGTTTCCACAATCACATCTGCAAGATGCTCCTGGCAGTCCATGTGGCAGCCTCAAGAATTGCCACATGGACTGCACTGTCTTCAAAGCCTTAAGAATTGGGGCAGATAGCAGCCTACATATTATGTCAACTCGTATATTTGTTTCTTCCCCTCTGTCCCGTCTGAATTTTCCCTATCCCTGAATTATCCTGGATGACGGCTGTTTAAACTTTTCTCTCACAGTCTTTATTTTTAATTTGACCCCAACGGGAGAGGAAAGTTCAGTCCCATAGGTTCTCCTTTCCCTAATTGCCAGTTCATTTATCTAGAGAAAGGCGAAAAGTTTCCTGAGGGAGATCCTCGAAGTCAAAGAGCCGGAAAAGGTAGAAACTTTGCCAGAGGATGGAGTGCAGTGTGGGGGCAGGAGGGAGGGTGGAGAAAAGAAGAGAGAAACTCTTCCGATGGGGAAGGAAAGATAGAAAACTGAGAAGGGAACAAGGTATGCAAGCAATAAAGATAAAAAGAGAGGGAGAGAGAAGGATGGAGGGAGAGGGAGGGAGAGAAACTGGAAAGACAGAAAACTGAGAAGGGACCAAGGCATACAAGCAATACAAATAAAAAGTGAGGGAGGGAGGGAGAGAGAGAGAGAGAGAGAGAGAGAGAGAAACTGGCCGATGGGGAACGAAAGATCCTTCTCAGGGTCCCTTCTGAGTTTTCTAACTGAGAAGGGACCAAGGTATGCAAGCAATAAAGATAAAAAGAGAGGGAGAGAGAAGAATTGAGGGAAATGGGGGGAGAGAAACTGGAAAGACAGAAAACTGAGACGGGACCAAGGCATGCAAGCAATAAAAATAAAAAGAGAGTGAGGAAGAGAGAGACTGGCCGATGGGGAAGGAAAGACAGAAAACTGAGAAGGGACCAAGGTATGCAAGCAATAAAAATAAAAAGAGAGGGAGGAAGAATGGGGGAGAGAGAGAGAAAGAAACTGGTCGACGGAGACAGAAAACCGAGAAGGGACCAAGGCATGCAAGCCATAAAAAAGGGCAGACGCTGAGATGCCAAGCAAGACGCGCCCGCTCTCTTCTTGCGCGGGACTGAAAGCCGCGAACAATGCAACGAAGGGACGGCGCAAGGGCCCGGGGGTGGGGGGGCTGTGGGGCGGGGCGGAGCGGGGCGGTGGAGCTTAGCTGCAGCTGGCGACTCCGGCTCTCTCAGGCTGCTGGGCAAAAAGGCTCCGCGCCCGCAAACGCCGAGAGGCTGCCGCAGACAAGAGCTCGTCCGCGTTTCCTCGCGGCGCCTGGGAACCCGGGTTACAACTTGAGCGCCGGCAGCAGAGGCAGCGCCGCCTGCGACGTCTTCTCGAGTGGCTTCTCCCCAAAGTTGCTCCAGTCCCCCCGCGCCTTCGGAGAGAGCTGTGCTAACGCTGCCTGCGAGCCGGGCGGCTGGATTGCCTTCCGCTACTCTGAGGGTAAGACAACCGGAGAAGTGAGGGGGGGGGGCGTCGTCTTCTCTCTCCTCGATTACTTTGCCCCCGCCGAAACCGCTTCTCGCCACCCGCCCTGGCGGACGCTGTCCTCCGCGCAGGGGTCCGACTCCGACTACTTGCCCGGTCGCTGCTTCCAGAGGGCGAGCTCTGGAGTTCTCACGTGCTTCAGAGGTCGCTGGGTTCGGGTCAGTTTTTGTCTCCCCCCTCCCTCCCCGGAATGCGAATAAAATTAGCTTCACCCTTGAGGAGCCGAGGCTTCTCCAGTTCTTCTGAAGGAGCCCATATAGACAAACGGTTGAGCCTTATCAAGCCGTAAAACCTCCCAGGTGCTTTACTAGAGATCCGGCTCTTCGCTACTCAGCGGCTCCCCAAAGGCGCCACCCAACCCTCATCCTGTCTCTAGAGGCTTCCCTCCTCCCCTCCCCTCCACCGCCCTTTACTAAGTTCCTCGTGATCTTTCCCACCATCCCCATCAAGTGCCCGAAAGCGGGCGGGCTCTTCATTCTCCTCGAGAATTAAAAGTCTCTCCAAGGTCCTTTCCACCCTCTCTATTTTTAAACTCGCGTTTTATGGTCGGAGCTGCCCCAGATGTGAAGTTTGGTGTTGACTCCCCCAGACACTTTATCACGACGCTCCCGACAACTTCCTTCTTCCTTCTGAAGTTTACAAATCTATCCCGAATTTCTTCTGGTGTTCCTTTTTGTAAAAGGAAAAGGTAAATGACAGCCTTCCGCCTTTCTTTCTGCGTCCCGTCGGTTGGTTTTTCTTAAGAGTCAAGTGAGGCTGGGTGAAATTGATAGGGAGTGATCCATCCTCCACTCTTGGAAGGTTTGAGGCATTTGCTGTCGAGGAAATGGAAGCAAAGAGAAATGTCTTTATTGCCCCGATTTTGTGGTTTTGTTGTCTTGAAGGTTCCTCAAGTTAGTTAGAGATGCAGGGTTTCTTCCATCCTCTTTTCCCCCTTCAAACTTGATGCACATGCTTTACTTTCAGTTGTGCTTAGATTTGATAATGGAAAAGAAGTGCTTAGAAATTCTGGATGATGCAAACCAAATTTAAATATTCCTTAAATACTATAGTTTTAGAGGATATCCTCCCCTTCTGCTGCAGTTCGTTTCCATATTCAATTTCCAACCCTTATTCAATAAAACCTGCATTTTAGCTTCAAAAGGTAATTTAGTAAGCTGTTGCTCTTATCTTTTTAACTTTTATAGTTTCTATTAATGGTAAGTGTGGAATTTTTTCTTTCTTCAAAGAATCACACTTTTTTTTTTGCAAATATTCTTATTATTTTATCTATTCTCTAGCGTGGATCTCCACATTGCTAACAGGCATTATATGCCACATGGATATTTTAACGTTTGCTAAAGTTCAAGAAATAACTCTAGTAATCGCTCAGTGATATCTTTGTATTTCCCTCCTGCTCTGCAAAGAGCTAGCAACCAAGCCGACTGGAAAATGTGGTGGAGAACATTTGCCTATAATAATGTATTTGCGAGAAGTTGACATTTGTATTGTTTGTAGTTCTCACTCTTTCTTTCTGCTTTTAACATATGTTTCTACAGTTCATACTTCCTAAAACCTTGAGTTTTGGAGTAGCCTTTCCCAGCTTGCTGTCCTCCAGACATTATTGGAGTATAATTCCTAGCACTCTAGCCAACTGCTGTTGGAGGCACAAGAAGGGGAAAGGTTGTTAAATGAGTATACTTATCTTTGCATTTGTCAGAGTTAGTAGAACTGTAGTTCTGTGATTGGTTATTTCTACAAATGAGTTTAGGAGAAAAGGCAAAGGTTACACATCTGGAAAATTCTTTATGAGATTAGCTGGACAGTGGAACAATTTATCCTGAAATTTCCAGCCCTTCTCCTTGAGGCTGTGTGGATATACCTTACTTAACAAACTGTTTTTAGGCATGGAGTTATAGGCTGGTTTGCACCAGCCTCAGCGGGTTTCTCTCTCAACCAGAATGTGTGCTCAGATAGAGAGAGGTTCTCTGAGGATGGGCTCCAGCAGGAGTCCAAAAGTTCAAAAAAACTAAACCTCTGGTCCAGATGACTGATCCAGATTGGATCCTGCAACATTACCCTGGAACACTTATATTTGCCTTCTTTTGGTAGAGATATATATGGTCTAGCAATGTGGTGGCTTCTTCTGTATGAAGAATTGTAGGTGGCGTTTGTGTAGGTAAAATATATACTTGTCTAAAATAATTTAAACTTGATAGGGCAACACTGTGTCATGTTTCTTACTGGTCTTTCTAGTCAGGGACCTTTGCTGATACAGAAAGAACTAAGTGGGGTTAGATCTTGTTACTACTTGGATAAGAGACATCAGGAAATGCAGGATTTGTAGACTGGACTAGAAATTTGGAAAAGATATTCCATTGCATATTAGTTGGGCATAAATGATTAGAGACAGGTGGTTAACCAAGCCTTATGCCAAGAAGGGCATTATAGATGGTGACCAACACTTTGAATTGCACCTGGACATTGACTTGCAGACAGTGCACTCATATAAGAGTGACGACACATGGGCATAAGTGTTTGTTATTACTTGCACCACTGTATTTTGGACCAGATGTAATTTCCAAATAATCTTCAAGGGTGGCGCCATAGAGTAGAATACACAAGCATAACCATGGGGTAAAACCGAGTTATGGTAAACCTTCTTATCTTTCAGAAATGCAAAATTATTTCAAATTGTCAAGTGAATGCTGTGGACAAACCATTGTTTGCTAAGGGGTGGTTTTTGTCGAGTACTGTAAATGCTAAAAACATGGGTTATTTTGTGCCTTACCCATTCAGCCCTTTCCCCAAAGAGTAGAGAGATTGCTTAAACGAGCTCTCTCTTCCTGAATCGCCTTTCCCCAGTTGCAGAGCTCCCTAAAAATGCAAGTTAACAAGCTCTCTGTGAGTTAAATTAATTGATTAGAATCCTCTGCCTCCTTGCAGCTCCTACCTGAAACTGGCAAGACCCTAACCAGTTTCATATTAAAGGACTTCTTTTACCACCTAAGCAACAGGCAGAGAGGATATTAGGCAAATAGCTAGTGCTAGCGTGTATTTCAATGTGTATTCCCCATTATGTGCCTGTTTACTCTCTTGTAATCCCTTTCTCTCCAATGAAAACAAATGCAGACATTAATTCTCTTCTTGCTAATTATCTCAGCATTGAGGTGAACATTCCACTGGTTTGGGAAGTGGGGAAAATGTCTATAAGATTTATCCAGCTTCCTTGTGAGCTGGAAGCCTTTGCTGCCATTTGAGCTCAACTGGCTGGGGTGATATCCTTCTGACACTAAAGCAAAGAAAAGTTGAAGTAGAATTGTAAGCACGGTCACGTGATATTTTACTTGGTAATTGCTTCACTTAATGACTGAGATGTTGGTTCCAATTGTAATTGCTAAACAAGGACTACATAAATAGATAATTAAAATACCAACAATTTCTTCCTCTATCGCTTTATGCCTGTTTTCTCGTATCATATATCTTAGGAATATGGCGAAGTCTGCAGTTCATATAAAGGCTTGTGCACCTTGGGATTTGGTTATCTGAAGAAGCTTTTTTTCTGCCTGGCCAGCAGTCAAGATTGAATGGAGATGGATTATCAGATGTTCACTATGCAGCAACTCGAGATAGCTTTCTTGAGACAGATGCCCCAATAATGGATTTTTCTTTTTGTCTAGGGTTGGCACTGACTCTAGTTTTGTTGGCATTAATTATAAATATACTTGTTCATCCAGACTTTTTGATTGACTATATTCTGTTCTGAGTGTGTCAGCCCTTCATATTATGATTGCTAATCTATTTATTTATTTGGTAATTTTTAAAATGATGTTTGTGTTCTGGTAGTTCAGTCTGGAATTACTTTCTGTAGAACACCCTTTCTCCAGAGATCTGCCAGGCCCCCCACTCTTCTGGTAGGCTGGCTGTTCCCATAAGTGTGGAGTGGGATGAGTCTGAAGCAAAGGTACAATGTGGATGTGTGGGAGAATTCTGTCTTGGATACCATGAGTTTTAAAAATATTTTTATTATTTATTCTGATGGTTTGGGAATTTCTGTTATTTTTACTGTTTGTGTGCTGCCCAGGATTGTTGTTTCCATATAGGTAGATATATAAGTCTTAATGAATAAATCAAAGCAACTAGCTAACTAGTTAATGTTTTGATCTACAATATCTATGAATGGATGGATGGATGAATGCATGAATGGCTTGGCAATAGAAGGAAAGCCTCTAATGGAGAGTTGAGTTGCTTGGTGTACATCTTCTCCTATCCCCCATCTGCCAATCATTTTGCCTGGGAAAAGTGTAGACAATTTCCACAAATAATCTTCTCCAATATATTGCAGTAGAAGCAGCAACATGAGGGAGGAGGCACTTTGGATGGAGGGAGAAGAACAACAGGTGGGTGTAGCAGGTACATTGGGATATATAGGAGACTTTCAAGGACTGTGAGCATCTCCTGGTTATCTGTATGTAATTTATACAATGAGCATAAAGTCCACCCTTCAAATAGATAAATGAATTCACCATGTTCCTGAACATCAGATGAAGAATTCAGATCCAGTCTTGAAGTGAAACTATTCTATGTTGCTGAGACCCTTTTGAATGAGGGCACTTAATGAAAATTGAATATTTCAGAAGAGGGCATAAAAAACAATTTCGGAATTTAAAATCTTTCAGCGTAGGCATAATTAAATTTACCAGCACAAGACTCCCATCCCTCACTTGTTGAATCCTGATGTTTTAACCGTCAAATGTAACTTTGCTACTTCACAGAAATATTGATTGTGAAAGTAGGCCCCACTTTTTCTATCTCTAGTACGGTACAACATCTTTATCCCAAGATGATGTCATGTTTGGCTTATTGTTTAGTGTTACAGTTTTTGGTATGAAGTAAGGGAAAGAAAAAACAAATGAAGTATATGTTTATGAAACAGCTGACCAGTTCTAACTTCCTGCCAAGTTCTATATATGTGTGTGTATGTTTAGTCGCTACACTGCATTTTATCTTTAAATGGAAGTAGAGAAATGAGCGGTGCAAGTTAAAAATGAAAACAAAGACCATAATTTTAGTTCATTTGTTTTATTTTGGGTCACTTCAGTTAGACAGTCTGGTTCTTATTTTTGACACTGTGTGGCAAATCTGCTTTGCCTTCCATGCTGAATTATAGTTTCATTCAATCCCTGCATTTGTTTTCTTATTCAACTCTTATGAGGTCAGTAAATCACAAAGAAGGATTTAGTAGTGCCTTCTGGTATAGAATGGGCTTGAATAAATAGATGATGATAGTTGGTTTTGTATTTTGCTAGCTTGCTTCTGTCACTGAGGCTTGCCAAATCAGTGTTCTTCCTGCTTGAAAAATAAAAAAGAAAAAGAAAAAGCTGGCATTCTGGTTTTGTGATGGCTATCCTTCCACAAGCTTCTGGGCTTTTTATCCTGCCAGTTAATATGATTCAAGGGGGCTCTCAAGGGCAGTGTTTTTCAGAATGTAGACTGGAGTTATACTAAGTGAAACCATACTGTACTTAGATGCACTTCGGCTGACAATAGCTGTAAATTGCTCATTCCCTTGCTGACTTCACTGTACTGTCAATGATCAAATCAGTTGGATGTCTGTACTGCCACTAAATACTGAACATTTGGATTTGCAGCACAGACTTTTTACTCTATGATAAGGTTATGGGACTCAGAAATTCATACTTCATTGGATACAAAGGTGTGCAGCATGTGCAATCTTTATGTGGGCAAATTTGCATATTATTAGTACACAGAATAAGAAGTTGCATATGCCTATATGTGCTCAGTTTCATGGAGGAGGAGAATGAACAATTGCAAAAAGGGAAGACTTTTGTGTGGTGTTTTGGTTTGTGGACATTTTTCTTTCATCACTGCTACAATATGATGAATGAGCTTTCTCAGGATAAAATAGTATCAGTTATATTATGATAGTACTTAATTTGAAGCTATTAAAAAATGAAACATCTTCTACCCTATTCTAATTTTTGGCTCTTAGAGAGATGAATTTTGCTAGGAAGTATTAAACACACACATACATGCAGATAGTTTGAAGACTGTATGTAGTGATGTAAAGAATGTAAGCTGATAAATAATAGAAATAATCCAAATATAATTCTTTGTATGAAGAAAATTCATTTACTTCCAAATAAATGATCAGATTTGTATGTTTAATTATGCCCATCCTGCTACTTGTCAATTTGAAGGAAACTGGGCAGAGCCACATTTTTGGACTGAACATACTTTAAAAAGGTTTACTGAGTCTCTTCTATAGCTTATAGTGCAGAGATCTACATATGGTTGATGAGTGCAGTTTCTCAAAACATAGAAGGAGAAGGCTGAGGGAACAGATTTGACAAACTCTGGGCCAAGCAAGTAGGTTGGAGTTGGCTGCTATCTGAAGAAGAGTAATTATTTGAGAGCTAACTACTACTTAAATATCTTCTCTTTTAAAAGATGTACATATTTTAAAACTAGAACTCTAAATAGGTTTTCCGATTTAAATAAATGTGTAAATAAACCCTTTTGGCTTGAAGTTACATTACTGAGTACTTAATTCCATTGTACATTTTGCAGAGAGAAACCAAAACCAAAACCAAGACACCCATGGGGATATTCATGTTTTGCATAAACAATTAACTTGAGTAGAATTTCTCAGTCTCTTTTAGATGAACTGTTTTTCTGAGGGAGAAAGACTATGCAGTGTTAATTATAAAACTTTGACTTTCAAAGGTATAGTTGTAAAATAATTATTCAGTACAGATTGCCTGATCTGTTTTATTTATGACTAGCATTGTTATATTTTAGTTTATATATGGCCTAATTTGCACATAGTGCTAACCAAAATGGATGTTTTCACATACTGCACTAAAACTACTCTACTATGATGATTATATGGCTGTTAATCAATTTCTACTTGAAATGCGTCCTAATTATATCTAAATGTGTATTTTCTACTTTGTGACCACATGTTATTAACAATTCTTGAGCGAGTGATCCTGTTCCATTACCTCCTATCATCTGCAGCTATGTTTGTTTGGGTTCCTTTTTCATGACCTTATATTTCTTCCTATTAAAATTAATGTCCTTTTGATGACTCATTTCATTACGTTCTGCCATATATTTGCATAACTTCTCATTGCTTACTTTCTAAAGTGTACCTTTCAGATTTGACCCATTTTATTCTAGGTACCATGAGATTACAGTTAGACATGAACCAGTTGCAAGGATGGTTGTGGATGATAGCTGTTGCTTTAATGTTTTCTCCTAAAGATGTTTTGTGTATTTGGAATAATTCCCCTGAGTTACTTTTCTTCCTATCCTAAGTCTGACAGAATGATCTATTATGCATGTATCCTGTCTAGTTGCTGTTTTGATTCCTAAACTTTTAATATTAACCCTCCACAAACCTTTGAAAAAAAAAACAGATGACAAATTCTATTTGTTGACATCAGAGGAAATCCGTTCTCCAGATGATCTGAAATATTTGTTGATGAATGGAGGTAGTTATCTGAATTAGGCAATAACTAAGACTCATGATAGCTTCAGTTGAGGGAACATCTCATAAGAGGAAGGAAGTCACATTCCATTTTTGTTTTTTATTCTGTAGCGGAGATTTGGATATTTGATTTGTTCCCCTATCTCCAGAAGGAATCAATAGGATAGAGGCCAATGGCATTATCTTTAATTATTATTATTACATTGCTGATATTAACAATGTCATCGTAATTTAGTGCTGGTATTATAAACCGAAACAGTTTGGCTTACTCCAGCCATTGATACCACTTATTAGACATTGAAGGTTCTAATTTAATTTACAACTTAATTAGGTGGTTGATGTCTTATTTATTATTTATTAATTTTTTATGAAAATTATTTGCCACCCATTTCCTATCCAATGACACTGGGTGGTTTACAATATCTTATAAGATCCTAGCCAGGGTTTTATTGTTCATTTTATTGGGTGAACTGAGAAAGATGTTCTCTTTAAACCCAAATTAAAACTGACCCAAGTTTAATGTGTTGTTTAAATGCAGTAAATGACTTGAGTCTTATATTTAACTAATTCTTCCCTCTCATCAAGCAAACAGAAGAAATGGGAAAATAAAGTCTTGAAAAAAAAATTCCTGATCTTTTTTTTGCTCTAAGTTATTTTATTTAGTCCTGTCCAAAGAATTGTCAAATGCTCTCAGCAGCTGAGTCTAAGTTAGAGATTTTTTCCCCTCGATTGGTTGTCTATTTCATTTCGCTACAATGATGGGTCATGTTAGGAATGGCTTGCAAATCTTGTACAAAGCATGGGATTGAATGACTAGAAATTGGATTGATTAGTGGCCTACATCAAACTGCCCAAGGAGCTGCTGATACAGTTCTACAGAGGAATTATTGAGTCTGTCATCTGCACCTCTTAACTGTCTGGTTTGGTTCTGCAACCCAACAAGACAGACACAGACTTCAGAGGATAATTAGAATTGCAGAAAAAATAGTTACTACCAACCTTCCTTCCATTGAGGACCTGTATACTGCACGAGTCAAAAAGGAGTCTGTGAAAATAGAATAGAATAGAATTCTTTATTGGCCAAGTGTGATTGGACACACAAGGAATTTGTCTTTGGTGCATATGCTCTCAGTGTACATAAAATAAAAGATACATTCATCAAGAATCATAAGGTACAACACTTAATAATAGTCATAGGGTACAAATAAACAATCAAATCATATTAGGAAACAGTTAATATAAATCGTAAGGATATCAGCAACAAAGTTACAGTCACACAGTCATTAGTGGAAGGAGATAGAGTGATAGGAACAATGAGAAGATTAATAGTAGTGCAGACTTAATAAATAGTTTGACAGTGTTGAGGGAATTATTTTTTTAGCAGTGTGATGGCGTTCGGGGAAAAAACTGTTCTGGTGTTTAGTTGTTCTGGTGTGCAGTGCTCTATAGAATCATTTTGAGGGTAGGAGTTGAGACAGTTTATGTCCAGGATGCGAAGGGTCTGTAATTATTCTATTCTATTCTATTCTATTCTATTCTATTCTATTCTATTCTATTCTATTCTATTCTATTCTATTCTATTCTATTCTATTCTATTCTATTCTATTCTATTCTA
>WNWU01000001.1:31298310-31369922 GCA_012654045.1 Ptyas mucosa
ATATATTAGTCTCCCTTACATCTTAAAACAGAAATAGCTATTTTAGTCTCCCTTACATCTTAAAACAGATAGCAAAATGCTGCTTTGATGTCTGATAAAGCCAAAAAATCTGTGAAATCTCATTCACAAGTTTCTGGGCTTTTTTTCCCCTCTTGCTAGCAGACAGCCAACTCTGTGCTGTTCTTTGGGAGACTCAGATAGATCTAGTTCTGCCTTACAAGGCTTCGTCAGTGAGCCACATCCTCATCTCATGTATCCTCCCTGTAAAGGTACAATGTTTCTTTTTCTTTCTTTTTCGTAGGTTTTATGTGCATTTCTCTCTAGCCAGGTTCTGCAGATATGCATCTGCAGATATGCATCTAGGCATGTATGCATATAGGCTAAGAAAGCAGCAGTAGCACACTTCATTTCTGTTCTCTGCTGCAGAGCAACATGTGTTAAAGTTTAAGCTGAGATGCCCTGGGAGAGCCACATGTCAAGAGTTGGCATGTTGCCATTCTGTGCATTCATGGTATTTTCAACAAATAATACAATGTAGATACATTAATCAGCAGAGTGTGAGCTCTAACACAACACTTGAACTTTTTTTGGTACTAAACTGTCAACATCAACATGTTATTTTAGATTTTTTTTTATCCCGCCCTTATTACTTTTATAAATAACTTAATGTGGGGAACATACAGAATATAGAATAGAATAAAGAATACATATTCCTTTTTCCTCCATTTTCCCCCACAACAACAATCTTGTGAGGTGTGTTGGACAGAAGGAAATGACTGGCCCAAAGTCACTGAGCTGGCTTTCAGGGCTAAGACAGAACTAGAACTCACAAACGTCTGCTTTCTAGGCCAGCACCTTAACCAAACAAATATAGAAACTATTTTTTATAATTTTAAGGAGGCATCATAGAATCAGAAAACATATATAACAAATATCCATAGGCATAAACATGTTATATCTACTAACAAAACTTAAAACTGAGTATTATTCTTTCTTCGTAATCAAAATATCAATATCACACACAAAAGCTTGCGGAAATAATTTATGGGAGTGGGGAGAACTCTAAAGAAAATGCCAAGGAAAATTGTAGTGAGGATTAAGTATCGCTTAGTAGCCATACTGACTTTGGAGATGACAACTTAACTGGCGTAGATAAATTTGGCATAACATTTTTTATTTTATTTTTTTTGCAATTTGGGTGGTCACCCAGCATGTGAATTGTGACTTTGAATGGCCAGTATCAGATTAAAAGTACAGAACTAAAATAACCAATAAACTTAAAAAGTATATTAGAATACAACGGAGATTAAAGTCATTACAATTCCCCCAAACCATTACTATAGACAGGCTCATTCAGTTCCCTAATCCATCACCTGGGGAGGAAACTATTATCATATGGAAATAGTTTTATGGAAGACCCATGGACTGTGACAGGTTTGTGTAGATGTGTGGAGTGAATTCTGAACAAATGGGGTGCTTTGAAAGATTTCATGTGTACACCGAAATCTTTCAAAGATAAATAATGCATTGCGATAAATAATGCACTGTTGAAATAGTTAAAGCCCTGATTTCATACTGTTCTGATTTCTTATAGCCAGCAAATCATTATTACATCATGTCTTGTCATTTTTAGATAATCTATATTGCAAAATGAATCCAATCTCTTCATACTGATTCAGAGAGAGTAGTACAAAATAGATGATTTGATGTGTATCTGTCTCTTTTGCCCCTTTCCTTATTATTGACAAATCTTATTTAAAATTATCTGGGAAATTATTCTAAATTACTCATTTGTTTAAAGAACATACCAAACTCTCAGTACAGGTAGTTCTTGACTTATATCTTATATCCAGGTTTAGAATATATTTCTCAGATTTCAAAGTACTAACTGTTATTTGTGAGAAGGGCAACGATATACAGTAAACTCCTTAATTAAATAAGACTTTGATGGCGGCATATGAGATTGCAGACCCAAATGAATCAAACTATTTGACTACTTAAAAATGTGGTTGCGGTTTGAGAGGACAGTTCCAGTGGTGGGTTGGTACCAGTTTGCCCCAGATCGGGTGAACCGGCTGTAGTGGCGGCGGGAGGCTCCGCCCACCTGGATGCCTCTGCGCATGTGCAGAAATGTTGCGTGCACGTGGGAGTGCGTGTGCGCCCACGAGCGAACCAGTAGCAACAGGATTTGAAACCCACTGCTGACATAGTTCAATTCATAACATTTCTGATTTATTTTACAAATACATGAATCTGCTGGGAAAAGGTTTTATCAGTAATCATATTTCAGTTGTGGAACAGGTCTGCTTTTTAACACTTTGTGTCATCTCTTAGGAACTGATAAAATAGTTTCAATCCAGTTAAGAGCTGGATAATTTAGGCTCTTCTCCATGCCTACATGGAAAAAAAGTGATGTGTGTGTGTGTAAATATATATATATTTATATATATATTTAAAGAAATAAAGGGAGACTAGTATAGATCTATTTCAAGCTATTTAGCTCTCATCAGCTAGCATACCCTTACTTGGATTTGAACTTGGGCTGCCTGCATGCATGTTAGGCAGTTGTATTAACCTCTGAGCCACAAGTTCTCCTCACTTCATCAGCTTGAGCCAGGGGAGAGATTAAGTGTACTAGTCTCCCTTTATTTCTTTATCAGCGAAATATAAATTTGGTATAAAAATGGTTTGTCATGAATGCAACTGCTTGAGGGCTCCTCAATTGGAGCTGAAAGGCAAAAGGGATGCAATTTGCTCCCTCCCACATGCTAGGGTAGACCAGGTGTCTTGATAGAAACACACACACACACGCACATTATATATATTAATATATATATATTAATCAAAACTTCACACAATTATACTGTAACATATAATTGCACAATAACTGTGATGCAAGGATTTTGAGGGATGTTTGAACACTATGGAAAGTTTCCTTGAACTGAATGATTACCTTACACATGTTTGAATTTAAGAATGTTCTTTTTCTCTTTAGAGCTTGTCAGCATAAGAAACATGCATTAACTTGTTAAATCAATTTCTAAACTAAGGCAGCTGGGAGGACTGTTTCTATTGAAAATGTCATTTTTCTATTTAAATCAAATTGATCTGTACTTAAGTCAATTCCTTATCTTAAATTGTATCAGATAATTTCCATTACCAAACTAAATAGGCATCTGTTACGTTTTAAGCTGCAAGGTAGATGGTTGTTTTTTATGAGAACTAAAAGTGGATTCAGAGAATTGTCCGTTTCTAAGTACATGCATATCACATGGGGTCTTTGGCTCAGGCCTTCGCATTTCCAAGTAAGACTGAGAAGGCTCTTGTCTGAAACCCTGATAAATTGCTGCTGGTCAGTGTGTAGACAATATTGAGCTGGGGTCAGAGAGTTCCAGAAGGTACAAAGCTTTTGAAGACAACAATGTCCATATTTTGGACAGAGAGGATTGCTGGTTTGAAAGAGGCCATCTATGTCAAAATTGAACAGCCCTCTCTCAACAGAGGGGGAGGGATATGACATCATCTATCTCTAATCTACAACATAGTCCTTTCAACAGTTCCAAGAAGGCTCGACACCAATTTGCACAACTCAGGTGACCCTGAGGACACAGATAAACCTCCAGGTGACATTAACGATCTGCTAAAAGAATGCAAATGACAAGCTATTTGCATGGAGTATAAGTCTTTCCATTTCCCACCATCCAGTCGGAACTGAAGAAGCTTCTTGGATGAGAAGCGAAATGTCTTCAAAGAAAAACCAGAAAGTCCAGTTGCCTCTTGAAAAAAGCACCTTTGGGACAACCATGACCTGGATGACTGAGAATCTCCATAGACATCCAGAAGCTACAGTTCTTTGCATCTCTTATCCTATTGATTCCTAGAGACATTAAGAGTAGTGATAAGTGTGCCATGGACCTCTTTTTCTCTGTTTTGCCTTGAAGGAAAGGCTGATAGTGTCTTACAGACTGCTTCTTACAGAAAAACTTTCATCCTTCTCTTTCTTCCAAGCATGAGTATAGAAAGCTCAAACATACAAGAATTCTACCTTTTAAAGGTAAAAGTTATGCATAGTTCTGGTTTTGAGTATCTGTTTGTTTTACTAAGTCTCAAGTTTGACTATCCAATATATGCTAGAGCCTTAGTGTAAATTTAAAAGTAGGAAACAAGTGTGCTTAAGCACAATTCTCAAATCAGGATATATGTATGGTTCTCTATCCATACATTTTGCATTTGGGATACAAAAACCTTTTTTATTTATCAAAATTATTAATATATCTCATCTATCCATTTTAAATGGTTTGAAAAAGAAAGCTGTTATCTATTACTTAGTGGCAAACCATGTATCTCTACTAAATAAAAAAAGTCAAATGCATAATCTTTCTATAAAAGTGATTTTGAACATATAACTCACATGGACTTAGGTAAACAATAAACAGAATAAAAGAATCAGAAGGGACCTTGGAGGTCTTCTAGTCCAACCCCCTGCTCAGGCAGCAAATCTATACCATTTCAGACAAATGGTTGTCCAAACTCTTAAAAACTTCCAGTGTTAGGAACAACTTCTGGAGGCAAGTTGTTCCATTGATTAATTGTTCTAGAGTCTCAACATCCTTTTTACATTGTGGCAAACAGAAATAAAAAAAATAGCCCACATGTTACACTGAGCATCTTTCCAAAATGTTAACCAGAGCCAACAACTCCTGTTTGAACTCAATAGTATGGTCTTCATATTAAAAATATACCAGTGATTTGTACAATGGAAATTGAATTATATGGAACTTCTGCATCACTGTCTCCCATCAGTGCCTTCCAGAAATGTAGTGTTACAACAATTAAATATAAGCAGCTTGTGTTCAGAATCCATAAAGTGAATAAAGCACTGAAAAAAATATTTTGCCTATTTCCTCTGGGTTTCATTGTTCTTTTTTATATAGCCTACCCTTCAGAGATCATTGCTCTGCTATTCTTGTTTACAGGTAAGAGAAAGCTCAGTTTTGTTAAATGGGAGGAGAGCCTATTGATTTTTACCAATATCCTCAACAGGGATCTCTAGTATGTTTCTGGCCTTATTATGTGGATCAAAGGTTATGTTTTGCAGTTCCTCCCACATGCTACCCTCAAAGACATGCAGCTCTGTCTAATAGGGGAAGATTCAAGAGAAGTATTTTAACTTTAGGTCATACCTATTGAGGCAGCTGCAGAAGAAATCCTATTTCTGAGAAGTAGGACATATGTGGCCATCTTCATTCTTTCAGGAAATTTCTGGCTATGGACTTCCCCTTTGCCCAGTATTGTCTCCTGTATAAAGAAGTGGAGAGTATGTTTTCAGTATTCTGTTCCAGGATAATGGATGGGAACTGCAGCCAAACTAGGATAATTATCACCCAAGTCTGTAGCTTCCACATGGAAAGAGGTTTTGCCCTTTCCATTCCTCAGTGAATGTTAGTATAGTCACTGTCGTAAGTAAAGTAATTGAACCCTTAATTGAAACTTTGCTTATCTATTTCAAGGATAATTAGAGATTGAAATGAGTTTGTCTTACTTTCTGATAGGCTGTTTCTCTGTGTGATGGAGCTTGATCTAATTCTCTCCTGTGCTAGCTAATTTCTTTTAACTCTGTAGACTAGATCTATAATTTCCAAAGGCAGATTCTAGATTTGAAGATTTAAGAAGTCAGGATTGCCACATTTAGTTTCTCTGCATAGCAACTGAACTCACAGAGGTCCCTGGCTGGCTATAATAACTGGCAACTTAGAAAAAGAACTCATTGGTTATTAAGTATCACACATGAGAAACAAAAGAGCAAGAGTACAGTCAGTTTATTAGTTTGTCATTTTTATAAAAAACTGCATTCTGAAACATGTGATCAGCACATAATCTTAAAACAGGGATCCCCAACCCCTGGGCTACTCAGCCTTCTATCCTTCTGAGGTCAGTAAAATGAGGACCCAGATTGTTTGGGACAATATGCTGACTCTGTAAACCACTTAGAGAGGGATATAAAGCACTGTGAAGTGGTATATAAGTCTAAGTGCTGTTGCTATTAGGGATGAGAATGTTGAATGCTTTTAGAAGCTCATATGTTGGGATGTAAATTTCCATAATGCTTTTCCAAGAGCTAAATTATATTCCATGCACATTTTCTTTTTGTGAAATGAGTGTGAAATAGTTTAAGGGAAGTGGGCAACTCTTGATTTTGTGATATGTTTCTAGGGTATTAGGCAGTGGTGGGCTTCAAATAATTTAACAACTGGTTTTCTGCTCTAATGACCAGCTGGGTGGGTGTGGCCGGGGTGGGCGTGGCCAGGGGGCGTGATAGCATTCAGCCTCCTGCAGCACTCTGCCAGCCAAAACGGGGTGCGGGGGTTAATTACAAAATGTGGGCTTTGCTTTGTGACATCCAGATCCAGCGAGCAAGGGGTGTGAACTGCAGAGAAAATACACTTTTGTTCAGTTATGAAGAAATATCCCCAGTCAGATGTACACTAAATGTAGGTTGACTTTTAGCTACACACCTCCCCAGCAAACAGCAAATTTTGAAGCTCCAGGTAAAGAGGATTCTGCTCCTGTTGCAATATTTTGTACCACACATCCAGCTTGATAAACTCTCATGAATGGCTATAGTCTTCTGAAGCTTAGTTAACTGGTGGCTACAGATTTGCAGGTTGTGGGTGGCCCATGTTTCATTTCCCTAATTGTTTGTCACTCGTCAGCTGAATCTCAGAGAAGGATGTCAGGAAGGAACTATTGCTATGTAGCATTTTTAAATCTGGAAGCAGTGGCAGTCAGGAAACTGGAGTTATATATAGGTAGCAGAAAACAGCAATGATAACATTTTGGCTACTTTAAACCCCCACCCCCAAATGAAGCTCAAAATTCACCAAAAGAAATGAGGGCACTTCTCAAAAGAAAAAAGAGAGCTTTTTTAATTTTCAAAGGAAGAATACATGGGGAATTAGGGGAAAAAAATCAAACTAGTCATAATACAACAATTGTTAGCCATGCTGTAGGCATGTTTTCTATTTTTTCTCCCTATGCTTGATTTTATTCCACTTGAGCTAATGCAGCCTCTTGTTGCCAAGTTTTTTTTTTTTTTTTTTTGCAAGACCTGGAAGAGAATTATGTTGCATTATTGATGTCAGGCTGAATAAGACACTGTTGAAGAGTCCCTGTGAACAGCTCTGAGCTTCTGGAATGAAAACATGGGATAGAAATGTACCAAATGAATATATCTGTTTCTTGGCTTTTTAGAAGGACATGCTTCTTTTATATTGGTATCCGTGCTCCTGGCTCCATGCTTTTTTTAAAACAATTGAGTTAAAATAGTGAAAGTGGAATCTGTCTAGACTCTGCCTTGTTTAACAGAAGGAAGGTGAAACAGACTCATCAATCATAAACTGATGATCAGTAATTTGCTGGTTCTTCCAATAACTCTCTAAATGCATTTCAAACAGGATTCAATTTATTGGCGGCATTTGTCACTTGGTAGTAACCCCAGGATATAAATCTAAAACATTTCTGATAATAATGAAATGACAGTCTGGTTAAGGAAACAAACTGAGTCAGGATTGAGCATGATCTTATCCTATTGTTAGTAGAGAAACTTTTCATTGGAAGCAGTGTGTCAGAAGACTAAACACAGTTGACAGAGTCACTGCCATGCCTTAAACATCAAGGATATCTCTTGATTTGGAAATGATCCAGCCTGATGTCCAATTTTATGCATTGCTGAAGATGCTTCAGAAATATTGATTGTAGTCACTCACTAAATGGGAAGTTTGGCCTGTAATGGAGCACTCTGATGACGACTTCATCACTTTCAGCTTTAGCTTGTGCCAAGGAAAAGAGTAATCATGCCTGAAAGATGATTGATGATCCAAAGAGGATCCATAAAGTGATTGCATTGACCAGCCCTCTATTAGATTGTTGGGTCGCCCCCAAATAACTTTATTAAATACTTTTATTAAAAGATTTTAAAAAGTAGTGAATTTATCCCTGTATTTGAATAGCATGGATGGGCCTAGGCACTGTTCCTGAAACACAGGGAAATTAAGTGCCTTATTAAAGCCTCTTTCCTGGATGCTGCATGGACTGGCTGTATGAGTTCAACTCTTATACTAGCCTAGGTGAATGTCAGCCCCAAAGAAGTTGCAGCTATTTTAATCCTACTGAAAAAGGAGAAGATTAATTATAAAGGTTCACTTTGAAATCAGACAAGCTGAGGAGCTTCGAACCTCCTTCCCACTTCCCACTTCCTATTTGTTTGAGGATGGGGGTGGGGTTTCATTGGGTTCAGGGGTGGGTTCTAATTTTTTTTACTACCAGTTCTGTGGGCATGGCTTATTTTGTGGGCATGGTTTGATGGTCATGACAATTCTTTAGGATTTAGCAGAGGTACTGGTCTACCAGGCTTTTAACTGTTTGCAGAGCTGTACCGGTCTATTCATTTGTTTTTGGAAGCACTGGTCTACTCATTTGTTTTTGGAGGCATCAGTCTACCCATTTGTTTTTTGAGGCACTGGTCTACCACCACACTGCCTTTTAACACTGATCAACTGTAAGGCGGCCCTTTGAAGCCCTGCGGCAAGAGTTTAAACAGTTTTTTTCCTTCTAGCCAATCAGCTGGGACTCAGGAGGCAGCAAATAGATTTATTGGGCGGGGCCAAATAAAAGGTAAGAATAACGTGGGGGGGGGGGCAGGTGGGAGGGCCCCGCTCCCGAACAAAGAGAACTGGTTCGGTGACGTCATATTGTCACTGCTACTGGCTCGGCTGAACTGGGAGGAACCCACCACTGATTGGGTTATACCACTGTCATCTGTAGTCAATGATCATAAATAAGAAAAGATGGAAATTAAGTGGGTGGAAGGAGACATCTTAATTCTATCTTTTCTTTCTAAAAAGGATTGCATTTTAGAGATGCAATTTTAGAGTTTGGGGAAGTAATTATTCATTGCTTTCTAAGATTGGCTTTTGGTCATTATACAGTCATGGCCGTAAATGTTGGCACCCCTGAAATTTTTCCAGAAAATGAAGTATTTCTCACAGAAAAGTATTGCAGTAACACATGTTTTGCTATACACATGTTTATTCCCTTTGTGTGTATTGGAACAAAACCAAAAAAGGGAGGGGAAAAAGCAAATTGGACATAATGTCACACAAAACTCCAAAAATGGTCTGGACAAAATCATTGGCATCCTTTACTTAATATTTGGTTGCACACCCTTTGGAATAAATAACTGAAATCAGTCGCTTCCGATAACCATCAATAAGCTTCTTACACCTCTCACCCGGAATTTTGGACCACTCTTCCTTTGCAAACTGCTCCAGGTCTCTCTTATTGGAAGGGCGCCTCTTCCCAACAGCAATTTTAAGATCTCTCCACAGGTGTTCAATGGGATTGAGATCTGGACTCATTGCTGGCCACTTCAGAACTCTCCAGTGCTTTGTTGCCATCCATTTCTGGGTGCTTTTTGATGTATGTTTGGGGTCATTGTCCTGCTGGAAGACCCAAGATCTCTGACGCAAACCCAGCTTTCTGACACTGGGCTCTACAGTATGACCCAAAATCTGTTGGTACTCCTCAGATTTCATGATGCCTTGCACACATTCAAGGCACCCAGTGCCAGAGGCAGCAAAACAACCCCAAAACATCAGTGAACCCTCCACCATATTTCACTGTAGGTACTGTGTTCTTTTCTTTGTAGGCCTCATTCCGTTTGCGGTAAACAGTAGAATGATGTGCTTTACCAAAAAGCTCTATCTTGGTCTCATCTGTCCACAAGACGTTTGCCCAGAAGGATTTTGGCTTACTCAAGTACATGTTGGCAAACTGTAGTCTTGCTTTTTTATGTCTCTGTGTCATCAGTGGGGTCCTCCTGGATCTCCTGCCATAGCGTTTCATTTCATTTAAATGTCGACAGATAGTTCACGCTGACACTGATGCTCCCTGAGCCTGCAGGACAGCTTGAATTGCTTTGAAACTTGTTTGGGGCTGCTTATCCACCATCCGGACTATCCTGCATTGGCACCTTTCATCAATTTTTCTCTTCTGTCCACGCCCAGGGAGATTAGCTACAGTGCCATGGGTTGCAAACTTCTTGATAATGTTGCACACTGTGGACAAAGGCAAATCTAGATCTCTGGAGATGGACTTGTAACCTTGAGATTGGTGATATTTTTCCACAATTTTGGTTCTCGAGTCCTCAGACAGTTCTCTTCTCCTCTTTCTGTTGTCCATGCTTAGTGTGGCACACAGAGACACTCAATGCAAAGACTAAGTGAACTTCTCTCCTTTTTATCTGCTTTCAGGTGTGAGTTTTATATTGCCCACACCTGTTACTTGCCCCAGGTGAGTTTAAAGGAGCATCACATGCTTGAAACAATCTTATTTATCCACAATTTTGAAAGGGTGCCAATGATTTTGTCCAGCCCATTTTTGGAGTTTTGTGTGACATTATTTATTTATTTATTTTATTTATTTATTTAATTTGTATACCGCCCTTCTCCAGCTGGACTCAGGGCGGTGAACAGCCAAAATAAAAACAGAGCATACAAAATTAAAAGACAATTTAAAATAATTAAATAGTTTTGGCCCACAATTTAAAACAACCAAGTTAAAACCAATTTACAATTTAAAACCAGAGCAATAGGGTCAAGCCAGGCTGGCTAGATGAAATAAATGTGTTTTCAGGGCTCGTCGGAAAGCCCGGAGGTCAGGTATCTCTGGGGGTAGGTCATTCCACAGGGCGGGTGCCGCTACAGAAAAGGCTCTCCCTCTGGGGGTCGCCAGCCGGCATTGTCTGGAGGACGGCACCCTAAGGAGGCCCTCTCTGTGCGAATGTACTGGCCGGTGGGAGGCTATTGGCGGCAGAAGGCGATCTCGTAAGTACCCTGGCCCTAAGCCATGGAGCGCTTTAAAGGTGGTCACCAACACCTTGAAGCGCACCCGGAAGACCACAGGAAGCCATGCAGCTCGCGCAGGAGAGGTGTCACATGGGAGCATCCCGTTGCTCCCATAATCCCCCAAAATGTCCAATTTGCTTTTTTTCCTCCCTTTTTTGGTTTTGTTCCAATACACACAAAGGGAATAAACATGTGTATAGCAAAACATGTGTTACTGCAATACTTTTCTGTGAGAAATACTTCATTTTCTGGAAAAATTTCAGGGGTGCCAACATTTACGGCCATGACTGTATGATAACTTTCTTTTCTGTTGCAATTGGACTGTTGCAAAACAGTATCACCATAACAATAGCAAACTCCTGATGGTTTTCTAAAGAAAAATATCAACACTAAAAATAATTTCCACTCCTCAAATGGCAGAAATGTACTTAATCTGAGCTCAGCAATCACTAAATAAAAAAGTAGAATATTACAATAAAGTTTCAAGTTACAAAACAAGCTCCTCATAGCAGTTTCAGCACAAAAGAGGATTACAACAAATCTTAGATTTGTTCTCTTAAGCTACTACAGCTTCACCATATCTTGCTTAGCTCCTTTTTAGCTTACAAGATCAATCATTTCCCAACTTGTTATTGGTTAAAAGAAATGTAAATCTCTAAATGGTTAATTATCCATCCTTATGTTATAGAACGTAATCTTAAAGGCAACCCTAAAAGGTCTGAATGGGGTATTGGGGGGCACCCAGTGTTCCATTATGTTCCCCAGTAATTTCCTTCACCAAAACCCAAAACTATCTCAATTAAGTCCAGCCAAAAGCAGACCAATGCTGGTCCACAGAGCAATGGCCAATGAGTCCACAAGGCACTTGAAAGTTTCCCAAACAAGAAAAACCCACCAGGCAAAATTAAATCCACAATACAAGAGGATTCACAAGACACAATCCAAATCAAGGCAAGGTGTCTATCCAAAGCAAGGCAGGAGTCCCAATGACCAGGAAACAACAACTAGGAGATAACACATTCCAGCATAACCTTCATCTACCTGCTGTACTAAATAGCCAGCTTCTGATGCGGCCCTGCAAGAAGGGGGAAGTTGTCTCCTCACAAGTAATCAGGCTGATCTTCACTGCTCCTGCCTTTTCTTTGCTCTGCATGTTTTTGGATCAGTGCAGAAGGCAGTTCCTCTTCCTCATCACTGATTGGCTGCAATTGCATACTTTCCCTACCTGAAGTCTCGGGCATCCTGCTGCAGCTGTGCTTCAACCAAATCTCTCTCAGATGGCTGCTTGGAACCATTGACCAACTCTATTTTCCATAGTGTGCCTTGCTTCTATAATCAGGCCAGGTGTTGCCTCCAGATGTGATCATGAACAGCAGCTCCTATTGGCTTTGTTGTGCTCTCCAATTTCTTCTACATGTTGTATGGGGCATCACTGGAAAACTCTTTTAAACATGCTGTGATATGCCTTTGCTTAGGACAATGATGGGAATCTACAACCTGAAAGATACATAGTTTAAAGGTGGCTTTTCTCATTGAAGTGACAGGACTCCACATCAGCCTTTTTTCAGTTTCTTAGCTGTTTTCCAGTTATTCAGCTAAGCAACAAAGAGGAAATCCATGGGAGGAATATCTAAATCTTTCACCTCTGGGGCATCATGTAAGGCATTTGTTACACAGGAAATGGCATCCATCTTCAAGTTGTGATAATAAAGGCAAGGCAATATTAAGCTTATTTGATCTGAATGTTGCTCTCAAGAGGTATGAGTTACATAGGGACAAATCAAACATAAAGGACTGTTAAGGTGGAAGTCCTTCACAATTAGAGTTAGAATGGAATTTGTGTGTGTTTGTATACTGTGTTAATATATTTTTTTCTTTTTGTGGTGACTTTAGTTGATAAAATTATTTTTATGTTTATGGAGACACTCGATCAGTTGATAGACCTTACAACCAATGGTGGGATTCAGCCAGTTCACACCACTTTGGGAGAACCGATTGTTAACTTTCTGAGCAGTTTGGTGAACTGGTTGTTGGAAGAAATCATTAGGGCAGAGAACCAGTTGTTAAATTATTTGAATCCCACCACTGCTTACAACTGAGTTCTCCAAGCTGTACTATCAAAACAAGAGAAAGCATTTGCATCCTACAATGATTTCAGTCCAATACTGCAGGTGATAATTTATATTTACCGACAAAGGAAATAAAGGTTTGTCGCGAACGCGTCTGCATGCAAAGGCTCCTGGATTGGGGCTGAAAGGTGAAAGTGGAAGCAGTATGCTCTGTCCCATATTTGGGTAGACCAGCTTGCCCTGATTAAAAACAAAACAAAACTGCAGGTGATATAACAGCTAAATGTTTATGTTCCATCTTTTCTCAAGCTGCTTCAGTTACCTGTTTGCTTTTCTTAATGAATTAGCTAGGCAGAATAATGAGCAATATTTCAATTTTATTTTCAAATCGGAGTTAGGGATAGGGTGGAAGGGATTGGATTCTGTATTTCAGATTCACCTAGTTTTTCTTCAGAGCATTTGCAGCATCAGACTTTTAATTTTCTAAATGCCAACTGCTTGTGATGAGCATATACAGTACATTCTAGCAGAAGGTACTTCTCTCTAAACTGGGGCTTGACTGCTGAGTGAGTTGAGCCTTCCTGTCTTAGCATCCCTACAGGACAGTTTAAGAAGTGTTATAGAACAGTAAGCTAGCTTGATAGCTGCCTCAAGCTGGGAAGGAAATGCGGTAAGAGAAAGATTAATCTTAAGGCAATGAATTTTAAAGACTTGCTTCTTTTATGTGCTCTGGAAACCTATCAAAATGCTAATGGTTCTGCTGCCTTAACCTTCAACATGTTCAGTGTTTTGTAAACATTTCATTTAATGGTATAGCATCTTAAAGATAATAAGGGACTTGTAGAAGTCATGCAGTTGGTGGTATTTGGCAGGCTGCAGTCACAATTTGCACGTGGTGCCAAAGTAATGCATAGGCCGGATCCCTAGCCTTGATTTCTAGGGAACAAATTCATTCACCAACCTGTCATATGATTGTCACTCTGTCTGTTATTGCACTATCTCTCCTGCAAGTGATAAATCTCCATCACTGCCTCTGTCTGTTGAATGAATGCTTGGAGACGAAATTTTTCAAAAGATTGGTCAAATATTGCACTTAATTATTTATGTGGTTTATCCTTGCTTCCCTAGAGAGATTCTAGTGATTTATAAATAGTAATAAACAGAATAAGATGACAATTATTTGATTACAATAACATAGGAGCCAATAATTCTTCCAAATATTTGGGATTTAAAACTATGTTAAAGAAAAAAAGCTTTCATTTCCAATTGGTCCTTAGTTTTCTAGCAGAATAATGTTGTCATAAGTATTGTTTGTTTCTTTGACTGATATCCTACTTTTCCTGCAGGGACTCAGAGCAGCTTATGTAAGCAGATTAGCCTGGACTGAGTGGTGATGGATAGTCCAAAAGTCAATTCTGTCAGCTTTTGTGATTAAGGCTGGTTTAAACTTGGGTCTTCCCTGTTCCTATTGTAACTAGTACATCACACAGAAAGCCACATTCTAGAGCCAGTGGAGAGGACATAATAATTTGGTTATTTCCTGACAAGCTGCCTAATTCACTATGATATTGGCATGATGTCTACATTTCTCACAGATTCAAGCATTCTTTATCTTTTAATGATAATAAGAAATTAAAAATAAATAAACAATGGAAGTATACCACTTGTTTAGCAACTTAACAATGGTCCTGAACTAAGGATACTTATGTCCAGTCCTCAGAATGTGACCATCCCAGCACCCACAGTCATGTGTTCAGGATAAGGGTGGTTGGCAACTGATTCACACTTACGACAACTGCAGCATTCTGCAGTCACATTATCACTATTTGTGACCTTCCCGGCTGGCTTCTCATGTACAAAATCAGTAGGGAAGCCAGCAGGGAAAGTCATAAGTTTCTCCAGTAAATTTTTGTAAGTACAAAAGTTTTGTGAATAACAGGTTGTTAGTCTTACAGTATAAAGGAATACTCGTTAGTATTCCTGATATTGCCAGCAGAACATCATCCTATTAATCCCTTTTTGTAGTATGTCTGCCTAGAAACTGGGAGGTTAGATTTTTCTGCCAATATCATCTCTTCACTTTGCATAATTGTAGCAGCCATTGTCAGAATATCTGTCTCATGCATACCAAAGTTTCACACTGGGTATTTATTGTTTGGTTGACTGCATACAGCAGAACATGAATAAGGAAGAAATTCATATATGCTTTTCCCTGAATAATGTAGGTTTGATTCAGTAGGAATTAGTATTAAAATGCTGGATTTATTTCTTGTTGGTAATAACCTAATCTTCTTAAGGATGGTAGGCAAAAAATATTCCCTTAAATGCAGTTAGAACTTTCAAAGCCTATAAGGAATTAAATTTTGATATTGAGAAGCTTCAGGAGTTACACTGAAAATGTAATATTTCACTGTCATGAAACCTCCTACATTTGTTTAATGTATGAGGCATGCTTAATGCTTGGGATTCTTTTTAGTTTGACTTGGTATAATGCCCGTGATGTTGTTGTTTTTCTTAAAAAGACGCACATTACATCTTGCAAATTGATGAAACAAAACCTTCAGATCCACACAAATGCTTGTATCAGAGCAATGAATGCTTGGATACTTATGTTCACAAAGATTTTTCTGTACTCTCAATAATTTAGAGGTAAATAAAATAAATAGCAATAGCACTTAGACTTATATACCGCTTCATAGTGCTTTACAGCCCTCTGTAAGTGGTTTACAGACTCCGCATATTGCCCCCAACAATCTGGATTCTCGTTTTACTGACCTCGGAAGGATGGGAGGCTGAGTCAATCCTGAGCACTCTCAGGATCGAACTCCTGGAGTGAGCAGTGAGTTATCCTGCTGTACTGCATTCTAACCACTGCACTACCACGTCTCTTATGGGAAATGGGAATTGAATACAGCCTTTTCAGGTAATTCATCAGTTTGGTGCTGTTTCAACTGGCACTGGCTTTGGAATGGCAGGAACTTTGCAGGGTCAAAAAAAGGAGAATATTCTCAGTTAAATTTGATATGATCCTCCCCATATGTGTCTTAGAATGGTCCCTTGCTTATTTTTTAAGGATGTTAACATTCTGATTAGTTTGTGCACAAATGTTGCTGCTGTTACAACTATCCATACTATTATTACTATTGCTGCTGCCGCCGCCTTCTCGTCGTCCTGACTGTCATCAGTAATCAAGGTGCTTTCAAAGAACAGTTGTGATAAATCCTTACTCCAAGATCTAGTAGAAAAAATAAGTGCAGCTTATTGTTTAGCACTCAGGATGCTGTTTTATTATAGATATTATTATTATTTCATGCACTTGAAATGCAAGAAGTCCATTCTTAATGTCTGTAGGTAGAGTGAAGAACTCCTTCCTGAAGATGTAGATTATTGTCCTGGACATTACTGGGCTATCTGAACCTATGGTCACAGTCACACTGTATATACGGAGGTTTCTTATGTCCTTGTGTGGATTATGTTTTACAAAAAATTGAAGGATGGCAGGAAATCACAAATGAGTTCACAGGCAATGCCATTTATTTGCCTTTTGTGTAAGTCAAGTAATTTTAATTTGTCAATCAACATTTATAACCGAATGTGATATAATGAAAATCATCCAACTGTGCATTATCCAATATGATTAAGTAAATCATGGCTAAGCTGGATATGTGGACCAGGTCTAAAAAAGAGTTGCAATTAAAATAGACAAAGGAGGAATGGCAATAAAAGAGGACTAGATATGGGTGGGCAGGAAAAAAAAATGTGATTATTCCAGTAGCCTTTACACTAAGAATCAAATGCATTAGGTTTCTGTCTTGCTTGAAGTGTTAAGAAAAGAAAGAAGCATGGATTTTTATTTTTATCTTGATGGAAGTAAAGCAATTTCAGAGACATTTCAGAGTAAGCTGGAAAAGATACAGGTAAAATAGAGAGGTACTTAACTTTTGAAATAGATATTTTCTTCAGTATCAGGACTTCATGTATTCAATTGATAAATTAAAAAAGCACAGCCCTAAAGATTACTGCAATGTGCTCTACATGGGGCTGCCCTTGAAGAACACTTGAAAATTTCAACTGGTCCAGTGTGTGACTGCATGGATAGTAAATGGTATTGGATACATGGCATTAGTAGTACCAATGTTATATGAGCCGCATTGGCCACCAGTGGGATTCTAAGTGAAATTGTCACCTTTAAAGTCCTATATGGGTTGGGACTGGGTTATTGGGTTACCTGAGGGACTGCCTTTTTCCAAGAGTCTCTACTCGTTCAATTTGATCCATGTTAGAAATCCCACACTAATCCATCCGAATAGAGCTGGAAGGGACCTTGGAGATAATCTAGTCCAATCCCCTGATCAAGCAGGACACCCTACACAATTTCAGACAAGTAGCTTTCCAGTCTCTTCTTAGAAACCTTCAGTGTTAAAGCACCCACAACTTCTGAAAGCAAGCTGTTCCAACGGTTAACTGTTCTCACTGTTAGGATGTTTCTCCTTAGTTCCAGGTTGCTTCTCTCCTTGATTAGTTTCCATTCACTGTTTCTTCTCTTGCCTTCTGGTGCTTTAGAAAATAAGTTGACCCCCTCTTCTTTGTTTGGCATTAGTCAAACAGTGTCGAAGCACTGATAAGCCTTCTCCGCTGTAGCCCCTGACCTATGGAATATTCTGCCCTCTGAAATTAGAATGGCCCCAACCTTGTTGGCCTTTCATAATGCTTTAAAAACCTGACTGTGTAGCCAGGCCTGGGGCCTCATTTCTATTAAGGGCCCCACTTCTTGGTTCTACTATTAATTCATTAATTATCTCGACTTTTAAAAACAATTTGGTGTGTGCGTTTTATTGTTTTGAAGTATTTTATTGTTTTAGAACTGTAAGCCACCCAAAGTCACTTGGTTCACATGAACAGCCATAGAAATTAAAGAATTTTATATTGAACAAAATTAAAATTCCAATACAGCCTCATATGTTTTGTTTTGTTTTTTTGGAAAACTAAAAGTGGAGATCAAAACAATGCACAAGAAGATTGTAGTTTGATCAAACATGATGCATTGTAATAGAGTAATAGAGTAATGGAATCTAAAAAATGGATGGCTAGGAAGGACTGTTGTTTAATATCTTTGTTCTGTCCCCGTGTCTCACACACACACACACACACACACACACACACACACACACACACAAACAGTCAGCCGTGGGTTACAGAATAGCTCAAACAAACAATGTCCGTTATCAGGAACTTGGCAGCAGCATGAGAACCGACTGCCAAGTGCTTTACTACAAGAAGGAGGGGTTGTGCCTCCACCAGATAACATACACAAATACACACCGATTTGGAAGCAGTCCAGCTCAAAAGCCTTCAACAGATTTAGGCGTTGCACAAAGTGACTTGCAGAAATTAGCTTCGTCCGTCACAGAGTTTGAATGGCCACCACACTCCCATTTATAGCCTGTGGGGTATGGTCCAGTGACTCAGCTTAATTCCTGGCATGCCTCCTCATCTGCTGCGAATGTTTATCTCACCGACGCTGGCGTGGATCCAGCCACGACTTATTACCCTCGTTCTCACTCTGATTGGAGACACCTGGCTCCTGGCCAATCTCCTCTCCTTCGGCAGACACCTGAGGAATTGCCATAGAGGAAGGGCCTGGAGAGGGAGGCCTGGCCGTCTTCTTCCTCCGATATGATGGGCTCGGGGGTCGGAGCCACAACAATCTTTATAGTAAATTAGTAAAATTGTTAAGGTTTGAAAGGCAATGATGCCTATACAATGGAGTGTGTGGATTGTACCAGGTATATTCATTTACTGATATTTTATGCCACTTTATTGTCATGAGCTTTGAGTGATGCTTATAAAAAGCTTCGAAACAGTCTAAGTCCATGATGGCAAACCTATGGCATGCGTGCCACAGCTGGCACACGGAGTTCTGTTGGTGGGTATGCGAGCCATCGCCCAGCTCAGCTCCACCACACATGCATGCGTGTCTCCCGCCGGCTAGCTGATTTTTGGGTGTCTGCTGCGCATGTCGGAGACACGTGTACATGCACAGGGGGGTTGCATGTGCAGGGGGCAGGGCATGGGAGTGTGTCGTGCATGCATTGCATTATGGGTGCCGACACACGACAAAAAGGTTAGCCAACACTGGTCTAAGTTCTAACTGTAAAAGAGAAGGGAAAGGGTTAACAGAGCCATCTACCAGGGTCAGAGCAGATCTTCATGTTTCCCAAATGTTCTGGCAGAGTAATATTTTAACAACCCTGAAAAAAACTTGCAGGGAGTTGGGGGGGGGGTGTTGTTTCAGAAGCATGCGGGCAAACTGTTTTGTAGACAGGGAGTTGAGCAGAATAACTGTCTGTAAAGCTTTCCAAAAGACATCATGATTGAAGTACACAGTGACAAAGAAAATGTCCATTTGGAGCAGTTGACTAAAGCTTTGGAATTTATTTATTCACTTATATTTCCTTTTTTTTTCCTCCTCCCTCTAGTGCACAAACAGAACAAGGAGGAGATAGAGAAGTTTGAAAATTCCTTCTCCCAGGGAAGAAAAAAAAAAGGAAAGATTCAAGTTATCACCAAGAGGCAGAAGGTTTGTTTGGCTAAATGAAAGAGGCATTCTTCTTTGTCTAAGCCCTTCTGAGTCTTCGGTAGAAATGATATAGTTTAATCTTTGTTATCAGACCACTTTGTAGCTACAGGATGCCTTTTACACTAGTCAGTCTCATCTGACTAGAATCGTTTTTCAGTGGTGAATATTTTGAGAGATGTAACTGATTGCATGATAGCAACCATTCAGAGATAGAGGGTGACTCAGTATGTATGTGTTTGTAGGGGAATTGCAGAACATTTACTCTGTTGATTTAGAAACATAGTTTTAAGAGCAGTGACTGTTCCAAAGCTAATCAATGTTCTAATCAGGTTAGATTAGAACATGATGCAAGGGTGCAAAAATGAGGGAAACCAGGATTCATAGTCCCAAATGAGTCGGTTCTATTGAAATATTAATACCTAAAGCAATCGGCCCAGTACAAAGACACAATCCACTCTCTGTTGACTGATATCCAAAGCAATTGTCATGGATAACCTAACCTATTTATGTGGTTGCTAAGAGGTGGCAATGACTTGATAAACCACAATCAATCAAAAAGCAAACCGAATTGCTTGGCCACGAGAAAAAAAATATCCAAGATCCTCATTAGGTAATGCGAACTATAAATATTACAAAATAAGCTTTTAAGTTCTCCAGAACTCTTTCTTATGGTTGATTAAGTGTGGGTGTTGGGTTTACTATTATAGGTAATCTTCGACTTGCAATTGAGCCCCAAATTCCCATTGCTAATCAAGACAATTGCTGAGTGAGTGGTGTTCCATTTTACGACCTTTGTAGCCACAGTTGTTAAGGGAATCACTGCAATTGTTAAGTGAATCTTGTGGCTGTTAAGTGAATTTGGCTTCCCCTATTGAGTTTACTTGTTGGAAACCAGCTGGGAGGATTGCAGATGGTGGTCATGTGATTCTGAGACGGCAGTTATCATAAATTCATGCCCGTTGCCAAGTGCTTGAATTTTGATGACTTGACATGGTTAATGCGGCAAAAGTTGCAAGTGTTGTAAGTCGCTTTTTTCAGTTCCATTGTAACTTCAAATGGTCACTAAACAAATGGTTATAAGTCAAGGACTACTTGTACAACCATAAAAATCTGTCATGAATTAAGTCTTTAATGTAGAGGATAGGAGGATAGGTAACTTGTTAGACTGGGTGCTTTACAGGTTTTAGATAATGTCTCTGAATGCTGGAAGAAACCAAATATTCACAGGTTACTCATATACCTCTAAAGCCAATAGAATTGGAATTCAGTTCATGTATAGCTTCTGTCCATTGCAGTTGGGCGACTAATGAATTTAAATAATAATTCACATTTCTTAGAAAATTTGTCGATGGGAGGGGACCAATTTAAGAACATTTGGATGTACTTCATAATATTATGCTTGCAATCCAAGAATTGTCCAAATTTTCCTGGAGGCATTGCAATAATACATTAGCAATAATATCTTCATCACAAGCATGTGGATTGTTGTTTTAGCATGGTATTTTTAATTACACGTAAGAAAGCTAGATAGATTTTTCTCTTCTTGTCTGTTTTTTCAAAATGGACTTTCATAATATGTGTGTGTGTGTGTGTGTGTGTGTGTGTGTGTGTATCAGTGGTGGGTTGCTACCGGTTTGCCCTGCATTGGGCGAACTGCTAGCGGTGGGAGGCTCCACCCACTCGCCTGGACGTCTCTGCGTATGCACAGAAGTGTTGCGTGCATATGTCCACAAGCAAACCGCTAGCGACGGGATTTGAAACCCACTACTGGTGCGCATGTGCGTGCATATGTGCACATATAAATATGATATAGTCCCTCAAATACAAAAAGAAAAAATTTTATTAGGAAGATTAAAGTATATATTATAGCCAACATTAACAATAATGCTAATTGAAATGACTGATTTTAGATGAATTATTTTTTTAATTTTGAAGGGAGATATTCAAATAAAATTGTTGTATGACAGCAAAATGGGCGGCTGATAAATTACTGTATTTTTCAGAGTATAAGATGTTCTGGACTATAAGACGCACCTACCTTTTTTGGTGAGGAAAACAAGAAAAATAAATCTGCCTCTGCCTCCCAGCAATTTTGCTTCGTTGCAGCAAACAGCAAACAGCTTGCTTTACATTCATTTTCGTTTTCAGCATAGCTTGATTAGCACAAGAAAAAAAAAACTGCTCCCAGCAATTTACCTCCTTGCAACAAGCAGCAGAAGCCCACGCAAAATAGCTGAGAGCAAAACAACAGAGAGTCGGGAATGCAATCCAATCAACTTGTGCTAATTAGGCTGTGCTGAACCTGAAACGAGCTGTTTCTTCTTGCTGCTTGCTGCAAGGAGGTAAACTGCTGGGAGGCAGAGGCCAAAGGGTGGGGGCCAGTGGATGGGCGTGGCTACATTAGGTGTATAAGATGCACCTAAATTTTCACCCCCTTTTGGGGGAGGGGAAAGGTGCATTTTATATTCCGAAAAATATGGTAAATAAGTAAATAAAATGATTGACAGATCTTGATTGGGCAATTTTTTGGAGTCACAGTAATGCCTCTGAAACTTTCTTTAATTGTCTGGCAACTTTACATGAGAGGAAGCAGTCCATAAAATAAGCTTAGTGGAGGAAGCAAAATCTTTATAGCAATGTCTGGAGGTATTGATTAAAAAACGAAGCCTGTTTCATAATTCAGATGGAAGTAGAGTTTGCCTTTAGCTTCTGAGTTTCGTCAACAGATAAATTTGACTGCCTCCACATAAGATCTGGAGTTGCTTTAGATTAGAAATATAGAACCAAACTGGGGCCTATGCAGTTGATCACCAATTGTAGCATCAAACATGGTTTATTTTTAAGCATGGTTAATGCAACTTTTCTCAGTATACTACATTATAGAAGCATAATCCAGAAAAAATAGGTTTGGGAGTTAAAAATATAGTTCCTGCATTGTGTATCTTTAAGATTTTTTTTTTTTGCTAATATCTTTGACAAACATGTATGTGATCTAAAAGAGATTTACAACACAAGGGCAAAAAAGACACTTGTGAGTTCAGTTTCAGAAATACCTCTTTGCTAGTACAACTGTCTCTTTCAGTATAAACACACATTTTGATTGTAATCCTTGTTTGTCAGGAAACGTTACTTTTAGTCACTATTAAGGAAACTTCATTGTTCACTTATTCAGAGAAAAGAATCAGAGGCAAGGCAGAGATTAAATTTTCTTTGTACAACAGATTTTTAGCAATGCAGCGTAAATGGGAAAAGAATTTCTAACAGTAGTAAATCAAATGTTGGAACAAGCTGAACAAACTAGACAGCAAGCATATCTTTGCAAATTTCTGATACAAAATGTTAGCTTGTGTGGGATAATTAAATATTTTTAAGCAGCAATATTACAATAATATTATAGCACTAATATAATATTATTTTCCTTTTTCCTTGCTTTTTTTTTTTTAAATTCTCAGCCTCTCAACCATGGAATAGTGCTTTGTAATGCCCTTGCTTTCAATTAATAAACATTTGCTCTCATGATTTTCCTTCTATACTAATACCCAAATTCCTAGTCATAGCCATTCTGACTGGGGAATTAAGGGAGCTATAGTCAAACACCCAAGGATGATGCTGTATTGGAGAAGAATGCTGTTGAGAAATTAATGATAGAAAGGTAGAGCTAAGAAGTCCTTTAATTCTAAAACAGGAGAGTAGATCCAATCCTGTTTACCATTTCTTCTTCTGTTGTCACTTGGAATTTTGTGAACTTAACATATTGCAAACATCTAATAGGAAGGCAAGGGAGAATTTAGACCAAAATCACATAAATAAGCAAGCTAAAAAGTTGTCAGGATGAATGAATGAATGAATGAATGAATGAATGAATGAATGAATGTTTTCTGTAAAAATGCCTAGTTTTTCCTACAGCTATGTGAAGACTAAACAGACCAACATAGTGGGGTTTGGACTGGGTTGGGATGAAACTAAACTAATGACAACTTGTGCATACTGGTTTGGTGAGGTGGAGCATAGTCAATGGTACATAAAGCCAAATGATTGTAGCAAAGTCGCAGGAAACTCCTAAGCATACTTAGCTGCTGATTTCAAATTTTAGAAGGAAATACTAGAGATGTATGTATCCTCCTCAAAAGGAATTTCATTTAATCTCCTAAACTGTTTTTAACGATCTACTCAATTCAGTACGGGTTACTATATTTACAGTGTTGTGTTCTAGCTGATTTTCTTCTGCATTTCCTTATTGTATTGTTTCTTTGGTAATATATGAAAATAAAATAAAATCTCTGCTCTTCTATTTTTGCAAACTGTTTTAGCTTTAGCCTTTAGCTTTGAATGCTCTTAAATTAAATGCTTGGCATATTAAAATTGTCAGAGTTTAATGCAGTGCTTCATCCTACCTCTAGTCATTTCATGTCTCAAGTGTGTGCGTGTGTGTTTAAGAGAGGGTGTGGGGAGGGAGGGAGAAAGGGGAGGGGATTAGGAATGTATTTTTGGAGTTTTGATTGAAATTAGTGGTTCACAAATTAGCTAGAATTATAACTTTGTACAATAATGTTGTAAGTCTACATTTGTTTGAAAGGAGTCTGATTATATGATGTTATATTATGTATCACCATTTCCCACTTTTTTTCTATCTTTTTTCCTAGTTCTTCTATTGGCAGATCATTCCTTTACTAGATCTTTCAAATGCTCTTGTTGGTTGAAGAGTTGACCCAACAGATATGACAAATGCCTAAATTTCACACCTCCCAGCCATCATATTTTTTATCATTATCTCTCTCAAGGAACTGTTAATTTAAAAATTTTATGGAATGTGCCATGTTTTCTGATAAATAATGGTATGCTTATCAAACTCCCAGTACCTCCATGTACAGATTGTAAATCAGTTTAAAAGTAACTCTATATCTCTGTAATCCTACAATGTCAGTAGACTCATTTATTTTCACCTCAGTTTACAATACACATAAAATGACAGTGAATGTAGTATTTCCTTTTGCAATACTTGTGAAGTGCTGAACTTGTTTCTCCATTGGTAGGAGTTATTATCTTGCCTTACTTCCTGAATGCAAGGCAAGTAATAAATACAATATTTTATATTAGTCAGCTAGCAGTTCTGATTGACCCATCTGATCGATCCATGTTATTGTCTGCCACTTCTCAATACATTGAAGTAAGCAGAAATGAAGATATGTATAGGCTAGTCTCATACTAGTTTTGAGGACTTGGACAATGGAAATTGACAGTAGAATAAGGTCATGTGAAAGGGCAACATTTTGTAGAGTGATTTCAACTTGGACCTGCTGAAATAAGGTGGTACCTTAACAAGGATGCCCCAAAGTGCAGCATCTTGGCAAGCTCTTTTTGTTTCCCCAAACTGCTTTGCTTCAACAAAATATGTATTCTGTAGATGTGCCACTCACATACAGAAGATGGTAGAAAACTGGTAAAGTGACTGCTTTAATGCAGTACAGTGTCTAGAAGTTGATACAGTGCAACAAAGAACGCTCCATCGAAGATGGAATTAAAGCGAAGTATTTTATTTTATTTATTTATTTTAGAAAATTTATCCTTTTCAGATGTTACTCCGTCCCAGTACTGGGAGTGCTAAAAATGGGGAGTTCTATTCCTGCTTAGACACAAAGCCAGGTGGGTGGCCTTGGGCTAGTCACTTTCTCTCAGCCCTAGGAAGTAGGCAATAGCAAACCATTTCTGAAAACCCTTGCCTAAAAACATGGCAGGCACTTGTCAAAGTAGTCTCCAAGAATCAGATACGACTGAACAGAAGAAAAAAATATATATTAAAGGATCTCGATAGTTCAAAAAAGGACTAAAGTTGATATGTTGTAGTTTTTTGCTAACAATTAGGGGAAGGGAGATCAGATTTTAAAAACATCTCTCTGACCTGTGCTAATGGTGAGAAAGGCTCATCTTCATGTGTGGATTTTTCAGTGGTAAAACTCGGGAGCCTGAGTGGCGTAGCAGGCTAATGCCTCCTACTAAGGCAGCATTTAACATCCAGCTGCCTGCAATTACTGCGAGTTCTAATCTCACCAGGCTCAAGGTTGACTCAGCCTTCCATCCTTTCTAAGGTGGGTAAAATGAGGATCCGGTTTGTGGGGGCAATAAGTTGACTTTGTATAAATATACAAAAGTATGAAGGCTATTGCTTAGCACATTGTAAGCCGCCCTGAGTCTCTGGAGAAGGGCAGCATATAAATATAAATAAATAAATAAAATAAATAAAAGCAGACTTTATTTGCAATTTTAAGTTGGACTTATGTAAGCAATTTATGTCACCAGAATGTACCAAACTTTGCAGTGAATTCATTTCACAGTTTGAGAGCATTTGCTCCCCAGATTAACTATTAGCAAGAATAAGCTTCCAAATAAATAAGACCAGCACGCTCACTCCAGGTCTGCTAAGCTCTTTAAGCTTTCATCTATACCAATGTTTACATTAGGCATCAGGTAGTCCATATAAAGCTTGATGTTGATGATTTTGAGTTGAAAATGCTGGGGATGCCAAAAGGATTCCAGAAAGATTCTTACCTAAATAAACAAAACCCTACATATTAAAAAGTTAAATAAATAGCTGCTCTTTATTTGGACAAATGAAGCTGGAGCCGGTGGCTGGTTTTGCTGGTAATTACTTTGTTTTCATTTTAGTTCTTTAAATGTATTTTTAATAAGAATATCTTTCTAAAGATATTCTATATCTCTACCCTGCGTCAATTCAGTGATGCGGTGGATGTGATGTGCCGGTGCCTGGAGGCTGTGAGGGTCTGGATGGGAGTCAACAGGCTCAGACTTAACCCAGACAAGACCGAGTGGCTGTGGGTATTGCCTCCTAAAGACTATGTCGATTGTCCATCCTTGGTTCTGGGGGGGGGGGGGGGAGAAATTGTCCCTCTCAGAACGGGCTCTCAATTTGGGTGTCCTCCTAGACTCACAGCTAAGATTAGAGTAACATCTGACTGCTGTGGCTAGGGGGACCTTTGCACAGGTTCGCCTGGTGCACCAATTGCGACCCTAGTTGGATCGGGAGGCTCTCCTCACAGTCACTCATGCCCTTGTCACCTCACGGTTAGATTATTGCAATGCGCTCTACATGGGGCTACCTTTGAAAAGTGTTAGGAGACTACAGTTGGTTCAGAACGCAGCCGCGCGAGCTGTCATGGGTGCACCTAGGTACACCCACATTACACCAATTCTCCATGAGCTGCACTGGCTCCCTATTAGTCTCCGGTCACAATTCAAGGTTTTGGTTATTACCTTTAAAGCCCTACATGGCTCAGGGCCAGGTTATCTTCGAGACCACCTTCTGCCGCATAGCTCCCAGCAACCGGTAAGATCCCACAGAGTTGGTCTCCTCTGGGTCCTGTCAGATAAACAATGTCGGCTGGCGGGCCCGTGGGGGAGGGCCTTCTCTGTGGCTGCCCCAGCTCTCTGGAACCAGTTACCTCCTGAGGTCCGGACCATCCCCACCCTATTGGCCTTCCGAAAAGCGGTGAAGACCTGGCTTTTCCGGCAGGCCTGGGGCCGTTGATCTCACTCTTGTGATCTGGCGAGATCTGGCCATGAATGGTGTGAATGAGTTTTTAATGTTTTTAATGTTTTTTAATTTTTCAATGTCTTTTTATAATGATTTTTAAAATGTATTGTGAGCGGCCCTGAGTCTTCAGAGAGGGGTAGCATATAAATTTAATTAATTAAATTAAATTAAATTAAATTAAACAAAATACAAATATAAAGCACATGATAAATATAAATGTAAATCTCTATCGTCAAGGTCCTCGGATGGATGAATTTTATATGTTACATTTGTTTGTAAAGTTTTTGTACTTTATTATAAATTCATGTTGTTCTTACCTCTTAAGTTTTGAGATTAATTTCTCAGTGGTAAAGGACTAGGCTAACATTGCATGGAACATTGATACCTTTCATTTAGAAGATTTGCTTTTATTAGCTGCGTCTCGGTGTCTGCAGACATTGTTTGTGAATTGCCTCTGAACTTCATGGTTGCAAGGATGCATCACATGAGTATCACTTCTGTACATGTTGAATTAGAAACAGATGCTGCTTGTTTCATCATGGAAGACAGTCAAGTATGCTTGATGCAGTTTGCCAAATCTGGGCTTAGCTAGATGTAATAACATGAAAAGAGAGAAGGAGAGAACTACTGAGCTTTTTCTGTGGGACTGCCATTGTTTTCCAGTAAAGGTAAAAAGTAAATGTTCCCCTCGCACATATGTGCTAGTCGTTCCCAACTCTAGGGGGCGGTGCTCATCTCCGTTTCAAAGCCAAAGAGCCAGCACTGTCCGAAGATGTCTCCATGGTCATGTGGCTGGCATGACTAAAACACCAAAGGTGCATGGAATGCAAAGGTGGTCCCTATTTTTTCTACTTACATTTTTTACATGCTTTCGAATTGCTAGGTTGGCAGAATCTGGGACAAGTAACGGGAGCTCACCCCATTACGCGGCACTAGGAATTCGAACTGCTGACTTTTCGATCAACAAGCTCAGTGTCTTAGCCACTGAGCCACCACATCCCTAAGTATTTTCCAGGCGCCCCCTGCAACTTTCCCTTTAGACAGAGGAAAAGCATCTGTGAGGAATATGGTGGAGGACAGGAATGAAAGGCAGAAAAGGACTCAGTTCTACTTTTTTATATATATTACTTCATGCTAGAAATTTTATCTATTACTTCAACTTAAATGAGATCTGCTTGGCTATGTTTATATACAGTTGTGCCATCCAGAGTTCTGAAAGTATCCTGATCCAGTTCAGGTTTCTGAAGTCAGTGATTCTAACATGTGAAGGGCTAGAAGAAGAAGGCATAAGCTCAGGAATAGAGCTAAGTGTGCAGTAATTCATCCCTTGTCTAAAGATACTTCCTTCTTGAGTTCCATTTCTTTGAAAATGTTTCAAAAGAATGTTTATTTACAGATTTGAAGAGTGAGGGAATTAAATTGTTCAGTAGCCAAGGATGGTTGGAACTGAATATTATGTTTAACTTCTATATATCTAATTCTGCTGCTTATTATCAAAGCATGTTCCTAGTTGGCCTTGGTAGAACCACAAAATCCTTTGCAGAATTGGCTCTGGATGTTACTTAGAGGGGAAGATCATTAGGCTTTCTCAGGACCACGTGCTAGAATGGAAAGAAAGCAATGGCAAACTGCTACCATATTAACAAAAACAAAACAAAGTGGCCATATATGTGCAGTTATCAGAGCTACTTCACCTACATTCAACCACAATCTGACTAAAATAGCACTTTCTAATTAGTTCTTTCATCAAGTGTTGTGCCTTTTTATGTAGAGCAAAGGATAGAATAGTAATTTTTTTTTCCAAAAGTACTTTTTCAAGAGGCAACTGGACTTTCTGGTTTTTCTTTGAAGACGTTTTGCTTCTCATCCAAGAAGTATCGTCAGCTCTGCCTGGATGGTGGTGAATGGAAGGATTCATACCTAAATATATATAAATCCTTCCATTCCTCACCATCCAGTCAGAGCTGAAGAAGCTTCTTGGATGAGAAGTGAAACGTCTTCAAAGAAAAACTAGACAGTCCAGTTGTCTCTTGAAAAAGCACCTTTGGGACAACCATGACCTGAACGAATGAAAATTTCCATAGACAAATAGCATTTTTCATTTATTTACTGCCTAACTTGTGATTCAAGTTTTTATGCATTAAAAAATAAAACATTAGTTACAAGTATTAATTTCAAAAGTAGCCCAGGCCTACCATTGTCTCCTTCTACCCTCCAGAATTAAATTATTTTCACTGTTTTGTGGAATGCAAACAAGATAGGAGTTGAAGAACCAATTCTTTTGCCTACCTGGATAATGCATCTGTATGCATTGCAGGTCTATCTGGGGAAATCATGTGATTGATGTTTGACCAGTTCATTATTAAAGTCTGTCATCTTTTCAATTGATATTTGGTCAATGTATCTGAAAGCATAAGTAACGAGGAAAAATACTTATAAATTATATAACTAGCTAGATCAGTACTATCTCAGTGCTGATATTTTTCATACATTTTTCTTGCAACGATGTGCTGCAATATTAATACTTTTTGATGTTGTATAGTGTAGCTTTCATTTATATTAGTAGTTTTATGTCTTTGCCTGTATAAAAAGAAAGTTTGGCAGCGGTAGCAGCTATTAAATATTCTTCTTTATAATGTTCTATTATAAATTCATGTGTGTTAAAATTACACCATTATCCAATTAAAAGTGTAGCAATATTATTTCTGTGAACTAACATATATCAAGATCTGCCTCTTCTTTCTCTTGATGGCTGCATCTATTTTCTGTGGCTTCTGACAAGATGTTAGCTGTATATGATGACTATAACTATGGGATTGTAGTTTCAATGGACCTTGATGATATCCAATTGTCACTGAACAGTGTTAATAATCACTGACTTGCCATTTATTTAAACGTTTTCCAGAAGATCCTCTGTTAAGTTTCATCTTACAGAATTCTCACTCTAATGCAAGGATGTCAAACTCAAGACCTGCGGCCTGGATGTGGCCCATGGGGTGTTTAAAGCCGGCCCTCAGGGTCGGCCTGGAAATATCAAAGGACCGCCCCGTGGTGCCTCTGTCAGCCAAAATGGGCCACCTGGGAGGGGGGAAAGTGTGGTTCCCCATGGCCTAATTTTGGCCTCCCCGGTCTCCAGCAGCACTCTGCAAGCCAAAAACAAGCCATGTGGGGGCCTCGTGGGGCCTCCGCACGGCCCATTTTGGCTGGCAAAGTGCTGCAGGAGGGAGTTCAGGCTGAAAATGAGCCACACAGGAGCCTCGCGGGGTCTCTAAAATGGACACCCCATTTTGGCCAGCAGGGTGCTGCAGGAGGTGTCCATCCCATCTCCTCCCCCCGCTCCCAACCCCCCTGCTGATCCACGGAGGAAAACTACAATGCTGATCCAGCCTCGAAGAAATCCAATTTCACACCCCTGCTCTAACGTGTATTTTGTGAAGCTACTAAAAATAATTGTGATCCTTATCAGAAGCCTGAAGCATTTATCTACTACCATATACCGGTAATTAATTCTTTTTGGGGAGGAAAAGAAAAAGAAACAAAATTCATATAGCTGTAATGTGGTTTTCCACAAAATTTTGTTGGTGCAACCTTGGGGAACTTGTGTGCCACTAATGTTATAGTATGAACTGTTGCTTGTTCAACATATTGTGGTTAAAAGAAAAAAAGGCTCAGTGGCATGTTTTGATTCATGATCTCAAGCTCTGAATTCCAGTTTCCTGGCTTTGCCTACAAATATGGAAGCCAAAGAGACTTTGTTACTATAAGAGTTGATTTAAATTTTTGATGCCACCCTTAACAAATAAAGCAATCCATAAAAACGTCTGGTTTGGAAGCCATGTTTTGCATTGGATCTTCAGGCCTGCCACATTTAGTTCTGGGGGAAACTGGGAGGGGGGAATTGTATGGAGCAGGGGAGATATATAGTCATAATAACATTCCTTTCTCTGAGATCAATGATATCTTGCCCTGCACCTGGAGTGGTGTGACTGGGAGGCATTTCCAGTTGGGATGGTGCATTGATTGGGCTATGTGATGGACATGTGGGTGCTGGGCAGGGACTTGGACTTTTCTATGGGTGGGGAAAACCTGATGTATTGCATGATATGAAGAACAAGTATGAAGCTGCTTTGAAATCTGTCAGATGGGTAGGCTTTCTCAAGTATATTTCTTGGCAAAGTACATGCTTTCCAAGCAACAAGGACTTTATTATATGGCAGTTACTAATAATCATCTGTTAACATATGAGCTGAGCCATGCCTTCAAATGTGTTCCTCTTCAAAATGTTGCCCAGCTGCAATGATGTTTTGCCATAAAGGTTTGAAACTAATTGCCTTGTGCATTTAATTAATAACTAACACGTTCTGTCATTCCAGGAATCTAGAGAACTTCCATCTGGATCCATAATTGTTTAAAACCTGGAAGCCCAACTCCTAATTAAGGAGCAGACTTTTGGAAACCTATTTCTTTTCTGATTAATTATGGCTACATATTGTTTTCTCTTCCCCCTTTTCTTCATTCACACAAGGCTGAAAAAATTGAACTCTCTCAGCAGGACAGTATGAAATGAAATTTCATATTATTGTGGCATGGAGTATGCTTGTCATTTTCTTCCTCCTGTCGAGGGCAACCGTAACTTCATTGTCTTGAGTGGACAATACTGAATAAGAAAAGTGGCATTTGCTTTCCTCAAAGAATATGGTACCTGGATTTTTCTCACCTTTTCCTTTCCATTCATCAGCAGCTCCCACTTATCCCACATGTCTTCGCAGGCTGAACTTTAGGCTGTGGCAGATTGTCAAATTTCCAGAAAAAAGGAGCTTGTGTCTTTAAACCACACAATGCTGAAATGTTATGACAGAGCATCTTACTGGGGGAGATGGTTTCCATGACAACCCCACACTAAGATAAGCAAGCTTGTTGTGTTATTTATTTATTTATTTATTGAAAGATTCAGGAGCAAAGAAAAAAAAAGAGGCAAACTTATCAGCAGGGGAGACAGGAAAAGAGAAAGCCATGCCATCAAAGCCAATGGATGCAGCTCCTTTGTCTTTTAAATAGAGGACGCTATTAAAGCTTGTAGGATGTCTGCTTTGGTCGTCTTTTTCACTTTTCTTTTAAAAGACCTGGAAAAATCTCTGCTTTATTGAATTACTGAACATGATTGGTGGCAAGATAAATACCGATTCTTGGTCCGAAACATATGTATCCCAGCTTGGGAATAGGGAAATGTTTCAGTAAGGAAAGTTATAACATATAACCTTTGTTATAATAAATACAATTCTACTTAGACATTAATGTAAATATTACTCTAAGTGTTGACTGCCTTCTCAATTCCCATCTTCTGTTTGTGTTGGTCTAGAGTTCCCATCATCCCCAGAAAACATGATTATTATTATGTAAAGAGATGAGATTAATAATCCTATGTAACCCTCAGCCAACCTGTTGGAGAAGGCTGAGCAACTTTACAGACTTCTGTAACATTCCTTGGGTGCATCTTAAAATGATTTTAGAAACCAGTGCCATCCTGGCAATTGATAAGCTTTGTTTATATCAGTGAAATATATAGATAATTTCTCTGGTCATTATAGAAATAATCCACTATACTTTCCTGGGCCTGAGCCTCCTGGATTTTCATTGAAACACTGGTCCGGAGACTAATGACAGTTGAGAGCTGAGATTGGAAAAGTACATTATTCTCATATTTATTCAATATCTCTGCCCCCACCACAGTCCTTTTGCAAAGGTAGCAGATGGTTGGATGTAAAGAAGTCTGGTAGATACATGGCAGAGGATCCTGTGGTGAGTTATGAATTTAAAAAAGACTCCTGCTCAAGATAAAAATGTATTACACATGCAGAAAAATCTACCAGTAGCGGATAATATGTCAGTGTTGGAAATAAAACTGTTGCTAGTATCTTATAAATACTCCCACTGTGTGGGGGTTCCATTACGCATAATGTTTTGACAAGATCTGCTTCTGTCAAACATATTGCAAGCACTTTGAAGGAAACAGTATATTGTTGCTAACAAGCCTTTTATTTATTTCGTGTACATTATAATAGCCTCAAGGAGCTCACCGTGATTCTGAGCGCAAAATGCATAATCTATAGATTATCTACCTAAAGGAATTTGAATACAAGGTGTTTATTGATTGTTTTTCAGAAACTATTGTTTTGACAAATAATATGTTATGCTAAATGTTTCCACACATTAAACATATGCTATTAACACAGATATTATTATTATTATTTTAAAAATTAAATGCTAGAAGTCGGGTAGTGAATGCATAAACTATTATAACAGCATCAGAGGCAGTCATCTCTGTGCTGAGATTCTTGAAGCCTCCCACTCATCTGGTGTACCCCCATCTCATCCTCAAATCCCAATGCATAAAGAGAATATAATAGATATGAGTCAGGCATTCTTCCCTCTGATTTTTTACACAATCCAAATAAATGCAGATCAGGATCAGTTTGCACATTGCTTAGGTGTTTAATTACTATTAAATAAAATTACTAATTTTATAGTGGTTGCTTCTGAGTCTCAGATTAAGCACAATCTTCAAGGTGTATTTTAACAATGCAGTTTTGGAATGGCTGATATAAAGATTACTGGAAAACTGTGTGACTTAAATTTCACTTGGACTAGAGGTCTCCACGATTTCAAATAAGGTTGATGTTAAATAAAGTTTGATTTAGGCAACCAACAGATACCTTTCGAATTAATCCTCTTTGATTGGCAATAGAGATCTTACTGTTACCATTTTCTCAACTTTATTCCCATCTTGCATTCATTTGTTAGAGCTTCACATTCTTTCAAGGCATCATGAAAACATGATAATCTGGTTCGGACAGGATCTTTCTAAATGAAAATTTATGTCTCTGGTCAATGAAAAGGGTCTCTGTTAGGATTTCATTTGTACAAAGCATCAGTTGTTAGAGAGATGATTCTAGCAGACATTTGTCTGTCTTCTGGAATAGTAAATTGCATCTCAGTAACAGCAAATATTGAATTGTGTTCTCTGACTCTGTAATTTAAGATAATTTAGCAGAAGCTTTTGAGACAGTTTAAAAATTACTATTTAAATTTAAGTAAAAAGTAAAAAGCATTGTGAAAAAAGTAATTTTTCTCTGAATTTAAAAAAATGAAAGAATTGTTTTCTATCTAAGTATTGGCTTTGGAAAGTCCCACATTCAGCACAGAGACAGACTTTGGAGGTTTTCCTCAGAAGCAGAAGAAGCAGGTGGTTTTTGCATTTGCTCATTTTTCTTTGAAGTGCTTTCTGTTCAGGGTAAAATAAACAAACACGATTTACTTCTGTTTGGAATGATTGTAAGATGTTCTGAACTCCTGGCAGAAGTACAGTACAGTTAGAAAAATGACACCCCAAGGCCTAAGTATACCATTAGTTTAACTTACAGTATCTCATCTCTTCCTGGTCAGCTTCACGTTTTATTTTGCATTGGATCAAAATTGTTCTTCCACTCAAAGAAAGCATTGTGGTTTGGAAAGGAAAATTAATGACAAGTCTGAGCACTTATTTCTTCTACTTCTCATGTACACTCAGCTTCAGGGGAGACTTCCCAGTTTTCACTATTCTTTTATTTATTATTTTTTTATTTATTAAATTTATATTAAAACTGTTGTTATTTATTTATTTTATTTTATTATTTAGGATAACACACATTTTATTCATGCCACATAGATCAGTAGTCCTTAAATCCCCAAACTATGATCAGTCCTGATTTGCAAGTCGTCTTTGTGGCAAATACATAAACAGAAATTTCTACTTCAGATAGGGAACATCCATTAAAAATTGGGTATTTGCATAGCAGCAAGTTGCTATAAATTCACAGTTGGTGCTCACTGAAAACCACCATGGCCTGTAGGATTGGTAGTTTTTATATTATAAACTATTCATTGAAAAGGTGTAGCCATTGCAGATGTTCTCATCTTAAAGCTAAAATGAACTTAACAAAGATATGGATTCGTTTTGTGTGTGCCCACTCAATTAGATGAAAATAATAAAATAGCATGAGATGGACAGCCATTTAAATTTGATTAATAAACAAATAAATTCTAGTACTCTGTGTGCCTCAGACAACAACTATAATATAATCTGGATAAACCTAGGGGCTAAATTACAATAATTGCATCTGTGGATAAGTCTGTCAATAGCAACTGATCGTTTTTGAATTATTAAATTTGCTTCTTATGAACAAAAAACTTACATGCTATATACATTGTATGCTACTTCTGCCACTGTACACTCTTTTATGTGTCCCGACACCAAATATTTGAATTTTGTTTCACATATTAAACTTTTTTTAACTTAGAGAATTGTTTTAAATTCCAGAGAAGCTCAAGGTTGAAAGAATTACTGTACTGTATTTTACTTTGCTTTGGTTTTTGTATTTCATTTTCAGTCAAAACGTCAGCATTAAGTCTGTGCATGATAAAAAGGAAACAAACAAATGTCTTGCCTATTTCTAGTTAAATGGCACGTTCAACTTGAAAAAGCAAATTTTTCTGTTATAAAAATATCCAAGGAAAGGAACCTTCAGCCTCTTCTGTACAGCAAACATGACACAATAGAGTAATTCAGTTATTAAACTGTCAGTTTAGGCTCCTCATACTTTCTTGCCTTTTCTTTGTGTTACAGTTTGGACTGGTTGTTTAATCAGTTGATGAATGAACTAAAATATAAACGAACGAACGAAAGATTGATTATGAACCTTACTATTGATTCTAGTTAAACTGTTTACCCATCTTCCCCCTCCCCAAATCAATGGAAGGGAAAGGGAATTCTTAACTTTCGTTCGGAATAAAGGTTGCTTAGAAAAGATGGTATAAAAATTGAGATGGGTAGATTTGACCCTTTTATGACACCCACATACGTTTCTGTTTAATTTATTTCCTTGTCCAGTTACCTTTTTTTCTCTACTTACATTGAATCCTTCACTTTTTTTCCTTTCTATCTTCACTCGATTTTTTTTCTTTTCTTTTTTTTTTGCTAGTGCTGCAGATGGGAGGGAGGGAATTCATGCAGGTGTAGCATTTATGTAATAGTGTGATTAGCATATATTGATTGGGACTCAATTTTAGATAGAGGCTACAAACACATATGCACACACATATATGCATCTGTCATATTTAATTAATGCACATTTATTGAGACAAGAATCTCTGGGGTTGGCTTCAGCTGGGTTTGACAAGATAGGGAAACTTAATACTTGAACAGATTTTTTTTAGTTTTTTATCATTTTTTTCCTATTTATTCTTCCTTTGGGGTGGCCTTAAATTCAGGGTCCTTTCAAATAAATATGTTAGTTTGACACCTTAGACTACTCTTTTTGGACAGTGTGTGCAAACATTAGCTGGAAAAAAATGGCCCAGAACTGATCTCTGCCAATTAGGATCTGGGGCGTTCAGAGCTTTTGTCCATAACATGTAATGGGGACATAGTGCTAGAAAGCATTATTGTGGAATCTTCTCTCATTATCACTCATGCTGTTTCAAAGTCCCATCCCTATTTTTGTATTGATCCTTGCTGGGAAATCATCACCATAATCAACTGGGGTTTTTGTTTTCTGCTTTACTCTCTTCCTTTCTTTCTGCTGTAGGGGGGTAATGAATTATTTGTGCATTCTGACTGCTTCTCCCTAGGTAAGTCATATTACCTGCATTTAGTTGTTATTGCTGCTATATCCCATATGTCTGTCATTCTGTTCCTTGTTTTCAGTATGACCTAATTTATTGTAAATAAAGATGGGAAACATCTATCCCATGTTAAAAGAGACCAGAAAAAAAGTAGGCTGTTGATTTTTTATCTACCTCATATCTAAATTGATTTAAACAAAATCCTCCCAGAAAAGTCTGAATAAAACAGATAAAACACAGAGCATGTGCTGCAGGATGTCTCCTTTAGATTCCTCTACTAATTCTGTTTTTATCTATTTGCATCTGTTTACCACAGACTGGAGTATATTCGGCAAAATAATTTCAATAAATTGTGCCTGTCATAATGCAATAATGATGGGTTTAGACTGTAATCTCTTTTGAAGGAGTAGTTCTCTTCTGTTTACCAAGCACTTTGCAGTAGAATTTTTTTATTATCATGGTTCATCAGCCGGATGCTCAGACTGGATTTGATATTTTTATCTACCTATTGAGTTCTTTCCAAGGACCTGGGATAGGGCAGATGTGGGTGTTTGATTATTATTATTTGGCATAGCAAAAGTATTGCCTTACATAGCAGTGTATTGGAGACAAACAACAGATGGTAGATGAAGTAGCTGTTAATCCAGAAGCGTTCTGTTGCAGGTCAGCATAGTACCAAACCTGACTCTTGATGGGGTTATGTATTCCAAAATGAGCGAGCTTGATTTTTGGGGATTGCCCTGGCCTTACAGCCTCTACTGAAAGGTGGAAGCCTTCGTCCATCTTTGCCTAGTATAACAGCTGCAGAGTTGTTAAGAACAGGATGGTTTGAGAATGCTTTTGCCATTTCTTGGTTAGCTTATTGTAATTCATTGGGCATGGGGACTATTCTTGAAGATCTTCTGGAAACTTTTAATTTCAATGCAAAATGGAGTGATCTGTGTGTTTAATGGCCTGTCATGCAGTATTACTGCTCTGACACTATTTCTGTAGGATATGCAATGGCTACCATCATCTTTCCGAGTGACTGTAGCAAAAGATGTTGGTTGATAACCTGTTTTCCCCAAAATAAGACATCCCCTGATAATAAGCCCAATCAGGCTTTTGAGTTCATGGTGTTGTGACCGAGGCCCACGTAGTGATTATCAAACACAATTCAGTCCTGAACAAACTTATTTTATTAAAACAGCTGAGAATTAATTCATTCCAGCTTAGTCCAAAACAAATTCTTCATAACCAGTCCTACAGCCTTAGCACTAACCTTTGATGTCTTTGGCAACCTGTCAAAGGCTTTTCTGGGCAAACCCCCCCCCCCCCCAAAGTTCAAGAGATGCTGACAAGAAGCACTGGAATCAACATTGCTTTTCTACAAAGAACCCAACAGCTCGTTGCTGCTCTTTTAAGCCTTATGGGAGTGGCCAATCATCTTCTGGCCTTACTCCTGAGTCGTCCTATTTGCTTCAGCTGCTCTTGCCTTCTGGCAGCTCTTCGCATGTGTACACTAGGAACACTCCTGTTCCTTTGCCTCTCTGCTGTCTGCCTCTGGAGGCTCCGGAGTCCATGCATCGCTCCCAGATGGCCCTGGCCCCATCTCTGCCTCTGACGCACAGCCCTCGTCTGGACCTTCCCCTGACTCCAGGACTGGCCCATTGTTCTCCCCAGCCTCCTCACTGTCCGACTCCGCTGACAGGTCTGCAGGCTGCTGGCAGACTACAACACATGGCAATAAGGCCAAGTGCTTATTTCAGGGTTCAAAAAAATATAAGACAGGGTCTTATTTTGGGGAAACATGGTACTTTTACAGGCATGGGTCTGTATGGCATGGGAGTGGGGCTTTGTGAGATTGTCTATCTTAGATCGATTCTGCCAATCAATCAGAACCAGTTAAAGAGCACCTGCAAAAGATCCCTACATACCATGAGTTGTATCAAGAGGTAGATGTTTTGGTAGATGTTTTCGGTGGATCTCTCCCACTGTGAAATAGCCTGCCCAAGTGAAGCATGATAAGGCTGCCTCCCAGTCACATGGTCTTCTACAAGTAGTTAAAAATATGGCTCTACCAGGATGCTTTTGGCTGTTGATTGTAAGGTCTTTGGTGCCAGTATTAATTTAGCCATTATGACTACTATATTATTTATGATTGTGTTATTTAAATTAGTAGTATCTGGGGGACGACTTCCGGCTCCAGATGGCAGCAGACGTTGTTTGGGTTCTTTGCCCCAGCGTCTGAATCCCCCCCCCGCTTGGAGGCCCCTCGGGGCCGGGTGCCCTGGTTTGGGGGTACCCGCCGTTAAGGGCGGCTCGCCAGGGGTCCCCTGCCTCAATTCCAGGGGCTGGGCGGCCAATGCTGGCGCGCCCGAGGCTCCAGCAAGTGTGGGCAGCACGCAGCGGCCATTCCAAGGCCGTTACGTGCCTATGTGCCTGTAGGACCCGGTGTATATTGAAATTAAGGCAGCAGGTAAAGAGGCGATCGGAAGAGGAAGAGATGCAGGCCGGAGAATAATTAGAAAAGGAGAGACTTTGACTGGCGAAGCAACGAGGCGTCCTGTGGGTGAGAGGGGGGGGCTGAAGTTTCTCCCCCCCCTTGCAGCTGGGAAGGGCGCCGTAGTTGAGAAGAAAGCGAGAAAAAATAAGGAGACCTCTTACTTTACTGATTTTTTGTGGAGAATGGTGGAGGCAGAATTTGGGAAGGGAGGCTGGAGCCCTCTGTCCTTCTGGAGAAACATGGCTGGAGCTTGATTTCCTGCTTCTTTGTATATAATTGATGACATCACCCACCGCTGGTTTCCTGTTTGACCTACTCTACAAGCCGGACTCGTTGCTCCTGTGAGCGCCCTCTGGTGGATCGTGAGGAAATAGAGCTGATTTTTAAGAGAACCTTCTCCTTCTGGATGCTTGTGCCTACCTGAGGACCTCTCATTCTTTATTACTGTAAGATGGCTAAAGGACAAAGACCAGCCGCAGCTGACATTGAAAACATTTTGCAGAAATTGGCAAAATTGGATGAGAAACTTGATAAACTTGATATCTTGCAAAAAGGGCAATTGGAAATAAAATCTGAAATGGTAGTTATGAAAAAAGATTTAAGTGCTGTTCAACAGGTGGTTGAGGACAACAAGAAAAAGGTGGGAGGTTTGGAGGGGGAGGTGCGGGCAATCCAGAAGAGGGAAGAAATGAGAGGAAATGTAATTTTAACTTCGCAGCTGGATAGAATGTCTTATTTTCTCAGGTTTCAAAATGTGGAAGAAGTGGACCAGGAAGATCTGCGAGAAGTGATGGTTAAATTGTTGGGCGAATTTATTGAAAGAGGTTTGGATTTTATGAGATGGGACATGGATCTAGTTTATAGAGTAAATTCACAATATGCAATTTTACATAGTGTCCCAAGAGAGGTCCACATTAAATTTGTGAGAAGGGAAACGAGAGATGAAATACTGAGAACTCAAAGATCGGGGGCGCTGATATACAGGGGCAAGGAGGTCACCATTTTGAAGCAGATCCCTAGACAGGTACGAGAATCAAGAAGAAATTATTATTTTTTATCAAGTAAATTGTACCTTAAGGGAATAGGCTTCAGGTGGTTGATGCCGGAAGGTTTGATGATTTTCTGGGAGGGCAGTAGGAAGAAAATTAATAGTGTGATGGAGGCTCAGGCCTATCTGGAGCAACATAAGACCCTCCTAGAGGGTGAAGATACAGGAACCGAGGAAGGGGAGGTACTAGATGATCAAGGAGCAGGGGCGGGCAAGGCCGTGGTGGTCCAGGAGGAGGGGGGTGCTAAGGCCAGAACCTTGAGATCTAGAACCAAGAAATGATGAAGTGAGAGGAATATATTATTTTGTGCCTTTTATGATATCTCTTATTTTTGTAAACTTTAATATTACTCTGGATATTGAATTGATATTTTTATATAAATCCGGTTGCTAAATTTGTAATTTTAATAAGGGAAGATCTGCTGTATGTGAAAAAAAGTAATTATATATTATCTTTGTAAAAGGATAATGAAAATTCTACATATTGTAAGCGATAATATTGTTTATTTTTAACCAATAAAAACTTTTATAACATAAAAAAAAATAAATTAGTAGTATCTGTAGTATTACCAGCTAGAGTCTGTTTGCATTGAGGCACTTAATAAATCCCATAAACAAACATCTATCAGTGTAACAACATTTAAAAAAAGACATTTTTTTATCATCATCTAGAAAATGAACATTTATTAACCATTTCTAAATATTACCTACTTAGCAAATATTTACATTTTGTAGACCTAGTTGGTCATTTTGGTCCAGATATATTTTTAGAAATGCTTCTGTTTCCAGGCTGTAAATAGAAGCAATTAATTACATAAACTACTATATTTTCATTTTCCCCCAACCCGAGTGCACAACTGGTAGTTATTGCATAATGAACACGTGTAGTACCCTGTTTTAGTGTCCTTGGCTTTCACTAGAGCTGGAAAGTACCCAGTGTTAATCAAATGAATAATGCTTTTAAATTTAGAAGATGATTTGATTAAATATCAGTATAATAGATTTAGGAAGTTGACTATTTGTTGTGAGGTGTATGAAAATGGCCATTTCCACCTTGAGGTATTGACTCAAACCAGGTCACTGCACTGATCCAATTTTAGGCGGCGCCTTGACTTGAAAAATTGAGTCAGTCTGCCTTAACACCTCAGATCAAAGCAGCAAATGCAATCTTATCAAAGCCCTCAGATCAAAGCAACAAGACAGTTCCATCCGCATCTTTGAAGGGGAATATCAGCATAACACCTCACTTCAACTGAATCTCTCTTAGACTGGACCCTTCCTCAACAGCCCTAACCTATGTATTTATTCCCTTGCTATTCTGTACATTTAGATTTCAAATGAATTCAGTTTTCAGTATATTGGTTTTCAATGTAGCCAGACTAAAACTGAAATGGTTTAGACAGAATCTTTTGTAGCAATTTCTGTCTCTTAGGATTTAAGCCTCAAATTTTAAAATTAAGTGTAGGTATCTATCCATTATATAGATAATGTAAAACATTAAATCCAATAAAAATAAGTGATAGCATGACTTATTTTTAATCTAAGCACTGCAGCCGGTGTAGAATTAAATGGAAAATGTCAAGTATTAAATATTATTTCATAAATATTATTTTATATAATAGGTGAAATGATGTCCAGATAATTCTGTAAGACTCTGAGCATGTACTAATATTTTGCTATTGTTTCACACACTGTTACATAGAAGGCATTTCACCAATAAACAGAAGCCATTAAATCCTTTATGTAATGTTTGTATAATGAACTGTCACATTATTAGGTCCTTGAACAAGAACTCAAGTTTATCATAATTTCTCTTATAACTTGCTTACAGCTTGGGATCAAGTCTTGTTATCTTTGAAAATGTTTACATTTGGTCCATTTTAATTTGCTTGATAACATGCTTTATTATTTTTTTAGTTACCATTTGAAAGCAACAAAAGCAGCATCAGAAAGATCAGGAATGCAAAGGGAACTATCTTTTCATAGGTTTTGTCTCTCTCTATCTCTTGGCCACTAAGATTGTTTGGTTTGGCTTAAATCTTGGGTCAGCAGGGACACACATACACAGATAACAGAAGCCTGTTGGTGCTGATTTTTCGTGTTCTGAACAGCTTTAGAATATTTCAAATAACATACAGTATATCAAAGGATCTTTTTTGGAGTTTTTTCAACAGTGAAATTATAAATGGGGAAGTGGCAGTCCTGAAGGATTCTTGCTATGTAGCATACTAGTGCTTATTATTATTTTTTTACTGTAAGAGAAAAACTTCTTTTTTCTTCTGGACATTTTTTGCACTGCACTCAATTTTGATGTCAAGTGCAAATATGGATTTTTTGGTGTGTGACTTGTTTTTAATGTTTGCATATTTATATTTTTAATGTCTATTGCTTTAAGGAATTTTGAGATCCATCCACAGAAATAGTCATCTGGGAATATACAAAAAAGGGGTGTTCAAGACTTGTTTGTTATTTTTACTTCTAGAAGAAAATGGGATTTATCAAGAACTTTCTCATTTTCACCCTGATCTTATTTTTTGTATCTAATTTTCTTGCACAGAGTGTTAAAAATCAAACTTCTTTGCGAGGAGGCTCACTTGACTGCCTTCTGCCTTGGTGCTCTTTATCAGCTGGCAATTATCACTCATTGGTATTAAAACTGAATGTTTTAATTTTGCTGAATGTGGAGAATGGGAGTCCTTTTAAAACTCATAACCCAACCTTTCTAGAACAGCATGACTCCCTGTGCACACATTATCCATTAATGGCTTTTTCTTGCCAATCCTTTGTCAGGATTGAGCTCAACTTCCCTCCAGAGATTTATATTTTCAGACATATATTCCGAAAGAATGTGGGTGTGCTCCATTGTTAGATCACTGTGGTATTTTCAAGAACAAATTGGGGATTTTTCTTGCATGTATAACTGTTGAAAAGGAGTTCTGCCTTATGAAAGGGAGTAGGATAAGGAGATAAGTAATAATGAGTTTATTATTAAAACCATATACAGTACATGTAAACCCTGCCAAAAGAGGAATAGCCTGTTATAATTTACATTTGATACTTTTACCATTGCATCTGGTATCAAACAGAGCCTACGGTATTTTTCCCAAGTTTCAAACTTTGGGAATGCTGATAAAAATATACACTTTTGTGAAAGTAGAGTCTCTGATACTACTGTAGCAGTGGTGGGTTGCCCTCGGTTCGGACCAGTTCTATAGGACTGGTAGTAAAACCGGCAGGAGGCTCCGCCCACTGACCCTGATGTCATGAGAAGTGATCTGCACACACGCAGAAACTTCTCAGCATGTGTGAGCGATCCTGTTGTGAACCAGTAGTAGTAAGTAGAACACACCCCTGTACTGTAGGATAAAAAGAAGTGAAAAAAACCACCCAGAAAACTTACTAAAAGCATTGAAAACTAAAAATAGAAAAATATTTTTAAGTGACTATATATATAAATCTAATAAATAAATGTGAGCATGAGAAATGAGTATAAGTGGGGACTTCCAGCAACAGTATAGCTTCTCTTAACTTTAGCAGAATTTCTCAGTATGGGAAGAAATAGGTATGGGTTAAGAGAAAATTAAAAGAAGACTTTTCCTAAACAGACTGTAAGGACAAGTGTGTGTGTGTGTGTGTGTGTGAGAGAGAGAGAGAAGCATCAAAAACTGGAAAACATTAAAATAAATGCCTGCTGGTAATCAGAGAATGGCTGTTCTTTCTGAGAGAGATGTTAATTAATGTGGTGTTTGTATCTTTCTAGTATGAAATTATTACAACACAGTGGCATTAATGTCAGTTTGTACTGAACCTACCTCCATTGGGATTGTAGGAGATTCAATAATTTTTTCCTTGTTGTTTATTAATTCATTAAGTCTTCAAATATCTTTTCCATATATAGTTAATTGCTAATTGTGTATTATCTTCCTTGTTGCCAACCTAATTGTTCTAGACACGAAGCCTTGTTATCAAACATCCACACAACATCAATTCTGTTGCTGTTGTTTTTTTAATTAAAAATGTCACTATATGTTGCATAGAGCATAATATTTCCTGTCAAGGCTTATATGAAGCATGGTTAAAAATACTAGAAAAAGACAGTTCAATCAATTCATTTAATTTTGTCTTTTTGTTGTTGTTAGTTGTGAAGTCGTGTCCAACCCATCGCGACTCCATGGACAACATTCCTCCAGGCCTTCCTGTCCTCTACTATCCCCTGGAGTCCATTTAAGCTCACCCCTACTGCTTCAGTGACTCCATCCAGCCACCTCATTCTCTGCTGTCCCTTTCTTCTTTTGCCCTCAATCTTTTCCAGCATTAGGCTCTTCTCCAGTGAGTCCTTCCTTCTTATTAGGTGGCAAAAGCATTTGAGTTTCATCTTCAGGATCTGGCCTTCTAAAGAGCAGTCAGGGTTGATCTCTTCTAGGACTGACCAGTTTGATCACCTTGCAGTCCAAGGGACTCACAGGAGTCTTTGCCAGCACCATAGTTCAAAGGCCTCAATTCTTTGTCACTCAGCTTTTCTTATGGTCCAACTTTCACAGCCATACATTGCAACTGTATGCAATCACCTCCAGCCATCCTCCCATCGTCTGGTATGCTCACACAGAGCGGGCCTCCTCAGGGTGCCATCAGCCAGACAATGTCGGCTGGTGGCCCCCAGGGGGAGAGCGTTCTCTGTGGGAGCACTGACCCTCTGGAATGGGCTGCCCACCGGCTTTAGGACAGCCCCTGACCGCCTCTCGTTCCGCCGCGAATTGAAGACGTGACTCTTCCATCAAATGGGCTGAATCTGCTGGGGTGATTTTAAATTAAATTTTAATTAATTTTAATTAATTTTTAAATGGATTTTAATGTTTATGTAATTTCTGCTTGTTTCTTGTAAGCCGCCCTGAGTCCTTTGGGAGAAGGGCAGCATATAAATTACATAAATAAATAAAATAAATAAATAAACTGGGAAAACCATAGGCTTGACTATGCACACTTTTGTTGGCAGGGTGATATCCCTGGTTTTTAGTATGCTGTCTAGATTTGCCATAGCTTTCCTCCCCAGGAGCAAGCGTCTTCTAATTTCTTGGCTGCAGTCTCCATCTCCAGTGATCTTGGAGCCCAGGAAAATTTGTCTGCTTAGTGACAGAATTGTATTGCTTTCGAAATCCATAGAAACAAAACTGCTACTAAAGGTTAGTAACCTGGGAAAGATTAAATAACTCCAGAACATAGTTTCTATTAATTTTTCTATGCTAGGCTTCAAGCCATCTAGTGATTTATTTGAGACTCTTCTCTATTAACCAGTAAAACAGCTTGTGGTATTTTTTTATTACTTCATAAACAGTTGATAGAAGTAGAGTGAACTTCTATCAAGTCTATCAAACTCACTCTAAAGCCTTTCAAATGTGTCTGCACCATTCTAATGAAAACTAGGAGTAAAAGACAAAGCACTTAATTTGCATAACAGCAAGGTTATCACTGGTATCTTTGTGATCTCCTCCTACCTGACAAGTATTGTATTCCTGAATTTTACTTTTAAAAAGATTTTATACATTGAAGATCTTAATTTGCTGTGTGCAAATATTGAGAGGCTGCCTGCTGCTTGTCTTTCATCGGAATCTGCTCTTTATTTCATATGACATCTATGTTGATCTTTATATTTTGCTACCTGAAAATGCAAATATGAAAAAGAAAACTATGATGCCAAATCATCCTAGAGCTGGGATGACAAATTCACATCACGGTGGTGTCACATGACATATCCGGACTTTTTCCTGCTTCGTTAAACTGGGTGTGGACGTGGCCATCACGTGACTCATCCGGCTCGTGGGCTGGGAGTTTGACAGCCCTGTCCTAGAGTATTTATCTCCTGCTTACCTGTTGCATATGCAGAGTTAAAATGAGACATGACTCTGTTTCCTGTTTCCCCAGTTTTGGCTCTGCCTTACACTACAAGCCTGTTGGCTTTACCAAGGGCTCTCTCAGCCTAGAAATCTCTTATTGGGTTAGGAATTCCTTATCAATGAAGGAAACATGGGCTAGAACTGAGAATGTTCCTTTGCAGCAAGTATGATAAAGTGAAGGAGAAAAAGGAAGAGGAAGGCCAGTTGACTTAGTATTGGATTACTGGCCAATATTAAGGTTTTTATTCTCTGTGAGTTTTCATTTGTCTCTTGTTTTTCCTAAAATCTTGCAGAACATAAATGTAAACACAAACTATGTGAATCATTTAAAAAAGAGAGAGAGAGATGCTGAAAAAATCAACATGAATTAAAACACTTGTCTAATTTGTAGTTCATCTATAAATCACAGCACAGGCCAAATGGCTTTTATTCAGTTTTAAAGACTATAGCATTAGCTAGTCTTTTGAAAACTGCCAAGTTTAAAAAATAAAGCCGAAGTTGAGATGGGTTTCTTCTTTTTTTTTATGAAAACTCATCTGGAGGAAGTGATAAAAAAAATATATCTGAAGCTGAAAGGTGGGATGTTGGTGCCTGACAAATCCTTCTGTCCTCTGTGCTGTTTTTAAGAGATAACCTCTGACCTGGACTTTTGAATGGTTAAAAGCTCTGCTCATCTGCCAGCATTTATCAGCAGAATATGTAGATACTTGTTTTGTTGTTGTGTGGAAAAAGTAGCAGTTCCTAGTGAAACAGAGAACAAACGGAAGAGAATTTAACACGTTGGGGGTTTGTCTTTGCAACAAATGTGGGAATTTTTATATCCAGATGTGTATATTTTCCTGCTGTTGTTGATAGCATTAACATGTTTACCACATGAGATAACTTTAAGCCCTTTAAGCCCTGCTTTTCACAGCGTGTCCTGCTTTGCAAACAAAAACACAAATGCCCCCCCCCCCCAGCCCACATACCTCTCTGATATAATAGAACAATACAATATGTGGAAACCCTTCTTTTTAAGAAGAAAGAGCCCTTTTACTGCTGCATCAGAGACAGCATAGTTTCAAAGGATCGGGATTTATTTTGGCCATTGCAGCTAGTTGCTGAATGAAGGGCAAACTCTGATATGATTGTAGCTGTGAATCAGGGCAAACCTGAGAGTCTTATAGCTTTCAGTATATACCATACTGTGAGATGGAAAAGTAGCAAAGAAGTACCTATGTATTGAAGATTGAACCTAGGCTAATGAACAGGAACAGTAGCAATGACCATGATACTTCAGTAGTTGGATACACAGAAAATGGACTGGGAATGCAAATGCAGTTATAGTTTGCTCATCTCTTTGGATAATTTCTTAGAGAAAGTGACATCAGCCACTCCTGCTTTTCATCCTCATTATAAGCTTCTAGTTGACTTGTCCTTTGTCTATTTTTTTTAAACAAACTTTTGTCCTTATACCAGAAAACCACCAATGTTTGATTTAGCACAATTATTTCAAAAGGTGCCATAGAGGTATTTAAGAAATGGTGTTTCTGTGCACAGAGCAGCTTGTTACAATTAATATGGTGGCAGGTGTTTTGTACTTATGCCGGGCCTACCCTGCTCACATATGTTCATGATTAAAAACAGACTTGCAGATGCTATTTGTATTCTTGTTATGCCAAAGGAGTCCAGGACTCCAGGCTTAGATCCTTTAGTCTATTTTTCAACTATAAATTCATTTTGGTCTGTAGGGGCTGTAGGTAGAAGGGTCTCAGCCAAACATAAATGTCCTTTGTAGAACATGTTCACCAATAAGGAGTTGAAAAAACACTGAACCTACTGGTGCCTTATTATTTCTGCTTTTATCTTATTCATCTATTATTTTTACGGTACACATTGCGATTTTGCTATTAAAACTGGGAATCTGGGGATCTGTTTTGTATCAAGTAAGATTGTTGGTTCATTTAGTTCAGAATATCTGCACCACACTGCCTATCAGGCATCCTCCGGGGTTTCTAAACCATAACAGAGATGCTGCAGATAAAAAGCTCATTGCATCCAAAGTATATGTTTTCCACTAAGCTCAAGCATTTTGCAGATTTCAATTTCTACACCATCACAGCATTTACTTAAGAGTAACTGCAAGTTTCACTGAAGGTTAGTGATACTTTGTGTAAAAGACCACTCTTAGTGTAGAAATGAGCTTTGTCCCAGCAATTATAGGAAGGAACTTCATTTTGATGAACCACAGAAGTCCAAATCATGATAACGTTTCTGCATTTCTCCTAAAGCAGACCAGTTACAATCCCTTCATATGCACGGATACATAAATTTACATTTCTCTGATAGAATTAGTAGCAGGGTATTCCCAAAACTATACCATTGTCGTTTTGATTTCATCTGCTCTTTTCTCATATACTTTTAAAAGAATACTTTTTTCAAATTAAAATAAAAATCCTTGATTTCTGAGGAGGTGATACATGTGATTCACTGCAAAGAGAGACTTGTTGCTTGAACCACTTTGCATATCTTTCAAGATTAAATTGCTTGGAGGATGTGGTAGACAAAAACAGAGATGTGTTTATTAGTAAAAGGGGGATACATCAAATGCATGACAAAGACATGACCCAGAAGCTCTTAGAAAATGTCATATGTAGAATTAAACCCATAAAGGTGATATTGATGAACTGCTGGCATATGCACAAATACACACATCCCAGTCTGTATTCAATACATGATGTTCCCCTGCTTGCAGGGGAAGGAGAAATCATTCCAACCTTTTGGGAAATTGTACTAATTTGGTTTAATCATCCAATAGCAGTAGGAGATTGAATTAATCCATTAGAGCAAAACTCAAAGGAAAAAGAATACAGTATCTGGATTAATAATAATCCCTGTTAATCTCCCTTTCTCCAATTACACGAAGCTATTAACCTACCAGTAAAAGAACCCACTGGGAAATTGAGTGCAGTGTGGAAAGAATTATCTTACTTGGAAAAGAACTGTGTGATAGAGACCATGAGCTAATAAAACATTAGGTGCCTCTTCATATCTGGGAAGTTGTGTGGACAATAAATCATTCTGTACCAGGGAGGGGCTGAGGGGGCTCAGTTCATGTTTAGGTGCGAGGCAGGAAGTGAGAGTGCAGTCACTAATGAAAGGAGCTTTTTTTATTTGCATTTATTTTGTTTTCTTAGAGAGCTGATGAGCATTTGACTAACACCATGATGACGAACCTATGGCACGTGTGCCAGAGGTGGCATGCCGTGCCCTCTCTGTAGGCACACCGTTCCCCAGCTCAGCTCCACTGTGCATGTGTGCATGCCTCCTGCTGGCCAGCTGGGCTTTGGTTCTCTGCTGTACATGTGCGGGGGTGAAGTACACATGGGGAAGCACATGCAAATGCGTGGGGGGCAAGGTGCATGTGCAGGACCATGCGGGGGTGGAGCACCTGCGGGGAGTCACACACACATGTGCAGGGGGGCATGGCACATGCATGGGGCCACATGCCCATTGCATTTTGGGGATTCGGGTGCACGTGCACACATTTGCGCGCATGCATGCTTTGGACACTCAGTCTGGAAAAGATTAGTCATCACTGGACTAACGGAAAGAAACTTCTTAGTATCTTCAAATTCCCATTATATGGAATAATTTTCAGAAATCCTTTTTACATATGCTACTTTAAAAATCTTTAAAGTACATATTTAAAAATGGAGCCTGGAGATTATCCTCTCAGTATTCCACATACAAGGAAAACTCCAATCTCTTATTGGTGCCATCCTTGATGTCTCTGTGATGCTGTGTGGGTTGTGAACACCTTAAAAAGCTGAACTGATTAATTCAGCAAGTTAATGCCTTGATTCCTGCTCCAAAGGCACAATACCACAATAGTTTTGCCAGTTTTTGCCAAGTTATGGGGAAATGTAGCTGACCAAACTAGAAAGCAACTTAACTAATTGTTTGAGAGAATATCATGGCAATAATGCAAATGTAGTCACAGTGTATGTTATTTTAGGATCTTTATTCAATAAGAGATATTAAACATAACATTCATTAGAATGCTGAAGATTTTAGAGAGTTCCTCTGTAATAATGGCAAAATGACATGGCATGAGACAGACATAAAGGTTAACATACATTGGTCCTATTCCAGGATCAGTAATGCTGATTTTTGTCTTCAATTTTCTATCTCTAGGAGAATGAAAATTGTTCAACAATATAAGCAGAGCTAAATTATGTCGGGAAATAGTAGCTTTAGCTAATGTCTAAAGATGGTTTAATAGTCCTACTTTTTTCCAAAGTGCTTCAATTGAGAGTGGGGCACCTGAAATAGTTTCCTTTGAAAAGTAGACAAGTGGTCTCTAATTGAGATGGGTTAATATCATCTAATTAACAGAGCTTTCTAAGAAGCTGTGGCTAATACCTTGGCCTCAAATCCTTTTAATGCTGCTGGCATACTCAGTGGTGGGCTTCAAATTTTTTAACAACCGATTCTCTGCCCTAATGACAGACTGAGTAGGTGGGGCTGGGTGGTCATGTGACTGGGTGGGCGGGGCCAACTCAACATTACTCACCCAGCCTGCCCCTCTCAGCCACACCTCGCTGCTGGAGAGCACCCTGTTGGGGACAGACAGCTAGCCCTAGCTGGTTTCCTAACCACAGACAGGCAGATATGCAGCCAGTCTAGCTTCACACTTCTATTCACACGTTAGGCTAAGCTCAAAAAAAAAAAAAAAGTTGGGAAACCAGCCATTTTGACTTAGAGGGCTGCACCACCCCACAATCCAGCCCTTTGGGGATTATGCATTTGCAGGTACGCATCCTGGATGCTCTCCACCCCACCTTTTGTGCAAACAAATGAAAACCGAATGCACTCCAGAGCATCGCCAAGCTCTCTTGGACGCAGCTCCCCTGGATGTTGCAATGCAGGCGGAATGCGGATGTGGAGGAGAGGAAGCAAACTTCAGCTGCTTCCAACCATGGAAGAGGAGACTGGCCACCCCACTCTCTTCTCCGCCTTGCTTCTTGTCTCTTCTGTCTCCCTAATAAACCACCCCTCTTCCGTCACCAACTCGCCTCCCCGGCCGTATGTTTTTGCACAAGGCTTCCCCACCACTCCCTGCTCTGGCTGCTTCCCCTTGGTTAACGCCCAGTGAGGGGAGAAGTTGCTCTGCCATGAATGGATGGAGATGGGGGGGAGGGGGGCGAAGGGGTGCCCAAGCATGCTCCTACACTGAAAAACCTTCCCTTATCCTCCTCCTGTGTAAAGATCGGGGCCTGTGTAAAGACACGGGGCCGCGTGGCAGGCCACATGGAAGACAGGCAAGTGGGCTGGGCCCCATGGTAGGCCGCAAGGAAGGCAGTCAAGCAGGCTGTCAGAGATCAGTTGGGCCGCATGGTTGAAGCAAGCGAAGGAACCAGAGAGCAGCAGCAGCAGCAGCTATGCTTCGGGCATGACTCTAGGCACAGGCCAAGACAGACGAGGTGAGATAGGAGTGACTGGGTGGGTGGGCAGGACCAGTCAGTGGTGGCATTTGCCGGTTTGCCAAACTGCGCAGAATCTTAACTACCGGTATGCCTGAACTGGTGCAAACCAGCAGCAGCTCACCTCTGCATATACTGTATCCTGCTTTTCTGACATAGAAAAAAGAGAAAATTAACCACTGCTGAAGACTGCTGGACATTCAAATTGGATAAAGCAACATAGGCACTTCCTATTCCTGAGGATTGAAGTACAAAACCCAGGTACTTAAAGCAGTTCGCTTTCTATCTAGGTCAACTTTTGGAGGCCTTTCATGAAATGCACATCTCAGGTTACTGTTTTTTTAAAACCACAATTGATTTGTAGTTAATGGATTTTTATAGTTTTATAGAGTTCAGTACTTCATATCTCTCATTAGGCCTATTGAAATAAAACAAAGTTATTGCATAACTTGTATAAAGCAGGAATATTATTGATCTTTTGGCCAGTTTAGGGAAGTGATGTTTCTTCTTATTGAGATGCCCCATTATTGCATTGTTTATTAATATCTCTATAATTTTCAGTTTGATGCTATAGCATTGAACCCTGGTTTAAAGTAGAACAGAGGTGTCAAACTCAAGGCCAGGGGCTGGATCCAGCCCACAGGGTGCTTGGATCTGGCCGGCAGAGCTGCCCTGGAAACAGCAAAGGACCGGCCTGCAGTGCCTCTGCCAGCAAAAATGGAGCAGCCTTCTTGAGCTCCGTTTTTGCTGGCAGAGGAGGCCATTGGAGCTTTTGCTGGCAGGAGGCCGTTGGAGCTGAAATAGACCTTGGAAGCCCGTTTTCATTGGCAGAGTGCTCAGGTCACCACAGGCGCCCCCAACATGAGTGACGTCGAGATGGCCATGCTTACCCTGCCCCCCTGAAGTCAAACACAACCATGATGCGTCCCTCAATGAAATTGAGTTTGACACCCCTGAAGTAGAACCTTTTCTGAAATTTGCCTACAGGAGCTAAACAATCTTCCTGTTATAGAGGTTCTGCAAGCTTCCAATATAAGTGTTTGCTGTAGATTTTGCTGATTGTATTAAGAGGCTTACTAGTCAGTAATTGGCTGGATCTCCTTTCTAAAAATAGAAATAATTATAGCCATACCCAACACAATGAGAACATTAGCTGATCTATCAAGAAAAAAAAAAGAGATGCTAGAATCCACCAATCAGAACAGATAGTCTCTTTAGCAACCACAATTGGGATTAACTCAGTTGTTAAACGAAGTGATCCCAACTGAAACTGTGACTGTCCTTATGATATTATTACTGCCTTTCTTTGCTTTAGACCTATGATGGTTGTAAATGTGAAGATTGATGATAAAGTTCCTTTTTCATTACTATTATAACTGCAAAAGGTAGCTCTCTGAAGCTGTTGCAAAACAAGGATTACCTGTATTTATGTATACATTCAGGAGGGATTACTGTATAATGGTGCTGTAAAAATGCCTCTTGAGAAAGAGAGAGAGGGGGGGATAGATCAGCCCTGAATGTGTCTTAAGAACAGTGTAAATGGGAAACAATAATTTTTGGTTCAGGGCAAGATTGAAATGTTTTTTTTTTCCAGCAGCACTTTTAGGCAATCCTGTGGGAAGCTTTGAATGGGAATTCTGTTGACCATTTGGAGCTGAATGCAAATTCAGAGTCAAGGAAATGAATAAGAAAGGCAAAAGAATGAAACACATCTATCAGGCTGTAATGGGAAAACAACTTAATGTCAGGTTTCAGTCCTAGCAAAAGCAGAATTGTGTCTGCTTGATTCTTTTAACCATGTCCCCAAAAGTGTAAGTAATCATCGAGACATCAATATATGACATCCCTTGTTTTGACCAAAATTTCTATTTAAGTACAACTTCAAAGGAGACATCCTGTGACTGGGTCACCTTTGATTGGTGACCCTAACAGGAAGAGAGAAAAATATCCTAAATGTGCCACTATGCACGCTGTGTAATATGATTATACTTACATAGCATGCCCAAATTAGAGTACTCTTTACTTGGTTGGGCTTTACATTCACAATATAGTATGTATTTTTATATACACAAGAGCTCCTTGGACATTTCCAATTATTTTTCTCTTTCTCTTACCTAGTAATCCTGTTTGCACATTTCTTTATTCTAGTGTTAACAAAATCTAACTGTTCCCAATACTATTTTAGTTTTTATGGTCACTACAAAGAAGCATGGGAAGGAGGATTAACAAGCAATTAGTAACCAACAGCATGTTTTCCTGTCAAATTACCTTCCAGAGAAAGTTTATAAGCAAAGATCTGGTTAGGTCTGTGCAAAAAGTATAGATCCAGGAATGCAATGTTCTGGAAAACTCCTGAGATTTACCCATTACTCCTCTGAACCATGTTTAATTTAATGTATTCAGTTTAAGTAACTCTCCATCCAACTCTCTGTACCAGATGTACAATTTGATTTTTATGGTTGTGACAGTAAATCAGAATAAAAATAGAATACACTAATTATCAAAAAAATAAAAAATAAACAAGAACCAATGGTAGATTTAGCTAACCATCGCAAAGAGGGCATATTTTTGGGATCCTGATAGATGATATTATTTAATTAAAGGATTGGGATTCTGTCAACTATTGAATAGGGCATGTGGATAGGGGAATTAGGTTGGTCCACAATTAACCATGTTTATACCTTGTAGGCTTTATAGGTTATAACCAGTGCTTTGAATCATATCAATAACAAGTGTATACCTTGGAGCTGAGGTGACATATGTGCATACACATGGGCATATTAAGGTATGCCCCAGTGGTGGGTTTCAATTTTTTTTACTACCGGTTTGGTGGGTGTGGCTTGGGTGTGGCATGGCTTGGTGGACGTGGCTTGGTGGGCGTAATAGGGGAAGGATATTGTAAAATCTCCATTCCCTCCCCAATACAGGGGAAGGTTACTGCAAAATCCCCATTTCCTCCCGATCAACTGGGACTTGGGAGGCAGAGAATAAATGGAGGTGGGGCCAGTCAGAATTTCCGCTACTGGTTCTCCAGAACTGGTCAGAACCTGCAGAAACCCACCTCTGGTATGCCCTCATTGCCTTCATCACTCCATTATGGACCAGTTGAAATTTCTTAGTGGTCTTCAAGGGCAGTCCCACGTAAAATGCATTGCAATTGTTGAGCTGTGGAGTGAATAGGGTATGTCTGAAAGGCCTACCAATCTAGGAAATAAATAACTGGCACACCAGATGAAACTGTGCAAATGTCTTGGCATTAGCTGCCCTCTGTTCATCAAAGTAAGCATTATGAGTCCAGGAAAACTCCCAGACTGTACACTTCCTTTAAATGAGGAAGTGTAACCCCATCCTGAACAGAATAACAGAATAATAGAGTTGGAAGGGACTTTAGAGGTCTTCTAGTTCAACCTACTGCTGAAGCAGGAAACAGTATACCATTTCAGATAAATAGCTATCCAAACTCTTATTAAAAACCTCCAGTGTTGGAGCACCCACAACCTCTGGAGGCAAGTTATTCCACTAATTAATTGTTCTAACTGTCAGGCGTTAGAACTTAGTTCTAGGTTGGTTCTCTCCTTGATTACTTTACAACCATTGCTTTTTGTTCTGCCTTGAGGTGCTTTGCAGAATAGGCTGACCCCCTCTTCTTCATGGCAGCCCCTTCGTTATTGGAACACTACTATCAAGTCATCCCTAGTCCTTCTTTTCATCAAACTAGTCATACTCAGTGCCTGCAACTGATCTTCATATGTTTTAGCCTTATTCCCCTAATTATCTTTGTTGCTCTTCTCTACACTCTTTCTGGAGTGCAGAGAAGTCCCAACATCTTTTTTTATATATAGTGGTGACCAAAATTGGATGCAATATTCCAAGTGTAGTCTTACCAAGGCATCATAAGGTGGTGCTAACATTTCATGTGATGTGGTTCCAAGGTTAAAGAAGGAATATTCCCCAAAACTAGTTGCCCCTAATGCTTGGTCTTGGTAAGGTTTAATCTGAGACAGATACCTTAGAAGTCATCTAGTCCAACCTCTTGTTCAGTGACACTACAGCAGGAGTGTCAAGTTCATGTCATCACAGCAGTGTCACGTGACGCATCAGGACTTTCCCCCCTTTGCTAAACCAGGAGTGCATCCGGCCCGCGGGCTGCAAGTTTGACAGCCCTACACTACAGCAATTTTAACAGATCTAGCCTCTGATTAAAACTTCTAGATTTTTAATGTATTGGTTTACACAGGAGCAAAGTCTGATAGTGAACACTATGAATGCAAATCCTTCCATTTATTAGATTCCCTTTTGAAAATCCATAGTACTGTTGGCATGATCAGGGGAAGAAATTGAATGTTCTATTGTTTTCCAGAATATTTTATTCATGGAATGTTAGGTTTTATACATACACACACACACAAAAACAAGCATGTACAAACAGTAAGGCTGCTACTTAATTTTGCTTTCATTAATTCATATCATTTTATATTCATGAGTTATAATGTCTGAGGTTCTTGTGTCTTTATAAATTCTGTTATTGAGCATTTCTAATACAAATGATGGTGTTGTATACAGACTGAATTGAAACAGAAAATGGGCAAGAGAGGACTTTTTCCAGCTATTTGATTTTTGCTAATGAAAGTGTAGTAGTTATAACTTAAATAGAAGCAGCCCAGCATGTTTTCTTCCAGGATTTTTTTCTCTCATAAATTAAGTCAGTGTTGTTTACTTAGCAGATCTGAGTATTTCTCACCCCCACCCCACCTCCTACTCCCAACAAAGCTGTAATTTCAGTCAAGTCAGGGAATATAAAGCTTTCAGAATAAAAATAAAGCTCGGGAATCACTTGCAGGGCTAGGACTTTAAGAAAACAATAGAGTTCATGAACCAACAAAGGGAGGCCAGTGAGGTTACTCTCTCCCTTGAAGTTTCTTCCATTTCTGTTTTGAGAAATCAAAAACAGTCTGTTGCAAGAAAAGCTAGGAGATTCATATTTGGAGAAGGTGGGGAGGGGGGAAGTTCAGGATGTCTAGAGCCAGGATATTTCTAATGCAAGGGGAAGTAATTCTTTTTTGAAGGCATTTTCTAATGATGTTCTTACACGATTCTCATATTTAGGATCCAGTTCCTAAATTAAATGCTATTAGTTTGCATAAATAGTCATGATTGACATGGATGGCCACTATGAAATTCTTCAGATAAATGAAAAAACTTTTATAGAAGATAAAGAATTGGAGGAGATCACAAAATATCAAGATCTGAAATAGAAGTTGAAAGATTATGATTATAAATGGGCCTTAGTCCCAGTGGTTATTGGTGTCTTGGGTGCCACACTAAAAACATCTTGGATGGCACTTGGATTTTTTCCCCAAATTTTCCAAATTTTCTGTATCTCAATTACAAAAGGCCACACTGTGCTTGGATCTCCATATATATTATGTTGATATACTATGATATCCCAGGTTTTTAGGAAGAACTGGATGTGTATAAAGGCCAACACCAGGGAAAGAACTGACAGTTGTGATTTCACATTGTTATGTATATAATAATACTATTAAATTTATATATCACTGACTCCCAGAGATTCTTTGTGGTTGCTTAAGTTGTATGTCTTATGCAATACAGCAGGTAGCCATTATTTTTATAAGAGAATTGGATAAAAGCTTTTGCCTGCTTTTACTTAGTTATTCAACTCAAAATCTAACACCATTTTTGTCACACATGGTTCATATAGTAGGAAAACTGACAAACTTTAATTTTATGTGTAGAGGAACTTAATTTCAGTCATCTTCTGACTCATCCATTTGCTGTGATTTAAATGAATTAAATTCTTCCTTGTTGCATACATCATTGCCATTAAAACAAAAAAGCTTTAAATATGATTGTATCGGAGGAAGTCATTCAGTAAATTCCTCTGTAGAACAGGCAATATTCCTGAGAGCAATGGTTTTCAAATGTTTTTAAGCATATGCTGTAGCCAGATAAGGCAAAACAAAAGATTTGTGTTGATTTTTCATATTTTTAATTTATTTTTCTTATCCAACATAACTTGAAAAGGGATTTCTTGAAAGACTCGCACTGGACATCTTTTTATTATATACTTTTAAAATATTATAGCATTAGGAGTATTTTGGACTACTGAGCACATTTGAAGAGCTGAGAGAATATCTTCGGTGTCCTTAAAAAATAACTTCCAGAAATGGTTGATGCAATCAATGGGCCCAGAACCGGTTTAAAAGAAGACTTCAGCAACTCTAATACTTTCTCCCTATGTGCTCTAAATCACCTCAACTTCCCCAAGGCTTTTGCTTGTAAATGTATTTATTTACATTTTGCTTTTATGTCATTTCCATGTAATCATTCCAGATATAGTGCTTGGGGTTTTCAATTTGAAGCTTATAAACATCTGTGTGCTTCATATCAGTTACATTCAGAAACATAAATATATAAAGGTCTTTTGAGGCATCACACTGCCTGCTAATGGCATAATCTGTTTGCCTGTGAAAAGACCACATATATTCTAATATCCCTGACCACAGAATAGAGATGAAAGGAAAGTTAACCTAAATAATTTTGGTTTTTACTATCGGTGATTGACAATACCATTTGGAAATTTTCACAGTGGACACAATGCATCAAAGCAATATTTTTATCTGTATGTATGTAGTATAATGTAATTTTTCACTTACAGTATCTCCTACAGCATTGATAGATAATATTTCCAATTTATATTGAAGAATAAGTTGAATAATTTGGATCTCTGCATGGGTGTTATTAATGTAAGTTGAATGTATTTGCAATGATATAATTACATTTTCTGGTTTTAAGTGCCGTTTTGGAATTAGTATATTCATCTCTCATTGATTAGCAATGTCTAATATTTGTAGTAAATTATGAAAAGGTATTGGAAAATATTATGAAAAGACATCAGCTGTTTAGAATGTTTTAGCCATGGCTCCTGTAATATGCTTGAGATTATTTCACTATGTATTTTATCTGATTCCTTTGTCAGATTCTCTGCTTCAATAAATCATAGACTCATAAATCCATTAACCTTTTAAATCCAACTACTCTTCTCAGTTCAGGAATCCAAATTAAATCATCCCTGGCAGATTGCCTCACCCAATGAAAAGTTTTTCACCACCTTTTGGATAATTGATTTCACTATCAATCTGCTTGATAGGTTTTTTTCTGGCATTCATACTGTATGAAATATTTATTCTTGCTTAGAATTCACAGTTATAATTTTTTGTTACCTGTTAGCACTTTTTTGTTACCTGTTAGCACTGCACCTTCTTCATTAAGCAGTTGCTATACAGATTGTGTTCCTTTCCTTTGGAACATATTTAAAGAAAGCCTTTTTGTTATTCTTAACATCTTTCATAGCTTCAACTCATTGCATTATAAACTTTTGCTCTTCTGCCGCTAGCTCTATAGTTTTATATTACATATTCTTCTTTTGTGACCTGGTCCTTTTTCCATTTTGTACATATAATCCTTTTCATGAGACAGCAATGGACAAAATAGCTCCATTGCAATTTCTGATGCATCAATAAAGACCTGTTAACCACTGTACATCTTTTGAATTATGTTTGGATTTTTCAAAATGAGCCATTTGATCTTATAGTGGGAGTGCAGCATCTAAATGTGATATTTTTCAACAATCAGCATTTTAGCATGTATAAAATAAAGTAAAGTTATACAGAATATAAATGTTTAGAAAATGAAGTTGTGGAGGAATTCAGCCTATTTTAACTATGAGACAGATGCCCTAGAAATAGCTAAATTTGGTACAAGGATAGCCAGTTCATGATTTGGGAAAACAAAGTTGTTGCTTACAGAGCGTGCCTTCTAATATTAATTAAGCCCTGTACTCTTAAGTGCACATAAGATAATTTCCTTCATTTATATATTTGAATCCTGCCACTTCTTAATATGTCAGAGGTACAGTACATATTCAAAAGGATAATTGCTAAAGTGTTCTCTTTATTAATGATAGTTTCTTCTGTGTTTTGATCTTGAAACAAGTAGCAGCCCGAAACTGATATATCATAACATTTTGATTTTCACAGCCTGCATAAAAGTAGATAAGCATCATAATATGTCAACTGAATTGCCATGTCCATGATTATTTTACAAGAATATTTTCTTGTACAGATGATCTGTTCCACCAACATTTGATGCTGATTGCATGACACTTTATAATTCTAATTTTGGTGGGATCATCATGTTGCCAGAATCTTTGTAATGCACTATGTATTTACTGTTAACGCAATTTAATCTATTTTTGTTCAGTGAGTTGTCATTACATTAGGACAGCTCTCCATTTTCATTACAATGCTTTGTAAAGATTTTCTTCTAGCATATAGTAAGTTTTTCTATCCCATTTTCATGCATTGTATTTGAATTGATTTCCAAACATCAGCAACTGCATGGGAAACCAGTTTTCAAAATAGTGGTTATGAACATGTCAATTAGTCTTCATTAAGAGGCTTTCAAAAATCCAGAACACTTTTCTTAACATAGAAATTGGGATAAAATACAGCTGTAAAATAAGAGAAAAACAACCAACAAAACGCAGCTGCATAGATTAGTGGTTTTATTATTACTTTGGGGAGGGTTTTTTTTTATTGAAGGAAAGAAGCATAATAACAGAGATCCTAATACTCAATCACAGAAGGCATAAATGATGGGAAATGCAGTGATATCAAGAAAGAAGGTTATATCTACATCTGATTTTTTTTTTAAATTGTAATAAATTTGCGTGAATGGAGGGTGCCGAGGTTCAACTCAGCACCTAATTAAGAAAACTGACTTCAATTATTTAATGTCCTAGTTGAAGTGTAAAAGAAATACCAACAGGCAGTAAGACAAAATCTAGGTACAAAAGCTATCAATATGTCAATATGCTGATGTAGTTTTCCATGGTCATTATCTATTGGCAGTGTTTATGCTTCGAGTTTATTGACTGTGGTCCTGACATCAGATGTCTTTTGCTAGCAACTGTGGCTGTCATCTTCAGAGGCAAGATAGTCTGCTCTGAACAAGGCAACTGAACAAGGACTGCCTGGGCTCCTGTCTTTGTAGAGAGTCAACTCTTTGGCCTAAATAATCTTTTTCTATGAGTGATGTGTGGATTTGAGAGTTGCTAAATTTGTGGCAAGTTAGTTCCCAGTAATCACAGCTTTTATAGAGAGTAGGCCTATTACAGCCTGGCCACAATATGTTGTTGCGGAGAGACTGTAGGTTCTGCTTCATCCTTAGAGGAGAACTGTCCAGGGGAAGGTGCGATATATATAGGGACTATCTGATTAAAAAATGAATGCTATTCACAATACTATATTCATGTACATTAAAAAAGAACAGAAGAAAGAACTATGCATCAGCCAGCTGAGTGTGTTGTATACCCTGAACTACACATTGATGGTGACCAGGGTTCATTAAGTGTAAGCATTTATTTATTTATTTATATTCCACCTTTATTATTTTTACAAATAACTCGAGACAGCAAACATATACCTTCCCCTATTTTCCCATTTAGCTCACAATAACATGTAAGCAAATAATTAGCAGAATGTCAGTGGGTAAAGGCCAAAAAAAGGAAATGACTCTTTAAACAACCAAGTTTCCGAGTTAATAAAATGGAAGGGGAACAAGAATGGGAATGGAAATATCAGTAGTTGAAGTAAGAAGAATGGAAGAATAAGGATTGATAGGATAAGAAAAGACAAGTATACAAGTCAAGCTCTTGCCTCACTCTGTAAAAACTCAACATTTGTGCTCACATGACACAGAACAAACTTGCAGCATAAATCAAGGTTTATTTGAACCACCCAAAATCTGTGTTTAGCTAATAACTTTTCAGTGTTCCAAACACTTTACATATATGAAACTATGAAAGCAAAGTTGCCTTTATCATTTTTATTTTGCCAAACACGGCCTATCTGCAGCCTATAGAATGCTCAAATCTTTAGCATCACAAGTTTTCAGACTGAGTCCCGATTATCTCACAAGAAATCTTACTGTACTTAAGCTACAGATTATTTTCACATTTCTCAATTGCAATATTTTAATAGAAAGGGAAATGGAATTTTTGGTATACTCATTATAAGAAATTAAGACCACTAAAACAAAACAATAATCCAGACAAATGATTTCAAATAAAATACAACTGACAGCAATAAACATTGATTCTTATAAATAGCAATATTGGCTTACCCAAAGTCTTAGACTGAGTACATATATTATTTTAAAATAATTTCTGACTGCTTTTGGAAAGTTAGACTTTAGACTCAAATTAGAAGCACAGATTTATTCCATCTGAATTAAAATGGCCTTAAGAAAAATTTACAGTTTATACCAGGCCATTGAACAACTAAAATTTAGTGGAAAATTTTCTTCATTAGCAATAAAAGTACATGTACGGATGCAAAGGAGAGGAAGAAGGCCTTTTTCACTTCAAGAAAAGATCATCTGGTTTGGAAATGATTGGGAAGTCATAGGATAAGGGTTAAGACATTAAAAATGAAAAAGAATGATTGCAGTTGAGGTTTGCTAGTTGGAAAAACAGTGATATTTATTTAATGCAGTATTTTAGGAACTGATTTCCCGTTTCACTTAGTATACTTATTTCATATACTGACCACAAAATTCATTAGTCTGAAGCCGTGAGCCCTTTTGTGATGGCAGGGAGCCAAGCCCGAGATATTTGGGAGTGGATGAAAATGCCAAGATATACAATATGCAATTGCTGTGTTTAGTGTGGTCATGAGAATGCAGATTGTGTCCATGGGGCTGGAGGGGAATTTCCCAACTCTGACTCTTCATTTCTGGAGTATAAAAAGACAGCTTGTCTTTATCCCATTTTTATAACTGCTTGAGGATGTCTTTTTGGCTTGCTTATGGTTAGCTTTTCTTCAAATATCATTGCTAAATCATTCAAATGTGTGTGGGGTTTTTTTTTCCATTTAGAGGAAAATGCATTCTAGAGAAATGTTTTGTACTCTAGAGGCTAGAAACTTCTAGAGAAAGAGATTATCTGGGAAATAAAACCCCAACATATTAATTTTTTGGACACTATATTCCAAAAATGGTCAGGGAAAATGAATAGTTAAAAAACCTGCCTCCTCATATATAGTATCAGTCCATTTTTTTTTTTACCTCAGCTTTATCGGCTACTGAAACAGCAAAGTTCAAGCAGAGGTATTCTGTTAAATGACTGAAACTTAGTTCAGCAAAAGGTAAGGATTTAAAGTTCTACCAAAATAAACTCTCCTTTACGACATCTGGAAAATATCCAGATAACCACATTGCTGACTGTGAGCAATCTTAGAAGCTCCATTCCAAGTACAGCATATTGTGGTGTGGAAACTTTGGAGGGAGGCATGTTGGGCACTCACCTAATACCTGTGGGCGATTCCTTAAAGCAGGGTTTCTCAATCTTGGCAACAAAGTCACCTTGAAATGGTGAGATGGGCGGCAAATAAATATGATAACAATTTAGGGTACAATCCCAAAACAACTGAAGCACCACTTGAACACCATTGGCATTGACAAAATCATCAGTCAATTGCAAAAGGCAGTTTTATTTGAAACAGCTTACATCCTGTGATAATATCTTTAACACCATCAAACATCTACATCTGCCTTTGCTAGGTCCTTGGGAAAGACTTGATAGGTCAGGGCTGTCAAACTCCCGGCCCACAGGCCGGATGTGTCACATGCTGGCCACACCCACGCCTGGTTTAGCGAAGGGGAGAAAAATCCCAATACGTCACGTGATGCTACCATGACGACATGAGTTTGACACCCCTGCAATAGGTGGATAAAAATACCAAATCTAGTATGAATATCTGACTGATTGTGATGAACCATAATAATTTTAAGATGCATGGACTTCAATTCCCAGAATGCTCTTGGCTGCATGTTGGTGAGAAACACTGCCTTAAAGCAATTATAACCTCTCCTTGGTTTGTGTGATACTTTCTGCAACTGGCATGTAGTCTTATGAAACGACTCATTTACAGAGCAGCTGAAAGGTGTTGTGTGTTTGCACATGTTCATTGTGAAGCATCATTACATTTCAAATCTAAAAGTCTGCACAACTCCAATAATCACACCGAGGGGCTGAGCTTTTTCCTGTTGTTTTAAGATCTGTCTTAAATGTGTCAGTTTCTCTGTTCATGTTTGGACATTCTGATTCTCCACATGAACTCCAAACTTCACGTCTGTTACTCAAGATGCAGGCTAAAAAGGACATGGAATGGGGGAAGAGATAGAAATCATAGTTTACTAATTGTGGAATTTAGCTGTTGAATTATTGACAATGAATTATTAACAAGCCCAATTTCTATTTAGGAGGATTATTTTTGAGAAGAGTGGTATTCAGAGAAAAGTAAGGCCATTGAAGAACTGCTTTGGGGGAAAAGAAATCCAATTTGTTCTTTCTCATTCTAGGGATCACCACAAAGTGCTTTAAAAGACTTGCGCCAAAGCCAAATGTTTGATATTGGAAAATCCCCACTAATTGTTCAATGAGGCAAAAAGCAAAAGAGCATCAGGTGTTAAAGAAAACCAAGGCAACTCGACAATATTTCCATTGAGGGATTGCTAAAGTTACTTGGAGGAAAGTTGATACAGAATGATTAGGAAGTTGCCATTAATAACAGAAAGACTTCTTTGGATAGAATTGTGCCATTCTTCTGAAAGTGTTGTCAATTTCTTTTCCTTGGCCACTTTTGGGGCCAGGAAGGTGTTAGATTTAATGAGAGTAAGCAATTGAGAAAAAATATCCCATTATTCCTACCCTTTGCCAAGCCTAGATAATTAGTAGAACCTTTTGCAAGAAATATCATTTGTTTCCATGTAATTGCAAAATAATTAGCTCATAAGGTAGACGTATTAACTGTGTTGATAGATACCATACAGGTAATAGATGAAACATCTGCTTCAGAAAGACATGTGCCACAACACAATTTTAATTGGCCAGGTCATTGTTAATGACCTGCAATTAAGTGTATCAAACACTGTATTGAATATGGTAACTGCTTGTTGTACCATATCTTGCTGAAGTAAAATGAGAAAAAAATGGATTCTCTCGGGGGATTTCTTCCTGAAAGATGCCTTTTTTGTTTTTAAATATGCCCTTTTCAGAGAGGTTGAGATTGGACTTTTGAGCCTTTCTAATTAATTATATAGGCTATGGTGCATATTTAATACAAATTCTGAAGGAATTAGAGGGTGAAAGGAAGGAGGAGGGGAATAAGGGAAGATTACTCATAGCACAGCTCTTTATTGAGGAATTTCTCAACATAGTCTCTGTTCTGTCTTATCTTTAAAGAATGAATTATTCTTTTTGGTGCAGTAGAAGACAAACTGCTCAGGATTTTAGACATGTTAAGACATGTTACTCTAAATCCTAGAGTAACACTGGATGTAACTACTATCTCATCATTTTACCTTTCTTATGGCATGAAATAATACGACCTTAGAGAGGTTAAAATATAAATTCATTTGTAACTATTGCAAAGAAGATTGGAAACTGTTTCTTTATATATTTTTTCTTTCATTTTTTTCCTATTTGCTTATCATTTTTACTTTATATTGTTTTTATTTTGTAAAAAATTCTTTAATAAAAATTGTTAAAAGTTAATTAAGACAGTTAATTCATTGTTATAACATTTATATCCTGCATCTCCAGCAAAGAGCTGAAGATTTCATACCTTCTTATTTCATTCTCGCAATAATCCTGTAATCATGGTTAGGAATACATTTCACACATTAGCACATTAAAACCATGCTTGCTCAGCCATTTTGGAATCGCATAGTTCTGTGTTCTCTCAGTTTGTGTGATTGTACTGCAGCCCTGCAGGAATCTTGCATTGCAGAATTCCACACCATATAATAAAAAAATGAATCTGTATTTCATGGGATGTATGGATCTACTTAATTTCTAGGGCATGGAAGCATTTTTCATCTGTTGTGCATTATTTTCACAAACGCTCTTAATACCATAAGAAAATGGAAAACTCAACCACAAAATTGCCACTTGGAAAAGAACTAAACACTCTGCTATATTCTGGAAACCTTGCAACTTCTATAAAAATTAAGTTTTCAGGGGGAAAAAAGTATGTGGGTCATGAAGAAATGTAGATTGACTACTGCAGTTTCTTTTAATGAATTTTGCTAATTTCCTCCATGAAGTTGTTTGCAATTATGTCAATTCTGGTTGAATGAGATCTTGAGACATTTGGGGTTAAGTCTAGATGATTCATGGTTTTATGCTGCTGCTACCACAGGATGGAAATTCCAAGTTTTGCAAAAACTGGAATGCCAGTGAGGTTGCTAGAAGTAATGAAATTCCTGTGTTGGGCTTTTGTTTGTTTGTTTGTTTAGTAACTTCTGATGGGTGGATAATGTCTTGTATTTGAAGTCAAGAAGTTGGGATTTCAGTTTCTTGCTTCTCTCTTTTTCACAGAAGCTTCTTTTTTTGGTAAAGGATTGTAACTGACTTCTGTTCAAGACACTTGAGTTTTCTTTATTTAGGATGCGTGGAGGTATCTTTTTTTATTCAGACAGAGTGCAAGGTGAGACTACATGAGACTGTGGATGGTCATTTGTGGTTAAGGAGAAAAGATTGTAGGCTCCTCTAAATGATGTCATTGGCCCTCAACAAAAATTAGTTGGGAGGGAAGAGTTGGATACCACTTAGTGATTGAACAACAAATATTGTCTGATAGCATAGTCCAGTCCGGTGATGGCTAACCTTTTTGCCATCGCGTGCCAAAAGCGGGGCAAGCACAGGGGGGTCTCGCGCTCACGTGCCCACACCCATAATTCAATGCATCCTGCCTCCCGCGCATGCACACACAACACCCACACCCCCGTGCGACCCCCACTTTTGGCATGTGATGGGTCGGTGGGCCCGGTAGGCCTGTTTTTTCGCCCTCTCCAGGCTCCAGAAGCTTTCTTGTAGCCCAGGGAGGGCAAAAACGGCCTCCCCCACCCGAAGCCCTCCAGAGGCCGGAAACAGCCCATTTCCCAACTTCCAGTGGGCCCAGAAGGCCCAAAAATCAGCTAGTAGTTGTGCGCATGCGCACTGGAACTGAGCTAGGGCAACGCTCGCATGCCCACAGATATGACTTCACATGCCACCTGTGGCACGCTTGCCATATGTTCGCCATCACGGATCTTGTCCATGGGTTTCAAATTCGCCATGTCACATTGCTGTCACGTGATGTATCATGATGTTTTTTCCCTTTGTGGAGCTGGGTTGGGCGTGGCCTGCACATCCAGCCCACAGGCTACCAGTTTGACACCCCTGGGCTAGTTTAGAAGTGAAAAAAAAATGCTTTCAGTTCTATCTTCCCAATCAGCCATTGACATAATTGTCCTTCCTACTCAAAACAACAAAAAATAAAATTAAAAAAGTCTATATACTGAGGAGTATATATTTAGAACAGCCTGATTTTTTTTTCATTAGTGAATGCTTGGCTGAAGTCACTTAAGCACCCATCTTTTTCTCTGCCTATCTTTGCAAACACAATTTTCACATTCCATTCTAAAGGGATTTGAGAGACAGATGCACTGCAGCTGAGCAGTACAATCCTAATTTTCTTTATTAATTCCCAGCAGCTCAATGGGACTTACTCCTAAGTAGAAGTGCACAGGATGCCACCTTGATAATTAAGCAGGCCTCTTGAAAATACATACATACACACCGAGAGGCACAAATATGGTTGCAACACAAAAGTGAAGAGGGAGAGAGAGTGCAATTAGTCTTTGCTGTTAATCAAGTTAGAAAATTCCAACAGATTTCTAGCTCTCTCTGCTTCCAGCTCTCTCAACTGTGCTTGAGAAAACATGGTCTGCCTCAGGGGTGGGTTCTACTTACCTTTACTACAGATTCGCAGCAGGGCCGGTAGTAAAAAATGCCTAAAAAGTTTTTTTAAAAAAGTTCCATTGATCAGCTGAGCGATGCGCGATCGTCGAAACTTTTTTTTCTTTTTAAAGCATTTTTAACTATCGGTTCCGGAGAACTAGTAGTAAAAAAATGTTAAAAAAGTAAAAAAAAAGTTCCGACGATCGCCCTTTGCTCAGCTGATCATCGGAACTTTTTCTTTTTTGACATTTTTAACTACCGGTTTGGCGAACCAGTAACCTTTTTTACTACTGGTTCGGGCGAACCAGACTGAACTGGTAGCATTTCACCCCTGCTGTAAACTGTACTGTAGTGTACATCACAAATCTTGAAAGTTAAAATGATAGTTTTGTGACTTTTTTCCCCCTTTGCCTTCAAATTAAGATCATGTCTGGTGCTTCATTTACATCATGGTTGCTATAAAAATAAATCAGTTCCTTGTTGATTTGCTTTTACAGTAATTTGATTGTTGTTTACAAGTTGCCCTTGCTTTGCCTCATCATGTTCACTTATAACATTCTGATTCAGAATCGATCCCTTCCACTCTTTTATTCTTCTGTCCCATGCTGGCTTGGTTCATATGATTCTCATACCATAAGAAATAAGAGCTACATGATAAGTGGGCATACTGCTTGGTAAGCATTCAACAATGAGAAGTTATCCTTTGGAATCCTACATGCTGAGTTGAAGAATACAAAACATGAGCAGCGTAAAGAAAATTCCTTTAATCTAGTATGATTGAGTAAATTGCCTTCAAAATTGGAGGAGATGGTGTTTCCTTTTCCCATGAAAATCTATGGGCACAATTATCTTTATTATGGTTATTCATGTGCTATACAATATAAGAAACAGCAATATAAGAAACAGCAATTCATATTTGCAATAGCAAATATTGAGAGGGGACATCCATGGTCCATTTCTATTTTTATTTATTTAAAGTGTTGGTTTCTGATTTGTATTAAATTCACTGTGCACGCGTGCACACACACACACATGCATATACTGGGTTTCTAGTTTCTGTTTTTTTTGTGGACGTGACTTGTAGCCATGATTAGATTAAGCTATTTTCTTTCATACAAAGGGTCGCAGCATGTAAAATTTACATTGTAAATCAACAATGGCTCCTTTTCCTTTCCTCCTACTCTCTTTGGGATTCAAATTTGTATAGAAAATTCCTGCCTAACAAAGCCTGAAGGACAGTTGCCTTCCTTTAGATCAAGAACGAGAATCCTCCAAGCCTCAATTGCTGAGAAGGTTCTCAACCTTCCTAATGCCGCGACCCTTTGATGCAGTTCCTCATGTTGTGGTGACCCCCAACCATAAAATTATTCCTAAAACCATTGAAAATATGTTTTCCGATGGTCTTAGGTGACTCCTGTGAAAGGGTTGTTCGACCCCCAAAGGGGTCACGACCCACAGATTGAGAACCACTGCTATAGATCCTAGCAAAATCAACTGACTTGATGAAATCTGCAATTCACCACTATTTGAAGGCAAAGTCTGTTTTGGGCAGTGGTTTAATGCATCAGGCTAGAAACCATGAATTATAGTCCCACTTTGGGCACAAAGCTAGCTGGGTGATCTTGAGCCAGTCATTCTCTTTAGGAAGCAGGCAATGGTAAATCATTTGCAAAACTTTGCCAAAAAAATCAGTAGGGAATTGGCCAGGCAGTCACCAGGGTTGTGTAAGTAAGTAAGTAAGTAAGTAAGTAAGTAAGTAAGTAAGTAAATTTCTCTCCATTTGTTTGCATTTTTCTCCAGTTCTTCCTCTTCTATTCTGCAGTCTCTAGGTATTACCGTGTCCAGTATCTAAACTTTTTGTCTTTCTTATCGACAATTGTTAAGTCTGGGCCTGGGGTGATATGTGACAGATGCTTCCCTGTTTGAATTCCAAAGTTAACTTCTTCATTTTCTGATGACTTTGTCTATTTTATGGTACCATCCGTTCTTGCTTGCAGGCAAGTGATATTTCTTGCAGATATTCCAGTCTTTGTTATTACTTTGCCATTGCTTGTAATCAATCTGTGCAATCTTCTACCTAGATCAGTGATGGCTAACCATTTTGCCATCGCGTGCCGGGTGTGTGTGTTGTGGCCCATTTTTTGCTCTCCCCAGCCTCCAGAGCCTTTCTAGGAGTCTGGGGAGGGTGAAAACGGCCTTCCCCACCCCCCCGAAGTCCCTCCGGAGGCAGGAAACAGCCTGTTTCCCTACTTCTGGGGGCCCAGAAGGCCTGAAAATGCATGCGCTGGAGCTTAGCTCACGGGCCCACCGATATGGCTACACCTGCCATCTGTGCCATAGGTTCGCCATCACAGACCTAGATGGTCTATTATTTCTCCAGGTTCTTTGAGGAGATAGCATTTGCTGTCTGTTGCTATTATTATTTTTCAAGTTATTTAAAATAAAAGCACAAGTTAGAGATGTTAGAAATGACATATTTGTCAGCTTTTATATTGTAAAAACTAATTTTTGAAATACAACTAGTATGCTTGCTATTAATAAAAAGTACATGCCGTATTTTTTTTTGCTCCCATCTCTACTTTGCTGCTCAGAAAGCTCCATTAATGACCCTTACTACAAAGTAGCATGAATTAAAAGTCCAAGATGTATGGATAGTAATATGTAAAAAATCTTTGTCCTCCTTCATTGAGAAGAAAAAAATATCTCCAGTTAATAATTGCATGTGCAAACATAAACAAAATATTTTTCTCTCCATTTTTCCTGTTCTACCTGTTTTCAAATGGATAGAGTAGACTGTATGCTGTTGTACCTTGTGCTTTCACAAATACACTTTCCTCCCTAACTACTGCAGAAGAACTATTCTGTGCACAGTTTGCAAATGTCTAGATTGTATCTTTGTGTCCTAGTACTTCATTGTATGTATGGAGAGGGGGGAAGGGTGATTTTACGTTAAACCTGGTTTAATCAGATGTTTGCCTCATTTTTTGCCAAGGATACTTCTTGATCTTGACATGGAGGAGAATTTCCTTTTCAGACAGGAAAAATGGATCACATATCATGAGTACCAGTGAAAGATAAAGTATGGTCCATATGGGCTGAGGAACTCCTAGAAGAACCCTGCAGGACAGATGTTTTCAAAGGAGAGGTTACATATGGGAACAATGTTAGATTGCATCCATGATTGCAAAGAAATTATGTACCATCCTGGAATCTCATTTGATGTCTGATGTGTGTGTGAGAGAGAATATATTAAATAGATAATTTTATTGCATTTTATTGTAAATGGTTATTCAGACATTTTCAGTAATGGAAGTACTAGTAGTAAGAAAAATAAGAAAGGAAAATCAAACTATTTCTTTAATTTGATACCTGAGAGAAAAGAAGCATTCTAGGTCAATGGTACTATTGTCAAGAAGAATCAGCACAATTGTACTTCTTTTTGTTTCTCACAGGTAGGGACTGAGATAATTGGTGTCTTGCCTTTTTTTTTTTTAAAGAAGTTATTTGTGAGCGGGTAGTAGTTGACACAACCCTCTGGATCCTTGCAGAGATTTTTCAGGAAATTTTTTCCTTTAAAAATAGAGATGCCATTCTATAACTTAGTGCATACCCATTTCCTGGCCTGCCACTTATCAATTGGACTACTGCAATGTTGTTTGTATGGTGCTGTGCTTTAAGATATTTGGAAGCTATACAATAGCTGGTCTAGAATGTGGCACTATAAGAAGCTATGGATGCACACTGGTATATCCATTAACACCACTACCATTGAAGCTGCACGATCATTGGGTTTCGAGATACAGTTGGAGATGCTACTATAAAATATTTTATTCCAATGATCTCTGCCTGTGCAACCAGATTAAAGTATTCTAGCATGCTCCATATCCCATCTATTAAATGATATCATTTTATGAAACCAAGGAACGATGTATTTTTGCTGTGCCTACTTGGAATAGTACCCTCTTGGTTCTTGTCTCTGAGCCATTAATATGTGATACGTGATTTATTGTCTCCAGCACTGTATATATCTTTGCTTATTTTAGATAGATGGATGGATGGATGGATGGATGGATGGATGGATGGATGGATGGAT
>WNWU01000001.1:31369932-31424865 GCA_012654045.1 Ptyas mucosa
GATGGATGGATGGATGGATGGATGGATGGATGGATGGATGGATGGATGGATAGATAGATAGATGATAGAATGTTCTATTTGTTGTTAGCTGCCTAGAGTTGCTTGGCAAGTATATGGCAAGTCCATAGACATTGAATAGATAAATATTTCTCAGTAGTTCACTAATAGCTTTTTGTCAAGAGGCAGGGAAATGCAGCACAATAAATACAGAGAACAATGCTCTCAGCATCCATCAATCAGCTAATGTGGGAGCATCCAAACTGAGCCCCACAGGAATTGCTCATCCTTAGTATAAATAATGCTGAAAACTTTTGGGGGCTTGTCTAAGATCAGTTCCAGGAATATGGATAAAATCATGTTGTCATCTAGATAATAATTCCCTTCTTTTTATTGTCAGGCGAAATATTATAAATGTTAATAGAGTCACACGTATGTTTGTCAAGCTGTAATCTGAGGTTTATTCTGTACTTTCCTTCTTGCACATTTTGAAGTCTCACACAGTGGGAACAGAGGACGGTTCGTTTGTTTATGTAGGAAAGTGATTATTATAACCAGTTTCTATGACATGGATCCTCACATTAAGCACTGGCCATCTTTCTCCAGTGCCAAGGATATTGTCTTTTGGCTGGTCGGTGTAATAATTGCTGCACAGCACTGAGTAATAGCTAACAAATAGCTGTTGCTGCTCCTGTTACTTAATGGCATAAATGAAATAATAGGGGTTTAGAATACTCTCCAACCAGTTTTGTTATTCCCTGTTAAACTGCTAAAGAAGTATGGCATCAACATACTCGAGGGAAGCTGAGGGTTTGCAAAAACACTAAAAATCATCTGAGGCAATGAATTGCATCTTCTCATATCCTATAGGAATCAAGCTTCATTTTCTTTATCTCTATATGTTCCATAGGTTTTTTTCCCCCTGTGCTTCAGGAAATCATGTGCAGAAAGCAACATTACTGATTTCTAGTAAATGATAGGCTTCTACAAGAAGTGGATTCAATCCTACTCTTATAGCATAGCTGTTCTGCCTATTACACATACTGCTTGGTTCAAAATGAAACAAAACTCAATAGAATCAGTTACTGTACAACTTGATAATTATTTACAGCAGCCTTCCACAAACTGGTACCTTCAAATCAGGGGTGAAATGCTCCCGGTTCAGACCGGATCACCCGATCCAGTAGCGATGGCTGTGGTAGCAAAAATCCCACCCCCCATGCCCAGCTGAGCCGCGCGATAATCAGAGGCTGTTTTTTTTACTTTTAAAAGCATTTTTTTCTACAACCTCTTTGGCCAAACAAATGCTTTTAAAAGTTTTTAAAAAAAAAGCCTCTGATGATCGCGCGGCTCAGCTGGGATCGTCAGAGGCTTTTAAAAGCATTTTTTTACAACCTCTTCTGCCAAAGAGGTTGTAGGGAAAAAAAATGCTTTTAAAAGCCTCTGACGATCCCAGCTGAGTTGCTTGATTGTCAGAGGCTTTTAAAAGCAATTTTTTTCCTGCAATCTCTTCGGCCGAAGAGGTTGTAGAAAAAATGCTTTTAAAAGTAAAAAAAAAAGAGTTGGCCATGCCCACCCAGTCACATTACACCCCCCACACCAAGCCATACCCACAGAACCAGTAGTAACAAATTTTACATTTCACCACTGCTTCAAATATTGTCCTTTAGTTTAGGGTTGAAATTCACTTACCTTCCCTACCGGTTTGCAAATGTGTGTGCACGGTGTTCTTGTTTCGCTCGCTCACACTGTTTTCCGTGTATGCACAAAGTCTTCTGCACATCTACAAAGCCTTCTGCGCATGCACAGAGGCTTAAAATCATCACAAAAAAGCAACGTCATGACGTCCGCATGGATGGCCGGAGCTTCCCGCAGCCACCACTACTGGTTCATCTGAGCCGGATAGAACCGGATTAATTTCACCCCTCCTTTAATTCCCGTAATCCTTAGCTATCATAGACAATGGTCATGGTGTTTATGGACTTTGGTGCTTGAAGCAGTGGTGGGTTGCTACCGGTTCGCACTGGATCAGGCGAACCGGTAGTGGCAGCAGTGGGAGGCTCCGCCCACCTGCCCGGACGCTTCTGTGCATGTGCAGAAGCGCCCCACGCCCCTGTACCCATGAGCAGACCAGTAGTGATGGGATTTGTAACCCACACCAGGCTTGAAGGCCAATATGTTTCATTTATCTTTTGTTGTTATAGTTGCCCCTCGCTTGTGGGGTGCCTCAGGGGTCGGTTCTCTCACCCCTTCTGTTCAACATCTACATGAAGCTGCTAGGGGAGATCATCCGTGGTTTTGGGGTGAGGTATCATCAGCATGCGGATGATACTCAGCTTTTCATTTGCACCCGAACCAACCCAGTGATGCCCTCGACGTGATGGCCCGGTGCCTGGAAGCAGTACAGGTCTGGATGGGTAGAAACAGTTTGCAACTCAACCCGGCCAAGACCGAGTGGCTGTGGGTACCAGCATCTCGGTTCAGTGGAGAGGTGCCATCGCTGACTATAGGGGGTGAAGTTTTGCCCCCTGTAGACAGGGTGCACAACTTGGGTGTCCTTCTGGATTCACGGTTGAGCTTAGAAGACCAGATATTGACCGTGACCAGGGGGGCATTCACCCAGATACGTCTGGTGCGCCAGTTGCATCCCTATTTGGACTGAGATGCCCTACGCAGTTACTCACGTGCTGGTCACCTCACGGATTGACTACTGCAATGCTCTCTACATGGGGCTGCCCTTGAGGACCACTCGGAGGCTTCAGCTGGTGCAAAATGCAGCCGTGCGGGTTGTGATGGAGAATCCTGATACTCCCATGTTACACCTCTCCTGCGCGGTTTGCATTGGTTGCCGGTTGCCCTCCGGGTGAGATTCAAGGTGCTGGTGATGACCTATAAAGCCCTATATGGCTTAGGACCAGGATATTTGGCGGACCACTTACAACCAGCAACGATATCCCATCGCCCGGTTCGCGCCCATAGAGAGGGCCTATTCAGGGTGCCGTCAGCTAGACAATGGCGGCTGCCGACTTCCAGGGGTAGAGCCTTCTCGATGGGTGCGCCCACCCTATGGAATCAATTTCCCTTGGAACTCCGATTAACGCCTGACCTTCGCACCTTCCGCCGTGAATTAAAAACTTGGTTGTTTAAATTCCTCGACCTGGACTGATAATGGGGTTTAAGGGTTAATTTAAAATTTTTAAATTTTTAGACTTCACTTTATATTGTGGCTTTGTTTTATTGTTGTGAGCCGCCCTGAGTCCATTGTGAGATAGGGCGGCATATAAGCCGAATGAATGAATGAATGAATGAATGAATGAATGAATGAATAAATAAATAAATACCTGAACTAAATAGAACAAAGCATACAAAGTACAGTGTAATTTTGGGAAATAAATAAGTCAAGGTTTTTCAGAATAAAGTTAATTCATCAGAAATAATATTGTGTACCTAATAGGCCTCTGGAAGTGTCTACAAAATTGATTGGACATCTATTTTGTGTGTGTGCATGTCAGTGTGTTGTTATTGTAAGACATTTCAGCACTCTTTAACTCATATGATTTAGTCTAGACCAGTTATAAATTCATTTTAGTCTCAGATGAATTGCATTAGCCTACATTAATACAAAGTTGAAATAAATATAATAGTAAAGTATGGAAGTATGATATTAAATTACATTTCCCAAATATGGAATGCATTATGAAAAGCTTTTATTTACTGATTAATTATGTTTTGATGCTGCCACAATTAATAAAAACACTTAGCATAAACTGTCTTACATAAAACAAGTATAAGTTAAAATATCCCTAATGAGAATAAAACAGCCATTGCAATCACACAGAAAGAAAAATTCTGTACAATTCTGTTTGGCGCTTAGTGTCTATCCTTGGAACATCACAGGGGCGAACTACCTTACACCAGCTGACTAGCAGTGCTTGGGTTGCTGGCTCTTCCAGGTGCCTTCATCAGTCTCATTTTGCCTCATCTCATGTTGTGTTGCCTCACTTCTGGCCAGCATTCTAGTATTGGCTTCTGCTCTCTGTGCACACATGAACACAGCTAGCTTTTCCCACCAAAGTGGTACCCATTTATCTACTTGAAGTGTTGCTTGCTGAAAGTGCTAGGTGGGCAGGAGCTAGGGAACAAAGGACAGGAGCCAGGCTCAAACCTCTGGACCCTAGACCATTTCTGGCTGGTGGTTCCAGTATCATTAAGCCAATTGATCAATCAGAGCTGGAAGGGACCTTGGAGGTCTTCTAGTCCAGCTCCCTGCTCAAGCAGAAGACTCTATACCGTTTCAGACAAGTGACTTTCCAGACTCTTAAAAACCTCCAGTGATGAAGCACACACAACTTCTGAAGGCAAGCTGTTCCACTGGTTAATTGTCCTCACTGTTAGTAAGTTTGTCCTTAGTTCTATGTTGCTTCTCTCCTTGATTAGTTTCCATCCATTGTTTCTTGTCCTGCCCTCTGGTGCTTTGGAAAATAAATTGACCCCCCCCCCCCGCTCCAAACAGAATGAACTAGCAATTAAGGTTGTCGGGACTGGATCATGTGCAGATTTCCCTTGTATGCTAAATAATATTGAACCTGGGACTCGGAGAATAATTATGTACACGGAAAGAAATTTGTATTAAGAATGGGTAAACTTTTCTAAAAATGAAAGGATGAATTTAGAGTTAATGATAAGAGTAAGGATTGAATTAATCCCTTATCAACAACAAATGGATGTTATCCTCTTTGGGTGATTGAAATTTATAGGTTTGGCATGCACCAGGTTCTTTCGATTAAATGATGCTACCTATCAGGAGCCTGGAAATACCATTTTCTTGGTAGCAGAGCTCTTCCCCCTGGAATGAGCTCCTTCTAAGATCTGAATAGCTCCCAGTATTGTATTGTTTATTGTTATATTGTTTTATTATTACTTTATTTTACTTATTTTATACATCTTATTGTGTTCTCATGTTTTAGTTGTTGTCAGTCTCCCAGGGTCTTTGAGAACTGGGCATTATGCAAATTGCTTGCCTACAAAAACACACTGTTTTGAATGAATTCTTTTGCTGTTTATTTCCAATCACTGTAGTGAATAGAACATAGACATAAAGATAGAATAACTTTATTATCCCTTTAAATGTACACTAATCGGCATACATTAAAATGAAATTTTGTTGCATGCAGCTCTCAAATGATCACCACCTCCAATATGCACTGCATAAACATGACAAAATAAATAATTAAATAGAAAATTATGCATATACCCACATACCCACATATATTATATGACACAGAGAAACAACACCGTCAAGGTCGGATGTATGCATGTACATGGCGAGAAAAAATTAATCTTGTGAGTTTAGCAGACGGATGGCATAGGGAACAAAGCTGTTAGTCCTGCTAGAAATACTTTGAAACCTCCTCTCAGAAGGGAGCAACAGAAACAGACCTTAAAGTCGGTGTGTGGGGTCTCTAACAGTGCTTTGAGCTCTAAGCACATGGCGCTTATAAGCAGTATCCTGAAAAACAGGAAGTGAGCTTCATATAATCTTCTCAGCTGTCCTTATCACTCTCTGTATGGATCTTCTATCTAAGGCACTGCTGCCACCAATGACCAAACACTTATTATTAGTAGTACTATATTTTTATTCTGGTTACTATTTATATTTCACTATGTTAATTAAATCAGCTTATTGTTGTTTGTGTTCCATTTTTAAAATAAATCATAATATCATAATAGGAAAAGCCGACTTTCAGCTTCCCCATGATATCTTTAGAGACAGAATTCTTTTTTTATCTTTCTTTTTAGTTACATCTTCCTCCCTCTCTGTTGTTGTTTTTTTTTTAAACTCACTTTCTTTTGAATCAATGCCTTTTAAACAGAAAGGTCTGTTGGGAAAGTAGTTGGAAAAGAAAGGTGGCGATAAAATCTTTCCGTTTTTATACCAATATCAAGATTTGCTTTAGAAAGTTTATAGTGTAATAACCCATGAGATTGAAGGCCCTTAAACAGTGGAATTCCAATTTTCTGGCAGTATTTTGACATTTTTTTAAAATTCCAGCTTTATTACTTTTATATGTAACTCAAGGTTGTGAACATACCTAATATTCCTTCCTCCACCTATTCTCCCCATAACAATAGGCGAGATGTGTTGGGCTTAGAGAGAATGACTGGCCAAAAATCAGCCAAAGAGCTTTCATGCCTAAGGCAGGACTAGAACCCACAGTCTCCTGGTTTCTATGCAGCACCTTAAACACTATATCTTCTTTTTTCCTTCCCACTTATTCCCAACAGGGCAATGCACTATTGCTTATGCTTGCTGATGTAGAGCCTACCGTTTAATCCATGTTTATATCAGTTGGACTTGAGGACAAGAAGAAATATTTAACTTGAAAGTCAAAATTATCTGGCTCCCAAGATCAAGGTAAGAATGGCAGCTCAACTTTTGCTCTTAAGCTTTTAAAGATTGTCCTGTTTATGCTGATGCATCTTCATCACATAAAATGCTTGTAAACCTTTTAGGTCTACATCCACAGCCAGAAAAAAAAGGGACAAGTACAGATATGTGTTTATGAAAAATACATCACTGTTCATTTATATAAACAGTAACTTTTCAATAAAAGGCAAAGTAAAGGTTTCCCTATCCAGTCATATCTAATTCTAGGGTGCGGTGCTCCTCTCTGTTTCTTAGCCAAGGGAGCCACTGTTAACCAAAGACATTTTCTGTGGCCATGTGGCGAGCATGGCTATATACCCAAAGTGCACAGAACACTGTTACTTTCTCACAGAAGTGATACCTATTTATCTACTCTCATTTGCATGCTTTCGAACTGCTAGGTGGGCAGGAGCTGGGCAGGAATGGGAGCTCACCTTGTTCTGCGGTGCTTGGGTATCCAGCGGACAAGCTCAGTGTCTTTAATTAAAAAGTGCTACGTTTTGCTTACCTAACATCGGACTGATCTGATGGGTTTTGTACTGGAGTAATTTATTGAAATAATTTATTTAATGAATTGTGTGGTGTTTGTCATTATACATGGTTTCCTCTATTTTCAATCTTTTTTTCCCTGACACTTCATTTCTGACACAGTGGCGCAGTGGTTAGAGTGCAGACAGTCAGGCTTCTACTGACTGCCAGCTGCCTGAAATTTGGCAGTTCAAATCTCACTAGGCTCAGGGTTGAGTCAACCTTCCATCCTTCCAAGGTGGGTAAAATGAGGACCAAAATTGTTGGGGGCAATATGCTGATTCTGTAAGCTGCTTAGAGAGGGCTGTAAAGCACTGTGAAGTGGTATATAAGTCTAAATGCTATTGCTATTCCTTTCTCTTTTTGCCAGAAAGAGACAGACAGATCTTGGTAGATATCTGAACAGACCTACTAGATTTTAAATGAGACCAAAGATCACATGAAATTAGATCTAGGGTCACATGTGGCTTAGCAGATACAAATAGTTCTCTGGAATACTTCTTATGAGTGTATCTTTAAAAAATACAGTCATTTTAACTGTGTGGAAAACTCAAGGGGAACTAATGAAGTTCCATTAACCTGTGCTAGATTTCTAATTCTTTTGTTCCTTCTTTCCATGTCTGTAATTATCTATTATGAAATGTATTGGTTAACCACAGCAAAAATGTTTTCTATATTATTTTTCTTGATTTTTCCTGGGATTCTCCCTTGGGAATTCTCCCTGTAGATATACATACTATTTTCTGTCAGTGTAGAAGCATTAATGCTACTGTTTTCAACAAAAGGAAACAGTAGGAGTTTGCAATCTAATATTTATATGCATAGATTTTTTAGCATTTTTAATGGCAAAATTGTAATACCGGTTTAAGATGCCTAAAGGCTAGACATTAAACAAAATGGTGTTTTCTAGGTTTTTTTCTCAACAATGATTCTGTGACAGGTTACCTCTAGCAGCAGAGGGAGCAAATTTTGACTTTTATCAAACACGTATTTGAGAATGGTGCCTTCACATTTGTTTTGTTATTGCTGAAAAATGTATTCTGTTAATATATGGCTTGTCTTAAAAGAATAATGTGAACCTTAAAAGCAGTGGTGAAATCCATTTTTTTTTTACTACTGGTTCTGTGGGCGTGGCTTGGTGGGCGTGGCAGGGGAAGGATATTTCAAAATCCCCATTCCCACCCCACTCCAGGGGAAAGATACTGCAAAATCCCCATTCCCACCCCACTCTGGGGCTAGCCAGAGGTGGCATTTGCCGGTTCTCGGAACTGCTCAAAATTTCCACTACCAGTTCTCCAGAACCTGTAAGAACCTGCTGGATTTCACCCCTGCTCAAAAGGTATTTGGGAAAAGAGGGTTGAATAAGAGATCAATTTTACCAATCTTATTTTCCTGGCCATTCCCAGCAGGGAAAGCATCCAGCACATTTTTTCTTTCAGCTGGTCCATGTGCAAATTGTGGGTTATGTGTGTCTGGGGGGAGGAATCAGCCACCCAAGTCGGAAAAATAGCCAGGACACGTGAATGAGACTTGGTACAAATTTGCACTGAGAGTGGAAAAGCCCCTTCATTTCTAAAAGCTACAGATCAATTGATCATGTGGCTGTTTGTGATGCGCTACTCCAACCGCACAGCAGGCTCCATGGGAATGCTGTGGCCATCTTCTCTGCTAGATGAATGATTTCTTTCTTTCTTAAAATAATCGGCAATTTCAGAGATGTTTAAAAAGGATCCATGAGTTCCCTAAAGCAAACCATGAACATTTAAAGAATTTAAATGAAAGCGTGTTTTAAGTAAGGAGATCTTTGGGGATAAAGACTAAAAGGAAAAATAATATTTTTTAAAAAAATAATTGAAATGTATCATGCCCAAAAAATTCTACTGCCTTAGAATGAGCCTGGAATGACAGTAATTTGAATAATTTCCTATTATGAAAATGCATTTGTGATTGAACAGTATAGAAATATCTCAGTAAAACAATTGATATTGTCAAAATAGAATTTGTAAACTAAAATCAGTTCCAAATCAAACACTTTTGCTTTTGGTGGGAGTGAAGGGTAGCGATATAAAGCTCTCCCATTAAAGTAAATGAAATTTTAAAATAATAATTTTGAGTAGACTCATGCCCATAGTTTGATGCAATTTTAAGGTCACTAATGCTAAAGCTATGCAGTATAGGCAGGCTTTGTGTACGTAAGTTGAAATGGAGATGCATCACTTCAGTAGTCTAAAAGGTGCTTTTTAAAGAGGCAACTGGACTTTCTGTTTTTTCTTTGAAGACACTTTGCTTCTCATCCAAGAAGCTTGTCCAGGTCTAACTGGATGGTGGGGAATGGAGTGACCATCCAGCCAAAGCTGATGAAACTTATTGGATGAGAAGCGAAACGTCTTCAAAGAAAAAACAGAAAGTCTAGTTGCCTCTTGAAAAAAGCAGCTTTTAGATACTGAAGTGATGTATCTCCATTTCAGCCATGACCTGGATGACTGAAAATCTCCATAGATATCACTTTAGTACTTGGCTTATCCAATCTAGTTACAAATATTGTATATTCTAAAATACAGTTAGTCCTTGATTTACGGCTACAATTGGGACCAGAACTTCCATTGCTAAGTAATAAAATTGTTGGGAGTTATCATGTGACAGTGCCCAAGTGTTTTTATTTCTACAATCGAGTTTGACACCCGTATATCAATAGAATCTTACAAGTTTAAATGCAGAGAAAGAGAGAGAGAGAGAGAGACAGAGACAGAGACAGAGACAGAGACAGAGAGATGTCTCTACTTTCCAGAGAACATCCATCTCTTCTGAGTGCTTTCTGTACCTCCATTCCTTCTGTGGGCCAAGGTATCTCTTCTCTGATCATTGCCCTGGTTGTGTCTCTTGCTCCTATTTCCCAAAATTATTCATACAGGCTATTAAACAGTCCAACCTGAATAATTTTTGGTATGCAACACAGAAATCCAGGATGCATGGCTTCAGTAATTGCTGCATGATTTTTCTGAGTCAAGCTACATAATTTTGGTATATACTCAGCCTGCAGAGAGCCTGCAGAGAGAGAGCTAGAGAGCTTTCAGCCATTGCTATAGAGAAAGGTTCCTCTCAGTCTTTTTCAAGTGCACAGTTGTACAAGAGAAGGCTGTAAGTGGCTATAACGAAGACTGAGATAAAGCAGTGCTGCTTTGCTTTGCCCTAGGAAGTGAGAAAACCACATTTCTTCTGGAAACAACTTCAAGTAGCTGCTCTATTTACAGCATTCTATCTGCTTCATTTAACAGGTTTTACCCAAGTTTAGTCTAAAATTTGCTTAGAGTAAGGCAAGTTCCATCAAATGAAATGGAAAATTTCAAATGGATGTGTTTATGACTGACCTACAAGTTGGGAATGCTTAAAGGATTTTCTTGTGTATTTTGTGCCATCTAAACACATATGCTTACAAAGTGAGGTGGATTACAGAACAGATTAGCATATGTGCTGAGTTAAATTAGCAGCTTTTAATAACAGTAACCTTCTGAGGACTTACCCAAGGTTAATTAAACCTGTGACTAAGTTTGCTTGGATAAGCTTAAAAGTAATAGAAAGTGTTACGGTGTGACTGATTTGTTAAGAAATTGCATAGAGTAATGCTTTTATCCTCAAAGGATCAATCTCGGGTGGCATATAAATCTGACAAAATAAATAAATCTCAACGTTTATGTTTGTGTTCAGATTATCAAAAATTTAAGTATGAATGTGCAAAGTAAACCAGTGTATTTTTAAAATGTCCCTCCGATGTACATGGAATTGATCATCATTTTCTGCTGCAGTAGGTGTTGCCAATTACAACAGAGTCACCAATGTGCTGAGCAGAATGAAGAAGATTGAAACTGTGTGAAATCATTAGGGAATTTAGCTGTTTCTAGTAGGCTCTTCAGAAATCCCTTGTAATTTAAAAAGGAATGATTGCTTCATAATAACAAGATGGGTCAGGTGCCTGCTTCCAGCTATAGAAAATGATAAAATCTGAGCCATTCAGAACAGTTGATTCCTTTGTCTACTGCAGAAAACCTACAGTGACAGGGCAAGGAACTGGAACAAAATAAAGGTTAGTCTATAGTTGCCTGTACCTAATATGGAAGGTGTAGGACAGTGGTGGGTTTCATATTTTTTTACTACTGGTTCTGTGGGCATGGCTTGGTGGGCGTGGCAGGGGAAGGATACTGTAAAATCTCCATTCCATCCCCAATCCAGGGGAAGGTTACTGCAAAATCCCCATTTCCTCCCAATCAGCTGGGACTTGGGAGGCAGAGAATCGATGGGGGTGGGGCCAGTCAAAATTTTTACTACCAGTTCTCCGAACTACTCAAAATTTCTGCTACTGGTTCTCCAGAACTGGTCAGAACCTGCTGAAACCCACTTCTGGTGTAGGGTATGGAACAAAGATGTATGAGGTTCTTAGGGTAGCATGTATTCCCCCCCCCCCCCGGATGTTGTGAGGTTGTATTAGTTGCAGGATCTTGGTTCCACCTTTGCTGAAATATAACTCTCTCCATCAAGTATGAGAGGTATAGACCAGGAACATCTGGAAGCTGCAAGCCCATATTGTATGTTGTTCTGGATCATCATACTTTCAGATAATGGCAGTTTGCAATAGAATTCCCATGGCTCATTAAAAAAATGAGAATCTGAACATTATTCTTTATATCCCCACTTTCTTTTCTTCATACTTTGCCATTTGGAAGTGGAACTCTGAAAATGGCGTGATTTGGTGGCTGTCTAATTGTCTGAATGCTCTTGACTCTGAAGGATTTTGCTCTCCAAGTGCGAAATCAGCCCCTCTCATTTGAGTCTGCCACTTTTTGTCCCTTCAAAGGTAGGCTGCTGCCGTGTTCGAACAGCTAGCTGAAGTCATTACATTCACTGACATTTTAACTGTGGTTACTTGTCTAGACTGAAGTACTGTAAGTGATTTGAAAGGATGAGAAGACCTAGGGGGTCAGAAAAAGAAATTGATAAATCAATTGAGACCAAGGATTTGTACATTCAAAACTGTAGTAATGGGGGATGGAGGGCTGGGCTGCTGTGAGCATAACTAGTAGGGGAGGTGAATTTCATATACAGGCATTCAGTTTACCCTCAAGAATTTATTTATGTGCTTAAAATGTATTTAGTTACTTATGTGAAACTAAAACATGTAACATAGAGATCAAGGCTGTTCCTACAAAATGCCAAAATAGAATTTAGGCTGGTAGAAATAGAAACACTTTATCATTTTTCTCTTTTTTCATAGAAGATGAAAACTTTTGCTTTTTGTTTTCAAGTAAGTATAGTTTTCTGTTTATTCCCAAAATGCTAGCATATGCACAGTAGTGCGCATTTGAAAAATCACCATTTTGTACATTCATTAGTTGTTACATGTTTCAATTTTCTTGAATTTCCTCTTTTTGGCAACCAAGAATTTCTAAGCTAAAGCTAATTGTTTCATGGATGTAGAGAGCTATAAAGCACTGTGAAGCGGTATATAAGTCTAAGTGCTATTGCAGTGGTGATAAAACAGCCATGTGACCATCTTGCTCCAGTTTTCAATTTCCACAGCTGAATGGGAGACTAGCATTCTCTCAAGATGATGTAGCAGCAGATAATGTAGGGAATATCTCTTCCCTCCATCCCCCCTTTTACATCACTCCTCCCTTGTAGATTATTGAGGTCCTGAGAGTCATAAAGCAAGAGGAGAGAAGAGATGGCCTGGCCTCATGTCTCAGCATCCCAAGACTCTTGCATCTTCTTTTGGTATACCAGTAGCCACGAGCTGGCAGTTTTACAGTGTGATATTTGTTTGTCTTGTTGTTTTGTTATTATTTTCAAAGCAAAATTAAATCTCCATCTGTAGAGGCAATATTTATATTGTCTCTGCAGATGGAGAATCAATGTTTTAGCTATGAATGGAAACAATTAGTCCTGGCACTTCCACATAGATTTAGTATCTTGAACAAGTTCGCATGTGTCTACTAGTATTTCCTTTTTTTAAACCACCAACTTGCTGAGTAGTGAAGTGATAGTTTAAAGAATTCGAGCTACACTCTGAGAATCTTCAATACTCAGTATTCATCAGAAGATTTGGTAATCTTAGACACAATGAGCTAAGATTGAAGTTGTATCCATATGTAAATAATTTACTGATAATATATACTCAGTACAATCTTTTTTGATAGTATATTCTGTGAAATATTTTTCATGTGGTACATTTTATGGGTCAAGGAGATTTTTAAAGTAGACTGATGTTTAAGATGAAATAAAGTCATTTAATTCATACTGAAATAATCAGTGATATATGATCAACAAAAATGAAACTCCAAAGAATTATGGAAGATTGGCAGCTGTTCCATCTCTGAACACTTTATTAAACTCCCAAGTGAATTAAGAGTTGTCATGAATTATTGGCATTATTATTGGTAATAATGGCCCTAAAATCCTATTAGGTCACACTAAAATAACCTTATTTGTTTTTTGTTTTTTTCATGTTCTACCCGAGTTGTAAAATTCAAATACTGATTGTTACAAGTGTCTTAATTTCTATAGAATGAATTAGGATCATGGCCTACTTTTTAATGCCAAAGTAGAATAATGGTATTGCTTATTTTTAAATTGTGGTCATTCTTCATAGAAAATATAAGGACAATCTGAAATAATTCTATAATTAGAATTCATTGGACATAATATGTTTATGTCTGTTTGCAAATAAGGTGTTAATATGTATCTGCAACTACACTAGCTTGTTGATTTTAAAATGTCTAATATCTTTAAAGTGAACTAAGCACACTGGAAACATGTGAACTATATTTCAGGCTTCTATATGAATATTTGATTAATGTTGTTCAAAAGAAAAGTAACAAACTGGAAAAAATCTTAGTAAATCATCCAGCCTAGGAAAGTTTTATGCCTGGTCTATCCCCAGATGTTGCTGGTGCTGTTTTCCTGCAGTGGCTCTTGCGAGCAATCTCCAAGAGCAATGGTACTACATATTTTGAAATTACCAATCTTGTAAAATTGGCCTGTGTGATCCTTATATGTACCAAATATTTTATTACCTGGATCTAGTTAGGATAAGCAACTTGAAATAAGGTAATGCTATTTGTAGATGAAAAAGCTTTAGATTAAGTGCAAGGTTCACTATATACAGACATTACTAACGAACTATCGAGTTGCAAACTTTTGCCAATATGAACAAACCTGTCCATAACCTGGAAGTCTGAAGAAGGCAGGAAAAGGTTGATTTCCAGCATGTTACATACATATGCAGCATGTTGGAAACCTTTTCTTGCCTTCTCCCAATTTCCAGGATCTTGTAAATTGGAGTTGCCGACAGGTGCAGTACAGTTCTTATCTTACTTATGCAGCAGCAGCATGATAAAACCTGACAGTGTTTAATGTAAAGTAAGATCTGTACTGCATGTGTTTTTTATATTAGTTGGTCTTGCAAACAAAATGGACTTACAAAGATACTCTTGGGACATAACTTGTTCACAAGGAGAGTACTGTGTGTAACTGAATGTCTTCCCGAACAAAAACAACTGGTAAGAAAACTGTTACTTCACAGACTGTAGTAACTATGCTAATAGTAGAGTGCTAGGCACAAGAAATTTTGAGAAATACAGTTTCTTATCAGTGGTCAGTACACTGTATTAAAATGTTATCTCTGAAGATTCCTAGTTGACTTCTGTATGCTCTGATTCACAGTTTACTTTCCAAGCTAGACAAGAATTTATTATTTATTTATTTATTTATTCAAATTTAATTTATATACCGCCCTTCTCCCCAGAGGGACTCAGGGCGGTGAACAGCCAAAATTAAAAATACATACTAATACAAAAGTTAAGAATTAAAAATATATTAAATCAATTGGCCTCCCAATTTAAAACCCCAAATCTTATAAAATTAAAATCCCATTAAAAAACTATTTAGGCTAGGCCCGCTTGATGAAATAAATATGTCTTCAGGGCCTTACAGAAGGTCCGGAGGTCCGGGATCAGTCGTATTCCGGGAGGTAGCTCATTCCACAGGGTGGGTCCCCCCACTGAGAAGGCTCTCCCCCTGGGGGCCGCCAGCCGGCATTGCTTGACCGATGGCACCCTGAGGAGGCCCTCTCTGTGAGAGCATATTGGCCGGTGGGAGGTTATCGGGAGCAGCAGGCGGTCTCGTAAGTACCCTGGCCCTAAGCCATGGAGCGCTTTAAAGGTGAGAACCAATACCTTGAAGCGCACCCAGAAGACCAACAGGAGCCAATGCAGCTCGCGCAGGAGGGGTGTTACATGGGAGTGCCATGTCGCTCCCATAATCACCCGCGCGGCCGCATTCTGAACCAGTTGGAGCCTCCGGGTGCTCCTCAAGGGGAGCCCCATGTAGAGAGCATTGCAGTAGTCCAGGCGAGACATGACGAGGGCATGAGTGACCGTGCATAGGGAGTCCCGATCCAGAAAGGGGCGTAACTGGCATATCAGGCGAACCTGATAAAAGGCCCCCTGGCCACGGCTGTCATATGCTCTTCTAAAGACAGCCGTGTGTCCAGGAGGACATCCAAGTTGCGAGTCCCCTCTGTGGGGGCCAATGACTTGCCCCCAATAGCCAGCGATGGCACCAGCTGGCTATATCGGGACGCCGGTATCCACAGCCACTCGGTCTTGGAAGGGTTGAGTCAAAGCCTGTTTCTCCTAATCCAGACCCGCACGGCCTCCAGACACTGGGACATCACATTGGGGTGGTCTGGGGTGGAGATGTACAGCTGAGTATCGTCAGCGTACAGATGACATCGCACCCCAAAGCCATGGATGATCTCCCCCAGCGGAGGAAATGCAAATTGGTGCCCAGTGATAGTAAGTGTTATAATCTAGACAAGTATATTACAAATCAGGTTAATGTGAACTTTAGTATTTGTTATTTGATTTAGAAACAAGAGATTATGATAGGACTTTATTTTAATAAGGAGGAAGCCAAATTCGTTTAACAATCATGTGATTCACTTAACAACAATGCTGATTTGCTTAACCACTGCAGCAAAAATGGGTAATAAAATTGTGCACAACTCACTTAACCATGTTGCTTAATGATGAAAGGTCCTATCCTAATTGTGGTCATAAGTTGAGGGCTACCAGTATTAATTAGCCATCAAATGCATAGAGGACTTCAACTGGGTAGAAAAAGACTGTACAACTGTTGCTTCCTTTCCTAGTACTTTTGTCAGATGTTTAAAGGACGTTACCTGACCTCTAGAATAACTCTCCTTGTGATTGATTCTCCCGCAATGAAGTTCCAGCTCATGGAGATTGCTGTTCTTAGATTTATGTAAAATATGATTTAACATTTGCTGGATTGACCTGAATTTGGAATGGGAATTTTATATTTTTATATATCTTTATTTGTTGAGTGAAGCTATCATGACCAGGGATGGGTTCTAAAATTTTTTACTACCAGTTCTATGGGCGTGGCTTATTTTGTGGGCATGGCTTGATGGTTATGTGACAATTATTTAGGATTTAGCAGTACTGGTCTGCCAGGCTTTTAACTTCTTGCAGAGCTGTACCGGTCTACCCATTTATTTTTTGCAGGCACTGATCTACTCATGTATTTTTGCAGGCACTGGTCTACCCATTTATTTTTGCAGGCACTGATCTACTCATTTATTTTTGCAGGCACTGGTCTACTCATTTGTTTTCTTTTAACACTGATCAGCTGTAGGGCGGCCCTTTGAAGCCCCACGGCAAGAGTTTAAACAGTTTTTTTCCCTCTAGCCATCAGCTGGGACTCAGGAGGCAGCAATAGATTGGGGGTGGGGCCAAATAAAAGGTAAGAATAACACGGGGGATGGGGGGGTGGGGGCACGGGGAGGCAGAACCGGTTCGGTGATGTCATATTGTCACCACTACCGGCTTGGGAGAACCGGGATTAACCGGGATGAATTTACCAGTGATCCTGACACCAGCAACTTTTCCTCATATTTTTTTTCCCTCAAGTTAACTTCTCCTATCAAAGAACAGTTGTTATAGCTCCACTGGTTCTGCTCTACTAAGGAAAGGATCAGAAAAATATTTCATCTTAGAAGCCTTTTAGAAATTCATAATTTATTCCTTGGAAAGGATTTTAGCAGAGTTATAAAAGTTATGGTCTTTGCTTAGTGAGCAATGTATCAGACAGTTGTGAGGCAGAAACTTCCAAGAGTCTTGCATCACACAACTAGAAACTGAATCTTTATTGACATTCATGAATGATAGGATACCTGTCAGTCAGATTCTAAACAGTTTAATGCCAATACAGAATTTATATCCCTGATTTACTGCTTACTTTCCCTCTGTCCTTCCTCTAACATTGTTTATCCCCAAAAGTAATAGAGTTATGGGTCTGTATGTAGGTAAGAAATCTGCTTCCTTGCTGTTAACTATCTTCCACCGATTGCGCTTAGTAATCAGAAACTCAATTCCCACTTTCAGTATTAAACCTTAAGTGCTTTAAAGGTTGTGTTTATTTTGTTATTTTCTCCTCTCCTTCACTTTAATGGTCCTATTTTCCTGGGGAAAGGACTGCAAGATTGCCTTTCCAGATAAAGTAAGAGCCTGGAAGATTTTAGAAGCTCCCATTTTTAAGGGTTCACTTAATGATATAACTCATTAACCTGCCTATGTTGCCTTTGTCCTTAATCTAATGCATTTTCTCATAGACACAATCCATAATGAAGTCTTGGTGATGACACCACATGAGCAGCTTTGGCTAGATACTATTTATGCAGTGGTAGATATATTTGTTGAGATCTCTTTTACTACCGCTTGAGCAAATTGAATTGTCATACCTTAAAGGAAGATTAAATAAGGGGACATATTTTGCTCCAAGAAGTAGTTTGGAGAGTTTATTATAAAACTTGATCAAATCATAATATTCTTTTGAAGCTTTGCAAGGACATAAAATTTAATATTATTTTTGTTTTGATGAAAGAGTAACCAAGAAGCTTTCTTATAACAAGTGGAAATGTTTTACTTAGGGATTTCTTCTAACCAGCTAAGCCAGTTTACTTGTCCAAATCTAATTTATGACTTAGAAATGATCTTTCCTTTCTATTTTGCAGTTCGCTAAATTTTACCAGATTCCAAAATATATACCAAAATTGTGGGGATTTTTTTAGGATGAAAATTTTAAAAAAGAAATTTATGTTTTAGTGCGCAGAAAGACTGTATAGTAACATGTATAACAAATATTTTAAAAATGCGAAACGCATTGTGTATGTTCTCTGCCTTGAGTTACTTATAAAAGTTGGTGTGGGGAAAAAAAATATAGAAAATGGTGCTTCAGCTCCAAAGCTGACAAATGGATGTGAGCATATGTGGCTTACCCATTGGAGCTTCCTTAAAGAAGGCTGCATCTTTTTCTGGGCTTTCACGGTAATCACGCAATCCCAGAAATACACGTTTGAAACAAAGATATGTCAACAGGATGTACCAAAATGCTTCAAGAAAAGGTACAGCTTTTTTGAGGAGGTAGCAGCATGTATTTGCATAAAGTCTCTGAAGTAACTTTTTAACTTCTGAAACAAAAAAACAACCCAGCTGTCTTTTAATATTCATAAAAATTCTCTTCAGTACCGGATCCACTGCAAAACAGTGGTAAACATGAAACGACATTTAAAGAGGACATGATCAAACACATGAAATCTCAAGAGAAGTGAATGATCAGAAAAATGCCGTTAAAATTGGGACAGCTTATACTCATCCTTCGATGCAAGCAAACATTGTTGACATAATGTTTAATCCATTTGTTTTATTTATTAGGAATTATTAGAAAAATAATATTTATTCCCAGAAATATTTACCACAGGGAAAGTCAGGCACATTCTGACTTAGGTCTGACAGAACTATGCAACATTAAAGGAAGACAGAATCATGTTGAGTTCTTTTATTTGTTATTGTGCCAATGCAGAAGTAACATGTTTTTTCATTAGGAAATGAAAATTATTTCCTGAAATGTAATTTGTTTTCAAATGTAGGTTCAAACTCAAACTTTTTGGAAGGATGTATGTTGGAAGGAAGGAAGGAAGAAAAGGAAATTACAGTTTTTCTAACAATTGGTTTCTACCTCTTTTATGTTTCTGCTTTTCAGATCGCTTGGAGCATTGATCACATTTTTAGAAAAAGATTAATTTTTAATTTCATTTTATAACCACAACCATTTTTGTGTATATTCTATAATCTGAGAGTCAAGGAACTCCCAATTTACTGGAAAAAGGACTGGATGGCTGACATTGCTTCTATGTTCTATATTTAGATATGAGGGAATCCTACTATTCATTTAGCATAGCTGTCCCCTGAGTATCTTAAGGCTACCCATCTCCGTTCTCATTCCTGACAGAATGTATTCAAGAACTGTTTATGGCTGATTTTAGTGAAGGCTGTCCTGGGCATAAATTACACCTGATATTTTTTTTACAAGACATTCCTTTTATTCAACTGTTATGAACTCCTCCTTCTCTCCTGGGTCACACACAAGCAGGTCTCCATGACACACTATACCATACTTGAAAGATTCCTTTGAGATGAAACATATTCTTCTTCCCAGGCATCAGTCTTATCTTTATATTAAGGGTCTTCCCCCTCCTATGTATCCGAGGTCCCTGTTATAGACAGTAGGCAGCCTAATGGCTAAATCAAGTTTGCTTGCAGATGTGGTTGATCTAGCACCAAGATACACTCTGAGAATCACATTCAGTCCAATGTGAAAATTTGTCAGAAAAATTGCAAGGAAGAAGATGTTAAATATGCTGTGTGTGATATTTCACGCTTAGGGAGAGTAAGAGTATGCAAATAGAGGTGGTGGTGGGGAAATATCTTTCCACTCCACAGGACCACAGTGACCGGGGCATAAAATACCTCAAATTTTGTAATGATTCCCTGTTTCCCCCAAAATAAGACATCCCCTGATAATAAGCCCAATCAGGCTTTTGAGCGCATGGCAATAAGGCCAAGCGTTTCTTTCAGGGTTCAAAAAAAATATAAGATAGGGTCTTATTTTCGGGGAAACATGGTAAGTATTTGGCCCCAATATTAAAAAAAGTGTTCTTCAGTTGCTGATAATATACTCATTAATCTAAACTCAGATTTAAAGTTAAGATGACCATGGGTTCCTAGCCAATGGCTATTAACACTGTACTGTGCAAGGATGACCCAATACTTATAGAGGTAAAAAAGGAATTCAAACTATAGTCATTACAACAAACCTCAATGAACAGAGATGAATAAACTGAAGATGCTATATAATAAAAACAATAAAAATGATTGCTTTAATTGAAGTCCATGGGAAGGGAATAATTCTTTTTAGCTGCTCTATATTCATCCCTTTGCCACCTCTGGCACAATGGAAGCAACTGTCATTACAGAGGTATAAGAAGAGTCAGTCAACTATTTTTTAGGATGCTGGATTATGTTGGATTTTTTTTAATCCTAAATCAAAAAAGGCCTGTGCCACACCATTCCTCTGAAATAAATGTCTTGGTACAGTCTCTTAAACCACCAGATCTTTTGTATCCTACAAGTAGTCACTCTGAGGACTGGTATCTCTCGTGACCTGTTCTAACACAATCAATGTTTCTCAATGTTTCTGCATTCCCCCAACTTTTCTTGTGACTCAAAGTCTTTTCATGTGAATTTAGAGATTTTACAGGAAGAAGAACAGAATATGCCCCAATATACAAATGAAACTATTCCTAATTTCACTCTATGTGAAACGTTTAGGTGAACTAGCATGGACATGGGCTTTAAGATGTATTAAATTAAGACACCTGTGCCAGATGCCTTTAAAAGTTTATTGCTCTTTTGTATTCCACAAGCAGTAGCAATAAACTGGTTTCCATTTCAGAAATGATGGGAAGCCCCTTCTTATGGTTCTTAGTGCTGGAATATTTGGCAGTCATCCAACTGGAGGAACTTATCACAAGTTAAAAAATGTGTCAGGACTTACCCTGTCATTAGACAAAGGGAGATAGCTTTCTCTATACTTCATTTATGAAAGAACATCATATTGTTCTTAAATATTCTGATATCTTGTTCTATAAAAATGGAAAGAAAGACATGTAGGAATTTCTATGTCACATATCAAAATAATGTGCTTGTCTGTGAATCTATGCACTGGGATTGAATGAATTGCTTGTGCTGCATGTATATGCAGCACAAGAACTCTGAATATTCAGAGGGAATGCTGTTCTCTACGTAGTATGATGAATGTCTGTTGCCAGACAGGGCCACTGATTGACTAAGTGTTCTTCTGTTCTTGTCTGGCTGAATCTCTTCTGCTGTCATATTCTTTCAGTCTAGGAGTTATCTGCAAATATCATCTATGTCACTGGGCTGGATTTATGTTTGGTTTTATTTTTTCCTCTAGCAACTCGCTAGCAATGAATTGGGCAGGATGACGAGTTGCTTAATTGAATAGCATTCGTGCTGTGAATGCTATGCTGTAATGGCTATGATAAAGTTAATTTGCTTCTTTGGATTGGTTGTTCTCCTCCACTTGATGGGTCAATCCAGTTCTTTTGTGCTATAATCGTGGCACCCTGTTGGTGACAAAGTTCTGTATGGTAAGCTTTATGATCTAAGAAGGCAAACCAAAAAAAATAAATAAATAAAATAAAAACCAACCACTTTTTTCAAATAGTGAAGCCATATGAAAGATGGAGCACACTTGCTTTATAAGTAGACTTTTATTCCTCCAGTTAAATTTCTTGCCCAAATTTCAATTCTAGATCCTCTTCACAGTCCTTCAAAATCTGATTCAGAGGCCTGCGGATACTCCTGAGAAAATACTAATGGCTGCTTGGGAGAGAAGAAATGATTTCCTATTGCACTATCGCTGATTCTAAATATATAATTTTCATAGGGATTTAGTCTGTAATTTAATACAGTATCTTGTTACTGTTGTGTGATACATTCATAGCTAGTTTTTTCCCCTTTAAGGGTAAATATATATATCTCTTCTTATGGCTTGTAAAGATATGGATTATCTTACGATAGCTAGAAATTAACTCCAAAATCTTTTGCCTGTTTCTTCACATAAACAGTCTAATTAATCAGGAATGTGTTTGATCATGTTCTTTGCTGGAGTATAGTTGTGCAGCTAGAATAAATGTTAATGCAGTGCTGAAGAATGGTGAATTGGTGTTTGTGGAAATGCTACATGCACTTTGGAGGAAAAAACTTCTAAGGCTTTGAGAAAAAAAAATAGGAATAAATTACAAACAGAAAACCCCAACAAACAGAAAGCAAGCATTGGGAAAGATTTGTGGATTAACCACTTGATTAAATATATGATTCTACACTGTCATCTTAAAATAAAAATAATGTATATAAAGTTGAGAAAGATGCAAAAATTCCATTGTTCCTAGTCTACCCCTTTTTAAACCAATAAACTGGAAAGTTCTATGCATGACACAAGAAAATAATTAGTTCTTCCATTTTAAAAACTTCAATTTTAAAGAAAAACTTCTAGTGGGTTAAAAGAAATTTTATGTTCTGCTTGGTTGTCTGTAACAAAATGATTTTATGATATCTACAACTAGTAGCAGTTTTTTTAAAACTTGATGTTCTTAGCTGGGGGAAAAGATTGTAGTGATTCTGAGTTGAAACATCTTTTTTGTGTATATAGGCTCATATCAAGTGAGCTTTGTTAATTTCAGATAAAAAAATCATATTTAGCATATAGTGAAAATTACTGATTTGGCATTTAGCAACTTCAAAAGCAAATCCCTTTAAGTTTGACATTATTTTAGAATTGAGTGATGTTTATGCTGGAAAGGGATTAGAACTAGAAAGAAATGTTTACTAGAGTTAGCCTAGAAAGAGGCACACTATAATAATTTTATTTTACACACAACTCCCATGTGAAGAAAAAACTGAGGAGTGTTCACAAGGTCTGTATGTACTGTATATATGTATTTTTGAACATGTACCTCATCTTTCAGCAAAATACATTTCAATCTTACCCTCTCAATGCATAAGAATAGGTTTTAAAAAAATCTAAGTTGAGTCTGAATTAAATCTTCTGTGGGGTATATATAAATAGATATGAACAATATTGTAATTCAGTCTATCCTTTGAAACACCCGTACCACTGTAATGTGGATGAAATTTGGAGTGGAGAAACAATGATAATCTAATCACTTCCAGCCACACTCTTTTAACTTTTAGATAATGAGTAGCTTTTGGGTAATGAGTACCTTGGACTTTACTTACCACAGCAGTAGCATTCTTGTTTCTGATTATATGTCTTGCAATACAAGAGCTGGTTGTATAGAAATTAGGATTGTGCAGTACTTCAGTTTCAAAGGCAAAGGTGCTTTGGAGTATGTGGTAGTGCTCACAAATCACTCTTTTCACCAGCTTGAAATCTAGTTGTATCTTTCGCTGGAATTGTGTGGCTACCTTCTGCAACTGCTACACAATTCCAGGAAAAGATGCCTCCCGTTTGAGGAATTGGCAGACAAGAACAATGGAAACAAATCTGCTTGCTTTGAAACAGCTTTTTGCTTTAAATTTAAAAGCCAGAACAGTCTTAATAATAATATTTGTTGGAAAATGTTACTTCTATGTGCATATTTATACAATAAATTTGCTAGTAGATTTGTTCCTGCTGGAGTTAGCTCAGGGGTGTCAAACTCGCACCATCACATTGTTGTCATGTGACATATCACAACTCTTTTTCCCCTTCGCTAAAACGGGGGTGGGCCTGGCCAGCGCATGACACATCTGGTCTGTGGGCTGTGAGTTTGACACCCCTGGGATAGATGAATCTTATAGGTCTAACCTCCAGCTAAATACAGCCATTCCAGAACTGGGTAACTTACTTGGGTAAGTCCACTAGAGTTGTTAGGTCTTCTATTCATTCCCACACATGCTTTTTAGTGGAGGACAGATGTTTTAATGACCTTGTATTTTGTGGGTTTTCTTCATATGATACTGTATATGGCAAGATCAAAGGGACCAAATTCACCTACAGTATATTGTTGGGTTCCATTAGCAGGGAATATTAATAGTTCCACAAGAGCTATGAAGGAGAATCCTATGCTGATCTGGCCCTATGGACATTTTGTGTAATTGAGGGATATAATTAAATAATGCATGGGATGCAAATTGCTTTGATAGGCAAGTCTGGTTTCAGGCTCTGTTTCCTTTGCTACTTATAATCTTCAACAGTCAGAGAGACAGCAGAATTCTAAATAGTCTGCTCTGGATTATATTTGACCATTTTTTAGCATCGTAACATTTCCATCAAATAATGCCTATATTTAATTTGCAGTACAAGCCATTGCAAATAGTTTCTCAGTTTTAAGTACTTCATTAGCCCAAGAATTAAGCATTATGGAAGATTTCAGCTTGTATTGGAATAAAAAAGCCGAGCAATAGAGAAGGGGTGTGTGTGTGTGTGTGTGTGTGTGTGTGTGTGTGTAAACAATGATGCAGGCTTTGTGCTAATAAGAGACCTTTGGCTAGAGGTGGTCACTTAATCCTCTTAAATGATCAATTACTGTAGAACTCAAGACTGAAACCAGGCACCTAATAAAAGGTAACATAATTAGTGTTGTTCAGAAAAATGAGATTATTTTGTGGCTCTAATTTAAAGATTTAACCATTTGTTAATATAAACTGAATTGGGAATTTAAGACTGCATCAACCAAAGGGATTGTATAATAACATTAAAAATTAGTTCCTTAATGTTGTTCTTTTCTTAGTATATTAATAGACAAATAACTTCCATTTTTTATGTTATGCCAACGTGTAAAACAAATGAGTGCACACATGAACATATACATACACATATACATCCTTGGCTAAGTCAATTCGGCTGCAGAGATCTGGGTCAGTATGATAAATACATCTGTATGGTATCATCTTTGCTGGCCTAAATAATTTGTTTAAAAGTTGAACCATAGCAATTTTCATATTGAAGGACATTTTAGGTTAGCCTAACATAGACTAAGAAGAAATGCATTTTTAAATCCAAATCATTTCAATAAGATAATTACAAGTGCTGTAAAACTGAACAGAGGTTTTTAAAACTCTGGCTATTTAACCTTGAGGTTGCAAACATATCTTTTGTTCTTCCTTTGATATCCGGACATAATGGCCATTGACATTAATTACAGATAGTTCTGTTTGTAGCTCTTAACCCTAATTAGGAAAGATGCAGTAGATGTTAATAGAACAAAAGACAGTCAAGTTTTCACTTTCAAGTTCAAATTCTTGATAGATTTCCTTAGTTCTGACACCCTATAATCACGTCATCACCCCACTGCACATGCAGCTTTGACTTCAGTCTTTTCTGATTTACATGTATGATGTGTTATTTGGGAAGAAAAATCAAGAAAGAACTGAAGTGTTCTCTTGCATTCTCAGTTGCCCTTCTTCATGGTGTCATTATGTCTCCTAGCTAGCTTTAAAAAGAAGAAAACTTGAATCAGAATCTATTAAGGAATCATTAACTCTATTGTTTCTGATGAATGGTTTCTCTGTTGTTTTATTTCAGAAATATGCCCCCCCCCGCCCCAGTCTTCCATATTTATTGGAACTGCAACTTCTAGTCTTCCCAGCCAAATACAGATTCAGCCCATTTGAAAAGTGTGAGGCTAAAGAAGGCCAAGAATTCAGTATTTTACTATTTTCATGAACATTAAGAACTCACCTGATTCCCCAAATTTTCCACTTTGTTCTGAAGGTGGATTATTTTATTATAAATGAAATAATTAGTGCTTTACACAGCAATTACTAGCTAATAATTTTTTTGCAAAATATCCAGAAGCCTATTTATGATCGTGCTGCTAGAACACACAGTGTTATTATAGTCTGTTTATGCCCAAATAGTAAACTGTTCTAAAAATCTTCCAAATTTGAAGAGCAATTTACGGTATAGTGCAAATGTGACTAACATCACATTAATTCTATTTGTGTCTTTACAGCCATACTGTATAATTAGGTCCTAATATAATTTTATTTGGCATATTTTCTAAAATGGCAACAAATGTCATATAGAAATTGCATGTTAACCTCAGGACTGGAACAGAAGAGTTTGATCGCTGTGCAGTAAAGCATTGTTGTACCACTTGTGGGCCACTAATCACTGACAATCAAAAAGCATACTCCAAATGGTTTCTGATGAAGTCACCAAAATGCTACATATATTAAATGAACTCTAGACCTTACAAGAACACATACAATCTTACAAGATCATTGGCAAGGGAGTCAGTGCTTCAAAAGATTTGCCAATTTGCTTAAGAGGAATCCCATGGTACCAAATTCAAGTAAATGAATAAATAAATGTGTTTGCTAGAATCCTGACCCTTTGTAGTAGAATTAGTAACTTAACATTTTTATCTGAAATTCCCTTTGGCCTGTGCAATTCCAGCGAAGTGGGTTGGATGCTATGTGCCTCCCACTGCGCATCTTGTCTCTTTCAGAGGGTAGAGGGATGTGTGAAGGGATGAATCTGAGATAGTGTCAGTGCCATCATGTGAGAAATGTCAACATTTGCCCCTTTGAAGTGGGCTGTGGTACATCTGTCAGTTTGAGATGCAGAGTTATCTGAATCTGTACATCATTACCTCAGGTCAAATTTGTGATTCTGTATATATCTTTTCTAAGTACATGGAAGCTGTGCCTATATGGATGGGACCAAAGAAACTGAAATTGAATCTAAGCAAGATGGATTTATTGTTGGACTATGGTGACTTTCAGTCTCTTGAGAAAGAGAGCAGGTCCATCTGAGCTCTAACCCACTGCTCAGTGGGGCAAGTGGAGGCTATAACTAGAAAGTACTTTGCCCAACAGGGATAAAAATTCTGATTTTTATGTCTTTTGTGGCATGACATCCCTATAGAGTAACACACGCTGTTACCATTACCTGTCTAGACTGCTGCAGTGGATTCTACATGTAGCTACTAGATTCTGGGACACAAACATATAAGGAATGGAAAGGATCACTGCTGAAATCAGAACTGAAGGTTGAAACTATAATGATTTGAAATCAGCTTTAAAAAGCAATGGAGTTAAATATAAATGAAAAAGGTAATATCAAATAGTGGTTGTTCAATTGCTCAACAATAGATGAAGATGAGCAATGTGCAGAAGTAAAGATCAGTTTGATTTTAGTAGGAAGGCAGTGACAACTTACACATCATTAAAGGCAAGAATAGTTACACCGATGGTTTTTCAAGAAGTAATGTATGGCTGGACCTTATGAAAGAGTAGTAGAACGAAAATATAAATCTTCAAATTATGGATTTTCAGATGAGTTCAAAGGTTTTTTGGGCTACAATAAATCATTTTGTAATTTAAGGTGATAATAAGCAGAAACTCACATACTTTCGATTTGTGTTATGAGTGGATGATAGAAAAAAACTACTGTGGTTGATATGGTTGAAAAAAGTGGAAGAGAAAGACAACAGATAAATTGGAATCAAGGGATCAAAGAGATTAACAGAAAATTGTTGGAAGAGCCACAGTTTATTCCCACAGACAGGCAGAGAAGGTGTATATTTGTGCATGGTTACCAGGATTGACTTGATGTCATAAAACCCACTGAAAAACTAGGCACATAAATAATTGTACCACAGTATACAAATACGTTCTTTTCATTATTATTCTGTAATTCAGTCTTGCTGTGTTATGAGTTGGGCAGTTTGTATCAGACATAACAGCTTTCCCTGCAGACTTCAGCAACAGATGGTTATGCTGATAGTTACTATAGTTAAATATCTAGCAATATCTAGCTTAACTTTTTTAATCTGACCTTTGCATACAATGTGTGGTTTATTTTACTTGTCAGCTTATTTCTTTATGCTTTCATTTTATTACATAGCATGTCTTGCTCTTCCAGTTCATTTACCGAGAAAGTAATGAATTTTTGTGTTTTTAATATGAGTCATTTGCTCTTTCATAGTTAAAAACTATCTGTTTAATAAAAATGAAATGCCACATTGATTTAAAATTCTGTATTTGCTTGCTGAGAACTGTGACGTGAGGTATATTTTTGTGGCTAAGGCATCGAACTAGAAACCGGGAGACTGAATCAGCAATAATTTAAATGTTTTTGAGAGCCAAAGCTCTGGACTTGAAAGAGAAACACACACAAAAGTCCTCACCCAGCTTCTGTAATCAAGAAAAGCTTCAGCTAAGAGTGTTTGTCCTTTGCTAGTTGTCTTGCTTCCTCTAGAAACAACATGCCCTTCATTCTTCAGTGCACACAGAGCTCATCAGCCTGACAGAGGGAAATTGACTTTGTCACCTACACATGTTCAACTGCAATGAGCGGAAGCACATATCTGAAATAGATAAAATGCAGCCTGCAGGTGACATGCAGCCCAGTTTTTCAATACATCCCAGGATTGCAGTCCCCGAATCTGATTAATTCTCAGTTGCGTTCATTAGGCCCTTTGGGGGGGTGGGGGTGGAAATAGATTGAACTCAAGTCGCTGTGGCTCGTTAAAAGCATCTGCGACCTGCAAGGTTTCATTTAGACCTAGATTTTCCTTCAGAAGCACTTGAATCTCTTGAATTTACTCTCGAAGGAAGCAAGAAGGTAATTAATCTTTGACGTCTGCAAAAAGAAAACATCCTTTACTTGAGAAACATAAAGATTAATTGACTTGTGGCATTTGCCTTTTGCCTCTGGAGACAAGCCTGCCTGGTTGCCTATTTCTTCATTCACAATTAAAATGAGCTTCTAATATTTGGTCCACACTGATCATTATTTGAATATTGCTTAATTTTCCTTGTTTGGATACATCCAATCCAGGGGTGAAATGTTTCCGGTTTGGGCCAGTTCGCCTGAACTGGTAGTAAAAAATGCTTTAAAAAGTAAAAAAAAAAAGTTCCAATGATTGCGTGTCGCTCAGCTGATCTTCAGAACTTTTTTTTTTCCTTTTTAAGCATTTTTTACTACCGGTTCTCTGGAACCTGTAGTTAAAAATGCTTTAAAAAGTAAAAAAAAAAAGAGCAGGAAATCCAAAACCATGTGTTTGGTGCGGCCTGTACATGCACACACAGCGCACATCTGGCGCAAGCAACGAACCGGTGACAACCGGCGGAGGATTTCACCACTGATCCAGTCATTGGCTTCTATGAACAGAAGCAAAAACAGAATGTGGTCATGCTAATTAATTACTTCCGTCTGTTAGGGTTTGTGTTCTTTCCCTTTGGTGGGACGTTTCTTCTCTATTGTGATAAATGCTTCTAACCTGCCCTTTAATCCCCACCCCCAAATATGGCTCTTATTTGAATGGCTAGTATTGATTCTTCATTATTCTATTACAGGTTACTTGGTTATAGAAACTGATTATTAGTTATATCTTGTACTTCTGATGCAGTTCATAATGGGCAGAGTGCCTTGCGCTTTTACAGTAGCCATGTTCATAGTTTAATACAGGGATAAGCAACTTTTTTCAGATGCTGATTACTGCATCATCTTTTGTAATGTGTGGTTAAAAATAATTTCAAAAAATTAAATGTTAAAACATGAATAAGATTAAAAATTCTCTTAAAATTTTAGCAATTCATTTGCAACCATATGAAATGGCTGGATGAGTACGGTAACACTTAATATAAACCTATAATCTGTTAAAGTCAGGAGGAAATATCTAAAACAAAATCTGAAGAACTATTTTTGTTTCCAGTGACTTTAATGCTAAATGTTCCAAGCTCTTTTAACTATTTCCAAGAAACTCTAGGATAATAAAATGAGAATGAAACCAGGGCCTTCCAAAACTAAAAGTATTGTTGCAATTAATATGATTGAGAATCTTTCTGTCTCAAAGCCAAAACTACCATGTCCCTCAATGTGAAAAAGAAATATTAAACAACAGGTCATTATAAATATTTCTTTTTATTTTCAGCTGTAGCAGATATCTTTTTTGCTAGCATCCTAGGATCATCAATGTGAACAAAACCTTGAAGACAAAATTTTTAAAAATGCACAATTTACTAAGTATTGCCATGCTAAGGCAGGAACAATGTTCCATGTAATGCAGGAACAATGTTACGAAGATCAAATAAAACAGATGGTATTTTGAGTCCTGAGGCTTTGACTTTATGGGGCAAAACAAAGGAAGCTCTTTGCTCACTGTGACATTTGCCATAGATTTATTGAGCTGTAGCATACAGTGTGTCATTCCATTCACAAATGTGGTCAGAAGTCTTGTAGGAATAGACTACACTAATTGGTTTCCCCTTTGTTGTTTAATTCTGAAATACAGAAATATATTGATGCTTAGAAGAAATTCCAATATATGGGTTTTTTTGCCACAAAAAGTAGAGGGAATGTGATATCATGTCCCTTCAAACTCCACATTCCCTACCAATTGAATAAGTTTCTGGCAACATGTCCTAATTGCAATTGTGCAGCATCAAAATAACGATTGTATATTTTTCCACAAGGACAATAATCAACAGGAGCATTCCTTGATTTTAAATATGCACCAAGCAAGTTCATTTGTAAACTCATTATCACTTCAGTGAGACAAATCATTAAACAGGTATGGAATAGGAAATGAAGGCACATATGGAAATATTCCATTTTTTTAAAAAAAGTCTTTGTATTTCAGGAGTTTTTTTTTTTAATAAAAAACAGATACTTGCATTACTGTACCACAATTTATATGAATAAAAGTTAAAAAGAATCAAATGCAAAGTATGAAAAAAGTATTTTAGAATTTGGCAAAGCAGGAGGTACTGAAAATGGTATGTTCTGAAAAAAGCTATAGTTGAGTCTATTTCTGCACTGAGAGCCAATTTGATGTAGTGGTTAAAGCATTAGGCTAGAAACCGGAAGACTGTGACTTCTAGTCACACATTAAGCATAAAACCAACTGGATGACCTTGGACCAGACAATTTCTCCTAGTTCTAGGAAGGAGGTACTTCTGAAATCTGTCTATGACAATTCACTGCAGCCAACTTGCCACAACCAACTTGCCGTGACACTGCGGGACACTAATTTAGTGTAATTAGTGTAATTAGAGTTACACTAATATCAAAGAAATGGTGGAATAGAATCATTAAAGAAAGATGTAAAAGGAGGGACAGAATAAAATGTGAATGACAAATATTAAAGTAGTTTTTTAAATTTATTTTAAATAATTAAATTGAATTGTTAAATTATTCTGAGTATTAAACATGATTGAATGGAAGGGGAAAAATAAAAACCATAAACTAATGTCAATTGCTATTGTCAATGGGCATTTAAAGGCATGCTGGAAATAGTGATTGCTATGCTACACATTTTTCTTACAGATAAAAAGCTTGTATGTAGAATTAATGTTGAGATTCATCTTGGCGTGTATTTTTTTATGTAATATGGTCTATATAAATGAGGTCAGTTCATCATATCCAATTTATACTTACTGAGAAAGTCTGGAAGTCATTTTGAACTTCTATCATTGCCAAAATACTTTTCCCCCATTGGCTAGAATTAAGAATATCTGCTACAAATGCCATCCTAATACACAATGTGCCCTTTCCAAATTCACACCAAGAGACTGAAATCAATTTCCCACTGACTTTAGTGCTACATGCCTTGGAGAGAAGGTTAAGTATCTTACATTAACCTCTGATTGCTGAGATGAATTGTGCTTTGCATTTAATTGAGCTATGATTGATTATCTTCCATATTTTTTTATTTTACAACTGATTATGCTTACGGAGTTTCTGTGTAAAGCTGCCCTGTTTCCATATAAGTTATAAAGTCAATCCAGATAGGAAGCTCTTCACAGTAAATTCATTTCCGTGTATGCTTTTAGTCACTTTCAATCTTAAAGACCATATTTTTCTGTGCATGCATTCTTTAGTTTTTGGGATTCAAGGCAATTAAGACACAGATACAGACAGAGACTTCAGCGGATAATTAGAACTGCAGAAAAAACAATTACTACCAATCTGCCTTGCATTGAGGACCTGTATACTGAGGGCTGTGAAAATATTTACAGACCCCTCGCATCCTGGACATAAACTGTTTTAACTCCTACCATCAAAACAATGCTATAGAGCACTGCACATCAGAACAACTAAACACAAGAACAGTTTTTTCCCCAAATGCCATCAATCTGCTAAATGAATAATTCCCTCAACACTGTCAAACTAGTTACTAAGTCTGCATTACTATTAATATTCTCATCATTCCTATCACCCATCTCCTCCCACTTACGACTGTATGATTGCAGCCTTGTTGCTGGTATCCTTAAGATTTATATTGACTGTTTCCCTATGACTATCATTAAGTGTTGTACCTTATGATTTTTGACAAATGTATCTTTTTTTTATGTACACCAAGAGCATATGCACCAAGACAAATTCCTTGTGTGTCCAATCACACTTGGCCAATAAAGAATTCTATTCTGTTCTGTTCTGTTCTGCTCTGCTCTGCTCTGCTCTGCTCTGCTCTGCTCTGCTCTGCTCTGCTCTGCTCTGCTCTGCTCTGCTCTGCTCTATTCTATTCACTGCAGGCTAGCAACCTTGCAGCATAAACTTCTCTTCATTTTCTCCCCATTCCTCTAGCGTCTCATCTAATTTTGGAAAGCGTATTCCACTTTGTAAATGCAGTCTAGGAACTGATCTGAACATTGTAATTACAGGCAGTTTTTATTCCTCAATTCCTTGAAGTGCCTTAGCTACATTGCTTTCACCACAAGTAAGTCTGCAAAGCCTTTCTAAAAACTCCACCCTTTTTCATATGTGTTGCAATACATGTAAAACAGCTGGGTTTTGATACCATAGTTGTAGTCACCTTCTTGACTCTTTTTGACTATCCTAACTTCTCTTTTCTCTGCAGAAACCCTGCAGGTCACACAAGCTCCACTAGAAAACATGACTTTTCTATACCAGCAGAGAACAGTAAAGAGCCCTGAATAATGATGCTGTTCTGTAATATATTTCTACAATACCTCTTCCCTTTAACGCTGTGATCGGTGGGCTTAATTAAGTAAAGCCAGTCTCATACCAGAGAGCTGTCATTCACTAAATAGCGACGTCTATTCTTGCTCTACTCACTGTACTCTTGAGAGTTTATAAAGAAAACCATAAGTTTGTGAAGACATAAGCTGTATTTTTAAAAAATTCTTTATTTATTAAATTTATATTCCACCCATCTCATTGTAAAATGAGTCTGGGTGGCAAGCTGTGGGTGGGTTTATTTTAGGAACTTGTCCATTCTGAAGAAGCTGGACTTTGATTTGGAGAACTCCAAAATCAACCCCATTCTATTCAGAATTTCAAACATATTCAATGGCCGCTCCCTAGTATTATTATTGTGAATACACATCATTCCTTTAACTTGCAGATATATTATTCTAGTCCAAGATAGCAGCAAGCCAGAATGCTTGATTCCATTCTCAAGATAGCAAATGGTAGGGTGCAAAAATCCATTCATTGATCATCAATTAACAAACCAGGCATTAAAGCACTGTGTTTATTTTTTTGTCCTCTTTCAGATAGAAATTAAAAATTTGGTATTTATGGTAGCAATACTTATTACAGAAATCTTCTGTTAATTTTATATGAATTGCAGTTAATATTTTCAAGCAGCAGCCTAGGTAGTATAGCAATTAAAATACTGGACTAGAAGAGAGAAGACCCAAGGCTTAGAAACCGGATACATGGTCTTGAATCAGCCAACTCTCTCTACCCAAAAACAGCATCAGGCTTTCTGATAAAGGTAATAAACCCTTTATAACACCATGCACTGATAACATTGCTCTACGAACTAGATGAGCACTTGCAACCCTGAAAGACAAACACTAAGAAAAACAACAATATTTAATATTTTCAGTGGTTCGGTTTCAGCAGCATCCCTTGTTTCATTATGCATAGAGCAGAGATGGCGAACCTTCGCAGAAATGTTGCATGCATACACACACGCTCTTCAGGGTCACGCTCCGGAAAAGCCAAATTTCCGATTTCTAGAGTGCATGCACACCTGACAATCAGCTGGCCGGCGCGCATGTGCATGCCAGTTTTTGGCTCTGCCACGTGTGCGAAGGGATTGCGCATAGGAAAAGCCAAATTTCTGGGTTCTGGCACACATGCACACCTGACAATCAGCTGGCTGGTGTGCATGCGCACACAATTTTTCAGCACTGTTGCGCATGTGAAGGACAGCTGATTATCACACACGCATGCACGCCAGAAACCCAGAAGACAAACAGGCAAGGTCACGGGTGCCGGACGACATGGCTTCGTGTGCCACTTTGGGCACGCATGCCATAGGTTTGCCATCACGGGCATAGAGTGATTTGGTACTTGGAAATTGGAAAACTACAATTACATATTATAGAAAGTTGTATCTAGGAATATCCCAGAGATATTTTAACCCTTAGTTAAAAAATACTTTCTCTTGCCTTCTTATTATAATAACTGAAGTTTTTAATCAAAGTTTTTAATTTTTTTTAAAGATGTTATGCCAAAACACCACTTATGACACTTAACTATAGCTTATCATAACTTCCAGTGTAATATCTAGCATCACAGGAATGAAAGAATGGAGTTAATAGGAAAAGGAAACATGAATAGTTTTCATCAATGATTGTCTTTGTACACCTATCTTTATCATTCAACAGTTTAATTTATAAGCCTAGTCTCCCATGAAAGAGTATATCTATGGTTTGTGTGAACATGTAACATTGTTAATAATCATTTGGATAGCTTCTAAATTGGAAGAAGAATCTTTCACCATGTTGCTCGCCATGCTAGGTTCAGATCATTGGGTGTGTTACTTGGAACTCTGTCACACAGTTTTTAATTCCAATGAACGATGGAGAACGGCAGTGATGTTAATGTTAAAAGTGACAAACCTGACAGGGAAAGATAATGTAACAGCTCTCTAACACTGAAGATGTCATGAAAGTGTTTCTAGAATAATAAAGTATTAACTATCATCTTGAATTGTTTTAACTTCAAGTCATTTCCATTAACGGAAAAAATATTCTGTCATATACCAAAATATTTCAATAACAGTTTGAACCTTGATGGTAAACTAAAATTTCTAGTCAACAGGGAACATAGATATATATCTATATATATCTAATCTTCCACTTAGATATATAGCAGATACTTGGTCTCTGCATGACAACAAAAGCCAAGCCACTGATGCTAATTATCTTGGCAAGAGCATACTTTTTATCTTTGGAATTAATTTGAATTTCAACACATGAACTGCTATTAATAATTGTATGCAGGCAAAAATGAGCATCTTGCTGTTAGAAAGAAATGCTCGTAGCACATTTCAAAGGCAAAACTTCATAATTGTTAACTTTCCCCCATTTTGTCTTTAATTCTTATGGATGTGCTTTTCATCATGCTATTTTACAGCCTCCTGAATGACTCCAAGGAACGTTTAACATATTAAGGGCAAATCTCATCAGTTATGGGTTTAGTGATGTGAGAGAATTCCCCATGGAAAGATGTTGTCAAGGCAGCAAAACATATGAGGATAACTGTGTATTGATTGTTTTGGTAATATTGACATTTATGCCCCCTTATTTTAACTATAGAATCATAGTTATACTTTTTTAAAAAAAAAATCTCTCATTTTGAGAGAACAGAAAGTCCTTCAAGTTTTTATAGTATTTCTTTTGAATAGGGATTATTTTGCTCTTGAATGGAAAGATGTTTGCTTTCTACTCAAAGTCTCCACTAAGTCTACATTACTATTACTATTAATATTCTCATCATTCCTATCTCCCATCTCCTCCCACTTATGACTGTATGACTGTAACTTGTTGCTGTATCCTTATGATTTATATTGATTGTTTCCTAGTATGATTCGATTGCTTATTTGTACCCTATGACTATCATTAAGGGTTGTACCTTAGGATTCTTGATGACTGTATCTTCTCTTTTTATGTACACTGAGAGCATATGTACCAAAGACAAATTCCTTGTGTGTCCAATCACACTTGGCCAATAAAGAATTCTAATTCTAATTCTCTATACCAATTGTGTAACTTATATAAATTGGTATACAGTTTATATAAATTTATATAAATATATGAAGAGCAGTTCAACTGCTGGATTCTAATGGCAGTCCTGTGCCTTAGGATAACACTAAACTGAAGGCTTCAGAGAAGATATGTAGGTCAATAAGTCAAAACAGATGACCAACTGACCCTGGAAGAGCTGATCTCAAAACCACCAGAAAAAGTGAGAGAGTCCGAGAGCACTACTCCACAGTGTAACCCTAGATTACATATTTTCTCATTTTTTTTTTAAAAAAAACAATTTTGGTAAACAATTGAATGAAAAAAAAACTCTGTGAGGTTCTGGACTGTACACCAGGGGTGAAATCCAGCAGGTTCTGGAGATCTGGTAGCGGAAATTTTGAGTAGTTCGGAAAACTGGCAAATACCACCTCTCACTGGCCCCAGAGTGGGGTGGGAATGGAGATTTTGCAGTATCCTTCTGCCACGGCCACCAAGCCACATCATGCCCACCAAGCTACACCCACAGAACTGGTAGTAAAAAAATTTGAATTTCACTACTGCTGTACACTAATTTTAAACAATCAAGGCAGTGGCAAACCACTTCCATATCATTGTCAATAAAACTATTTGGAGATCTCCATATAATTACCATGAATCAATATTGATTTGAAGGAGTCTTTACTTATGTATGAAAAATGTAATAAGTGTTTAGAGGATCAAAACATTGCTACAGCAATCATTCAGCTGTAAACTTGGGGAGAGCATTGCAGGCTTTTAAAATCATCACTAGCAAATTAGGTGTGCATGTATGCATGAATTTAAATACTTAGTGGAGCCAGCTAATCCTGATGGAGAATGATTTTGTAAAAGAAAAAGAAATGGAAATCATTTGTCTATTTCTTCAAAACTATACCACAGTAACTATATTATTAGAATTATTAGCTATTAATAATTGAGACCATGGAGCATCAAGATCTGAAAATCAGAACTGAAAGATGATGGGAAAAAATGACTGTGGTGGTTCCAGTGATAATTGGCACACTTGGTCCAAAATCTTGGACAACACTTAGAAAATCTGCACATTGACAAAATTTCCATCTGTCCATTACAAAAGACCACACTGCTGAAATCCCATAGACCCATGATGTCAAATCTATGGCATCAGTGGGCATGTGAGCTCAGCTCCAGCGCACATGTGTGCATGGCCAGCTGATTTTCAAGCCTTCTGGGACTACCAGAACCAGGGTTTCCTGCCTTCAGAGAGCCTGGGGTGGGGTGGGGAAGGCCCGTTTTTCTTTCTGAGTCTAGGGAGGGCAAAAACAGCCTTCCCCCTCTTCTCAGAGCCCCTTAGAGGCTCTGGAGGCTGGGGACAGTAAAAAATGTCACTTCCTGTCCAACCAGAAGTTGGGAAATGGGCCATTTCTGGCTTCTGGAGGGCCTCCGAGGGGCTGGGGAAGGCTGTTTTTGCTCTCCCTAGACTCATAGAGAGGATCTGGAGCCAGGTGAGAAAGAAAAATGGGCCTACAGGGCCATCGTGTGCCAGGAGGGGGGGTCGTGCATGCATTGTGGGGGCGGGGTGCATAGAATTATGGGTGTGGGCACATGTGCGTACGAAGCTCCCCCCTCCCCCCTCCTGGCACACGATGGCAAAAAGGTTAGCCATCACTGCCATAGACTATGCTCATACATGATGACAGCTTAGGTTCCTCAGAAGAACTCAGTGTGTATGAACACCTACATCAGCTAAAGAATTGGGACCTTTCCCAATTCTTGGGTATGTATGATTTCATACTTTTATGCATATAATAATAATTAAAATGGAGGTAGCCCTTGACTTACAATCAAAATTGAGCCCAAAATTTCTGTTGCTAAGAGAGATATTTGTTAAGTGGGTTTTGTCCCATTTTACAATTTTTTCTTGCCATAGTTGTTAAGTGAATAATGGCAGTTGTTAACTTAGTAACACTGTGGTTACATGAATCTGGCTTCCCCAGTGACTTTGCTTGTCAGAAGTTTCAAAAAGTGATCACATGACCCCCAAGCTCATTGCAATTATCATAAATATGAGTCAGTTGCCAAGAGCCTGAATTTGGATCATACAACCATGGAGATGTGTGATAAATGGTCACAAGTCCATTTTTTTCAGTGCTGTTGTAACTTTGAATGGTCACTAAACAAACTGTTGTAAGTTGAGGACTACCTATAATGAAAACAAATAACTGCATAACAACAAAGGACTGTTTTTGCTTACGGCCTAGGGTCCAAGGTAATGATGAAGGCAAAGAGCAGCAGTAATGGCAGGGAGATCAGAAGAAAGGAATTTAATTGGAAAAGGATTACATTTCTAATGGCTCAGTCTATATCCGTGATGGTGAACCTATGGCACGTGTGCCACATGCGTGCGCTGGCCAGCTGATTTTCAAGCCTTCTGGGCCCACCTGCCTCCAGAGGGCCTTGGGGGGGGAGGCCGGTTTTTCTCTCCCCAGGCTCCAGAATCTTTCTAGGAGCTTGGGGAGGGCAAAAACGGCCTTCTTCACCCCCTGGAAGCTGGAAACGGCCCATTTGCCAACTTCCAGTGGGCCCAGAAGGCCTGTTTTTTGCTTTCCTCTGCCTCCAAAGCCTTTCTAGGAGCCTGGGGAGGGTGAAAACGGCCTTTCCCCACCCCAGAGGCCCTCAGCACGACAGAAATGGCCAGGAAACAGAGTTGCACACGCATGTGTGCAGGCGGCACATAGAATTATGGGTGTCGGCCCATGTACGTGTAATCCTTGTCCCCTTCCCTCCCCCCCCCCGCTCCTGGCACACGATGGCAAAAAGGTTAGCCATCACTGGTCTATATTAGGATTTATCTTGATTTCATAACCCCTGGCTCATTAAAGGTTCTCTCAGAACTATTTCTTTCACTTAGTCTATTCTTGCTCAGATTGCTTTTATGGCACTTTTTATTGCTATCACTGAACATGAGGACTATTATTTCCACGTACTATCAGGTTATGTGTGCTCTATTCTAGTAGTAGTATTTTTATTGGTAAAAGTAGGTTTAAAACTACCGAACCAGTTTCTCATTTAGTGTTGTGACCCAGGCCCAAGTAGGTAGTAATCGATGCAAACAGTTCCAAAACAGACTTTATTAGAACAGCTGAGAATTAACTCATTCTCAGCATAGTCCAAACTAAATTAAAACAAACTCTTCATAACACAACTTCTTCAGTCTAATCACCAACCTTGGTATAATTAGGCAAACTGCCAAAGGCTTCTCTTGGCAAAAGTTCAAAAGCATAAGATACCGACAAGAGATAAGTGCTGCAATACTATCAACGTTGTTTTCCAACAAAGAGCCTAAGACCCATTGCTGGTCTTTTAAGCCTTATGGGAGGGGCCAATCATCTCTTGACCCTACTCCTGAGTCATCCTCTTTGTTTTAGCTGCTCTTGCCTTCTGGTAGCTCTTCTCATATGTGCACTAAGAACAGGCTCCTCCTGCTCCTCTGCCTCTCTACTGTCAGCCTCTGAAGGCTCCGGAGTTCACACATCACTCCCTGATGGCTCTGTCCCCATCTCTGCCTCCGACGCAGAGACCTCATCCGGGCCTTTCCCAGCCTCCAGGACTGGCCCATGTTCTTCCTCAACCTCATCGCTGTCTGACTCCACTGCCAGCTCTGCAGGCTGCTGGTGAACCACAACATTTAGCATCAAACAAAGATGCACAGGGAGGAAATATAAAGTGTAGCGAAAGAATGATCATACAATATTATACTAACTGCATATATGTCATATCTCTGCTATGTGAGAGCTATAACATTGTAATGAATTGGCATCGGGGAAAACTCAAATCTACTCTAGTTTACTGCTCGACTTTCTCTCAAACCAACCTCCTTCACAGATGTTTTGCTGTGGAGAAAAATATGCAGAGTACGAAGCTGAGGTAGGAAAGAATATGAATACAAGCACTTTCCCTCTTTATCCATATAGAAAGGGATAAAACAAGAGTCTATTTTTATATACACTCCTTAAGACAAGTCCCACCAAGATCAGAGTTTTATCCCTCTGTGTGGGCTGGCAGATCTGTTTTGGTTCTGTTGCATGGAAATGATGCAACTACATCTACATCTCAAATGTGGCTGAGGCAATGTCTCATGGTGCTTGATCTTTACTGCATAGAGAATTACCTTGTCATCACTCATAATAAAGCCGAAATATTTGTATTTTCCAGAAGCCTTGTAGTAAGCCTCCATTCCTGGAAAATTGACAGCACAAGCATTAATCAAACTGAGTCTTTAAAATATCTCCGAATCCCTTTCAGTGCCTGCAGAATTTGAAAAACAGGCAAATATCAAATCTTGGCAAGCTCTGAGCTTCACAAACATTTTGTAGCTTTGCTCCATAGTGGTAAAAAGCATGTTCTCATGTTTATTACACATTATGAAGCAAAGGCCATGAGCTTTTTGCTCTATGCAACAGACATTTATAAATATCACAGCAGTGTGGCCCCTTTTGAAGCTACTTGGTCAACATTGTAAAAAGGACTCTGCTACATGCATACTTGTACATGGATATGTGTGCATCCGATCCCTTCCTAGGAATGAAATCTGTCCTGATCTCAGCGGTGGTTTGAATGCACATTTGCTCCTTAAAATACTAGTTTACTTTATTCTGAGATCTAGCACGGTCTAGTGGTTAAGGCACCAAACTAGAAAGTCTGTCAAACTGTGAGGTCAAGTCCCACCTTAGCCATGAATGCCAGCTGGGTGACCTTGGGCCAGGCACTCTCAGCCCAACTCACCACACAAGATTGTTGTGGGAAAAATACCATAGGAGGAAGAAAATGTGTTGGATATGTTCACCATCAAAGTGGTGAGGATATAATAATAAAAATGGGGAAAAAACAAACAAATAAATTCCATGACTTTTTGGGATAATTTCATTCTCGCACAATAACTGGGTGAACTTGCATATAAAGTCTTGTGATTTTCCTATACAGTGTCTACCGGTAAGTTCAGTTGGCCTTGAGAATCTGATATTGTGGGTTTTCAACAGAAGGAAATATCTGTAGCTCAGGGTTGAAGTATGGAACCTTCAGTGCTTCTGACTTTGATTGTTTGCAAATATTTCATTACTCACTGTCGTTATCTAGTTGGGTAATAAAACATCTGAAAGCAAACAACGAAACTCAGGGAACACCCAAGCCTCCACTGTCTATGTCCATGATGGCGAACCTATGGCACGGGTGCCACAGGTGGCACGCGGAACCGTATCGGTGGGCACGCGAGCTCAGCTCCGGCACGCATGAGTGCGCCAGTCAGCTGATTTTTGAGCCTTCTGGGCCCACCAGAAGTCAGGAAACACACTGTTTCCGGCCTCCAGAGGGCCTCTGGGGGGCTGGGGAAGGCCGTTTTTCCCCTCCCCAGGCTCCTAGAAAGGCTCTGGAGCCTGGGGAGAGCAAAAAACGGGCCTACCGGGCCCGGTAGGCCTGTTCACGTGCCAAAAGCGGGGGGAGCATGGGGGGGGAGGGCACATAGAATTATGGATGTGGGCACGCGTGCATGTGACCCCACCATTCTCCCCCCGCTTTTGGCACGCAATGGCAAAAAGGTTAGTCATCACTGGTCTATGTCCAGTCATCCAGATCATGGTTGTCCCAAAGGTGCTTGTTCAAAAGGCAGCTGGGTTTTATAGGTTTTTTTCCCTTGAAAATGTTTTACTTTTCATCCAAGAAGCTTCTTCAGTGTGAGAACTTCATGAACCGAAGAAGCTTCTTAGATGAAAAGCGAAATGTTTTCAAGGAAAAAAAACAAGAAAGTCCAGTTGCCTTTTGAACAGCACCTTTGGGCCAAGCCTCCACTGTGTGTTTTCCATATATACCTTAGGAAAATCTAAGCTCTAGATTTTCAAATTAGATAATTCAGGTTTATTTGGAAGATCTTTTTCACTAGCTTTCTACATCCGTTGCTCAGTAAATTGAGAACCTCTACTGTAGTTATATGTTATGGTGGCCTTATCATTAATAGAATGGAGATTTAATGGTATCCTGTTGAAGAATGACTCTGCCCCCTCTGCTGGGGGAAAGGAAATTAAATTCATGTTTTCCCCTATTGCTCTTTTTATTCAGTCAATTACAAGAACTTGCTTCTTTGAATTAACAGCCATGAGAATTTAGAAGAGAATTTACCTAATTTAAGTCAATGACAGCCTTTAGGAAAGTCACAAAAGTTTGCTGAATTACCACTGCAATTCAACACAGAATTATGTGGTTTTAATATATAAACCAATGTGGTCATTATTCCCTAAAACTGCAATTTTGTTATTTTAATGTTCAGATTTTAAATGAAATACCTGTCAACTCCAAACTGTTCATACCTCTACTGGTTTTCTTTGTTTTGTTTTTGTAATAAAATAATGGGGGAAAACGGGTTGAAATGATAACATAGGCTCCTGGTCCTGTGGTTGCGATGATACATTGTCGCTTGTGGCATGTCCTTTTGCTCTAAATACACATGGTAAAATTATGGTAACCTTTTCAAACTGTCTACAACAATTACAGCCAGCATGCATTTGATGGTATTATTGACCCAGTAGAAAATGTGCTCTTTTTGTTCAGGAATGCCTACTACAGAGCAAAGCAGTGGCATAGCAATGCCTCAGTAACTAAAGGGAAAGCTTTATAATGTCTCTCCTTACCTATGCCAAATAAATAAATAGGAAATTATGGAGGAAATTAGTACATCATTATTAAAATGTGCACAGCAATCATATTAAAAGGGATGGCTTACATGAGAGAATATCTAAAACAATTTCTCTTAAAAGCAGATTTGATTGCTCTGGAGTTGTGTTTACATTCTGAATTAATCACAAGGAGATTAGAAATTATCATTCTTCACTTCAAAACTGTTCAGTCTAAATTTTATAGAATTCGAGATTCTATAGTAATAAATGCATAGTAATAAATGCAATCAGCTGAATACCGGTAGTTTAGGTTTTAAGCTAAATAAGAGATTGTTTTGTGCTATGTGGTGGCTGATCGTACTCACACAATTCACTTTTGAAACTAATTGAATTTACATACAGTAGTCTTTGCACATGGTGGTGACATCTTGATCTAAGCAGCATAAAATCTATGCTTAATAGGCTATTTTATAACCAAGCTTCAGTTAACCCAAGTTATTTATTTATTTAAAGTGTTTGTTAGCCACTTTAGAGGGCAAATCACTTAAAAATAGACTTTTAAGTCTAGTATTTAAATGTTATATTTAGAGGCTAGCATTTTAAAGAAAACTAATATAGGTTGTGGTTAAGGCACCAAGCTGGAAACCAGGAGACTGGGAGTTCTAGCCCTATCTTAGGCACGAAGCCAGCTGGGTGACCTTCAAGCAGTCAGTCTTTTTCAGTCCTAGAAAACAGACAATGGCAAGCCACTTCTGAATTCTTTCCAAGAAAACGGAGGGACTATCCCAGGTAACTGCCAAGAATAAAAAACTGACACATAATAAAATAAAATAAGAAATATAAAAAAAATAAAATAAAACATAAAATAAAGTAAAATATAAAGATATTAATGATAAAATGAACTGAAGTTCCCAAAAGCAACAATGGCAACCAATATAAAATAGTATAAAACAAATAAATTTCTCGAATATAATGAATACATTTGGAAATTTGAGAAGAAATTGTGGGCACTAGGGCTAGCAAGGAGGCGGGAATTTTACTCATTGACAAAGTGGGTATTTAGTGATTCTATGGATTGCATCCAATGTCTTCAATGTAATGTTATCTTCGAGACCGCCTGCTGCTACTGACAACCTCCCATCGACCTGTGCACTCCCACAGAGAGGGCCTCCTCGGGGTGCCACCAGCCAAACAATGTAGGCTGGTGACCCCCAGGGGGAGGGCCTTCTCTGTGGGGGCACCCACCCTCTGGAACCAGCTGCCCCCAGAGATAAGGAGAATCCAAGACCTCGGTGCCTTCTGCCATGCCCTTAAAACTTTCTTCTTTCAGCAAGCCGGGCTGGCTTAACAAATTTTTAAAATAATTTTAAATTGGTTTGTCATTTTAAATTTGGGGCCAAACAGATATATATTCTTTTAACTGTTTTTAATGTTTGTATTGTATGTTTTTATTTGGCTGTACACCACCCTGAGTCCCTAGGGAGAAGGGCGGTATATAAATTCGAAATAAAATTTAAAAAAAATTAAAAAATGTGGAAGCCCATTAGTTCCAATTTTGCCTCTTTTGAGTTCCCTAACTCCTTGCCTGCACTTCTAAAGACATCTCCCACTGCATACTTATGATCCTAGAAGCCTAGTGATCAGTAAGATGGTGGACTTCCAGTAGCACAACTGTTAGGAAGAGGTTGAAGGAGAAGAATAATTTATAAACACTCTTTTCACTAAGATTGTCCAGGAAATATTGGCTCAGCAAGGTTGCTTGGGTTGACAATCAGCAAGCCTACATTCAAGAGCGAGTGCTGTTGCATGACAGGGTGAACTCCTGTCATTCGCTCCAGCTCCTGCGACTATCAGTTTGAAAGCAAGTAATCATGAGTAGATAGATAGGTACCACTTTGGTGGACAAATTAAAGGGGGCATGAAAGGAGATCCCAACCAGGCATCCCCCGGGGCAATGGTGACGTCACCAGCTAATCCTTTTCAACCTGGGAGCACGTAAGTACTTCCGACATGAAAGCCAGCAAAAATGACCAAGGTTGTAGGAATCACAGAAATTAAAGGCTCTCTTTTTCCTCCATCAACATTCTGTAAGCTTGGTTTTTTTTCTGCTAAGAACATGCAAACAGTGATGTGCCCTATATCTGAATTGTTGAAACTGAACATCTAGCAGAGAAACAGCAATCTGAATCAACATTTTAGGACACAGAAGCTAAACCCTGCCCACTCTCATTTCTTGCAGTGAATGTTTCTGTATCAAGGTTAGTTACAGCATACAAAGTTAAAGCTTCTTCCAGCACAAAACCTGTTTTTGTTCATGTTTCTATGCCACTGCTCTGACTGCCAGCTTTGCCCACAGTTCTCAAAGGATTAGATGGGATCAATGCAATCACCAGTCCCTCTCCATAGTTTTTCACCTGTTAAAAGAAGGTCAGGCCTACTCTCTCCCACTACTCTGACTTAGTTCAAAACAATCCATCTTCCATATTCTCCTTCCACCAGAGCTTAATAATGTAACATGCTACAACTTAACCCGGAATTATTGTTATCAATAAAATAGTGCCCCTTAATTCAATCTGATATTCATACCAGTGGTGGATTCTGTGGGTGTTGCTTGGTGGGCATGGCAGGGGAAGGATACTGTAAAATCTCCGTTCCCTCCCCACTCCAGGGGAAGGATACTGCAAAATCCCTACTTCCTTCCGATCAGCTGGGACTTGGGAGGCAGAGAATAGATGGGGGCGTGGCCAGTCAGAATTTTTACTACTGGTTCTCCGAACTACTCAAAATTTCCACTACCGGTTCTCCAGAACTGGTCAGAACCTGCTGAAGCCCATCTCTGATTCATACTATTCAACAGGAAAAAATGATAAACAGACCAAATAGACTTGGGGCCCACAACTTATTCAGCCACAAAGAAACTTATCAGGCTTAGCCTTCTGTATTAAGGGTTGTTTCATGTATCAACCTTAATCTGCTTTCCTCCCAGGCTGAAACAGTATGAAAATTAAGTTGATTTATGACATTTTACAGATGTTAATAATTCTTTATAATGATTCTAGCCAAAAATTCTGTGCAGATAGTGGTTACCATACCCCACTATTGGTGAATTTGTCTGTTTCCTACCAATGCTGGGAAAGCATCCAGAATTTGCTTTTTTCCTCCCTCTGAGTTAGTCTTTGAAGACTTTGAAGGTCTCCATCAATAAACTCCCTGTTCTAATTGACATCCTTCTGCCAGGCATGTCTACCAGTTGATGGGCAGGAGAAAAAGAGAGGACACTATAATTTTACAATTTTTTCGCATCATTTGTCCCTAAAGGAAAAACAATAGAGAAATCTTGTCAGTTTCATATCATTAAAAAGGAAAAAAGGAAAGACACAAAAAGCTCCAGGTTTCACTGCTCCATCAATGAACTTGTTAAAAACAGAACAACAGAGTCTAAACTTTCTATGATCCACTACTGAATGTTGTTGTTGTGTTAAAAAAGATAAAGCATTTCAGTGGTCTATTGTAAAGAAAGTTCCTTCAGCTTGACAGCCCATAATAAACTGGCTATGGAAGGCAGCAACCAGTAAGCACTTCCAATGAGCCACACAATAGCTATTTGGAGTGGAGGCATTTGCCTACCAGAATTGAAAGGCAGCTGACAATCCCCAGACCACTGTGGTGGTAGAGGTCAGAAAAGATTTCTTCTGACATGGAGCAACCTTCATGGTGGTTACCTTCATGGTTACCTTCATGGTGGGCTGGAGTGGGTTGTAATCTGATGAAGGACAGAAAGTGAGTCATCTTCATGCTGGACTAAGAAGAACATGTGGACGAGTCCTTAATGTTATCTGATTAAGTGTATTACATGAAGCTAGCATAAATATTATTTTGAAGAGATATTCAGAAGGGATATTTTCTTCCTCCAAAAAATCTTGTCAACCTAAAATTGGTTGTCAACCTAGAGTTGGTTGCTTCATAGGTTTGGATCTTGTTGTAACAGATATGAGGGGAGTTGAGAATAAGCATGGACTGGAAATAAAGATTTTGTATGTGAAAAGTCATCATCCAGTTCTTGAGTTCTTTTCATCAAAACGTGGCCTGCGTCTAACAATTTTTTTCTCAACAATCAATTATGGTGGTTTTGATCAGTTAGAAATAATTCTAGATTTGTATCTTATTTTTATTTGTGAGTAGGGCCACCAGTCTATTGTTATTCCTTGTTCTTTTAGTTTTTCCCTAGTTTTTAATTTTCCTACATATCCAATATTTCTCTATATCTTAATATTTTTTGTTTTGATAATATATTGGGGTGAGTAATTGCTTCTATTGTTGATAACCAGCCGGGGATTTTCATGTAGTGTTTGTGTTGGATTTGTTGCCATGTATTGATTAAAGATTTCCTAATAGTGTGATTATTGAAATGTTTATATATTTTATTTCCAGAGTTCCAAATAAAAGCATGCCATCCCTTCATTAGGTCATGTCCTTCCAGATTTAACAGTCTTTGATTTTCCAGGGTTATCCATTCTTTGATCCATAATAAGCTTGCAGCCTTATAGTATTTTTGCCATGCCAGGAAATCAAATTCACCTCTAATTTTATCATCTTGTAGTATATTCAATTTAATTCTTGATTTTTTCCCTTCCCACACAAAATTTATAGTTATTTTATCCAAATTATCAAAAAATTTCTTGTCTAATTTTATTGGGTTTGTTTGGAATAAATAAAGGAGTCTTGGAAGTATATTTGATTTTATCACTGCTATCCTCCCCAGTAAAGATAGTCTTAGTTTTCCCCCATTTATCTAAGTCCTCTTTTATTTTCTGGACTAAAGGTTCATAATTATCCTGTTTTATTGTTGCTGTTCTAGCTGTCAGATTTATCCCTAAATATTTCACCTTTTTAACTGCCTGTAATCCTGAATCTTTTACTAATTTCTCTACTTGTTTTATTGTCATATTTTTTGTTATCATATTTGTTTTTTCTTTATTAATTTTTAGGCCTGCTACTTTTCCGAATTTTTCAATTTCTTTTATTAATTCTAGTCACTGTTGTGGAAATAAATAACAAATAAAGAGAGACTTTTGATTGCCCCAGCAATATTAGGTAAGGCTATAAATTGCTGAGGAACAAAATCTTTAGTGAGACCATACTTCACAGTCCATGTCAATTCAAATTAAATTGGCAGTTCCATATCTGCCAAGACTAAGCATCAATTGGGATGCTTTTATTTATTTAAAATGACCTCACCTATAATTCAAAGCACTAATAATAGTTTTGACAAAAAATATCAACATTTTGATAGGGTAATTAAAAAAGGCTAAACAGAATCTTGACAAATTTTTGAAAAGCATTCAGTAAATAGATTTTGGTAAGAAAATTACATCTGTTTTCAATACTATTGTTTGCATCATCACAGGATTTGGTGGTACTTTGTAGGATTCAAAGAGAATCTGGATAAACAAAAGCAGGTCAAATGATGTTTAAGAAGGCAGAGGATGCTTTTGAAATTAATTGTTTCAGAAGCCTGGCCCTGAGTTTAGTAATATCTCTTAGATCTTGCATTTCTACTTGGAAAAATAAGCTGACCAAGCTGTAATTAAGCACAGTTGTTTGTTACTGGTAGTCTTAAAATTCTTTTGAATTGCTTAATCCTAGTTTTTATTGTTTTAAAAATCAACTGAGGGGACACACTTACCCTCAACTTCAGCCACCCAAGCGTGACAATTCTAAAGTGTGGCAGCCATTTCAATGGACAATTTGAACCAGCCACTTTAGGCAGTATTTGCAGCCACTTAGCTGATGGTTCTTTTTAATTGATTGAATGACAAAGATATAGGCTTGCCCTGCATCCTTCAAATGTGGTGGAAGAGGCCCTGGAGAAAGTTTTAGTTAGCAGTACAGTGAGTTTTGTAGAATGGGAGGAGTGCCACCTTGCTTTCTATCACAGCAGTGTACAGGTAGTCCTTAACCTATGACCACAACTGAGCCCAAAATTTATGTTGTTAAGTGAGAAGGTTGTTAAGTGAGTCTTGCCCAATTTTATGACTTTTTTTTTTGGTCAAGTTTGTTATGTGAATCACTGAAGTTGTTAAATTAGTTACATGGATGTTAAGTGAATCTGGCTTCCCAATTGTGTTTCCTTGTCTGAAAGTTGCAAAAAGTGATCACCTGACCCCCGGACACTGCAACCATCATAAATATGTACCAGCTGCCAAGCATCCAAATCATGAAGATATTGCAGCAGTTATAAGTGTGAAAAATGGTCATTGGTCACTATTTTCAGTGCCGTCGTAACTTTGAATGGTCACTAAATGAACTGTTGTAAGTCAAGAACTACCTGTACTGTACCAGTCCTACCCAGTGTCATATCAAATGATCTTTACAGTGTAATTTTTTTCTAATGGTACACTACTTCCTACTTCTGGGTAACTCCTCAAAGTTTCTTCTCTCTCAGAAGCAGAGTAAATATTTCAAAATGTGGTAAATTGCAAAAAAACAAACTTTCTTTCCCCTTCACATAAGCTTCTGAGAACTAGTAGCAGTATAATTATATGCACTTGCAAGCCTTTGCACAGCAGGGGCAGGAATGCTCTCAGACTTTATTTCCCTAATGATAGGTTTACGTAAAGGCATTACATCTTTGCAGAAAAATGTAAACTTTAAAGTGGCAGCTACTTCTGTGCTTGTGGTGCAAGGCATTTGCAGTAAGTGAAAGCAGATTAATAGCTCAAGTTTAGAAATAAACCATGTTGGGTTTTTCTGGTTAGAATACATTGGATTGCAGCCTAAACCAATTAAATGTAACATAGTGGCTGGAATTCTGTAAAAGAAAGGCAAGGGAAGTGCATCAGGCAGGTTAAAAAAATGGAAGAAGATACAGGAGGAGCAAAAAACAAAACAAAACACATATGCACATATTTCCTTTAAAAGTCCTTTCAACATTCAATAGAGGTTACAAGACTAGACCAAAACATTTTTCACTCTTTCTCTCTCCTCCCTACGTGCCATTTTATTTATAAGAGTGGCTTCAGTATTGTAATATGCATAGTTTGTTAGTATGGACCTCTAACTCTAATATATCCTACTTAAGATTTTTTTTGTTAGTTTCCATGTTGAAATTAGTGCATCATTAAATAATTCAAAATCTTTATTTTCAATGTTGACAAGCTAACAACCATTATCTCTGCTGGGGCTTTTACATGGTTTTAAGAAGTAGGATTATTTGCAATGGTTACATCATAAACTACATCCTGGCTGTTGTGTTTCCACTTCTCTTGCACTAGAAGACATTTCCATGTTTGATACTACTAGTGTGTGTTTTAAAATCTGATTGTGCAGCTGTGCAGTTGCCCAGTTATTATTTCTTCCCATCAGTGGCATTTGTTTCCAGCTTTACGTACACACAAATTTACTACTTCAGTAAGCTTGCATCCTCACTACTTTTGGCTGTTTAAAAATAGTTTTAAAATACAGCTTACTTGAAAGCAAAATAATTTAAGAATAACTCAGCTGCAAAAGGGCCAGGACAATCTTTGTCTTGCGTTGTTGTTTTTTCATGGTGGACAACCCAAGGCCTTTCTGATATTCAAATGCAGAGACATTCCTTTCCAATTGTTCTCCTACAGCTGGTATTCAGACGTCTTTAAATCAGAGAGAACAACTTGACTACTTTCTCCTGGCTATTCATGCATTTATGTATCTCAATCGTGTTCTCCTGTTGGAAGAAGTATCCTTCTGGGTTCAGTTCCAATTGGGGAAAAAGGCACTGGATTCATGGAAGTTGCTTGGAAGGAAGGTTTATTGATGAACAGGATCACATGGCTTGACTTCCTGAGCAGAAAAAAAAGGGGGCGAGATGCTGAGAGTGCCTTGGTTTTATGCCCTATATGCTTTGACTTTGAGCTTGTAATCTGATTGGTTGTTAGACTCCCATGGGGCCATGCAGGGGCAACTCTATAGTCTGTCCTGAGTCCCAAGCTTGGTTGAGCCTTGCTGGATGATGCAATCTCCCCAGGTGCCATGTGGTGAGTTCTGTTGCTAGATGGGTAGAGGGCCAATCCTACCTTTGTTGGATCTTGGGTGAGGGCATTTGCCTATGAATAGACCTAGCTATCTCTTTACCTCTTAAATGTGGATATCTGTTGTGGGCTATTGAGGATAGTGCAGGTTATTAAGAGTGAGTTTGTTTCCTGCCTAAAAACATGTTTCTCCATTTCTCATCCAGGGAAATATAATATTCTGCCTTTTTAATATTTCCTAGAATATTTCATTTTTCTAGGAGGGGGTGGGTGCTAACTTCCTACACTTCCTCACTTACTTTTTTACCAAGCTAGAGGCTCCCAAACATAATAGTGTTTTCTCATATGAAGGTGCTTGAAGCCCATTGATTATTGTAGTTCCCTTTTCAAGCTTTATTATCTCTTTCTAAGTGTGGCCATCAGAACTACATACAATATTCCAAATGTGAACACATTCTCTATTTGTATCACAATTTCCTAAGGTGCCCTACCATAAATTTGTCTTTTTGTAGCTGTATAATTATTATCTTCATTGCGCTATCCACTAAGACCCTGACCTTTTTTCTGGTTAATTAGAGACATTTTACACCCCAACAATATATATGTGAAGATAATGATGATTTGCCACAATGTGGATCACTTTGCACTTACTTAAATTGAACCATATTTGGTGGATCATTCATTCAGTTTAAAAAGATTCTTCTAGAGTTCTTCACAATCAGTTTTGTTTGTTTGTTTTAACCACCATGAATAGTTTGAAATCATCCTCAAATCCAGGATTCAGTGTTTAATTGGGTGATTAATGAACATGATAAAAGCACAATTCCATACCCTGATTCTTGGAGGATTTCATTACATACCTCCTGTCGTTGAGAAAATTGCCCAAGGACTTCAAGAAAGCTTAGAACCCTAAAGTAATAACATTTCCAGTCACTTAAGGGAGACAGAACGTTAAAGCATATATGTTAAAAAATCATGAACATAAATACTTGAATGTGTACGCCCTAATGAAATAGAATTACAAACTGCCTTAATTCATTGTTTATTGCCAGTTTTATAAATATATAACTACTGAATCCTAGTAACCATGGAAGCAGTATAGTAAATTAGGTAGGATAAAGGTAAAAATATAATAACAAAACACATAAAGTGATGTACAATGCAGTATGATAATTTTTGACTGTGACATTTTATATTGTTTGCTATTTTTATATGCTATTGAATATGTTGAATATCTGATGATTCACAATATATTTGTATCATTCATTTAAATGAATTCATTTTCAAGGACTTAAGTAGTTTGCATAACAGATTGCGTAAGAGATTTTCTGAAAGATTTATCATTATTAAGATGGTATTATGAGACATGGTGGTGCAATGGTTATAATGCAGTACCATAGTCCTCGACTTACGACCAAAATTGAACCCAAAATTTATGTTGCTAAATGAGACATTTGTTAAGTGAATTTTGCCCCATTTTTTCAACCTTTCTTGCCACAGTTGCTAAGTGAATCATTGTCATTGGTAAATTAGCAACATGGTTTTTATGAATCTGGCTTCCCTATTGACTTTGCTTGTCAGAAAGTCACAAAAGGGAATCACATGGCCCTGGGACACTGCAATCATCATAAATGCAAGTCAGTTGTCAAGCATCCAAATTTTGATCATATGACCAAGGAGATGCTTCAATGGTTGTAAGTGTGAAAAATGGTCATAAGTCACTTTTGTCTGTGTTGTTGTAACTTTGAACAATCACTAAATGAACTGTTGAAAGGTGAGGACTATCTGTATTGCAGACTAACTCTGCCTACAGATGGGAGTTCAATCCTGATTGGCTCAAAGTTGATTTGGTCTTCCATCCTATTAAGGGCAATTAAATGAGGACCCATATTGTTGAGGGCAATATAATGACATTACAAACTGCCCAGATAGTTCTATATAGCACTATTGAGCAGTATATAAATCTAAGTCTCTTTCTCTCACAGCTATTCTGAAGTAGCTTACTACAAACCTATACAGAAGGAATTGAGTTGAAAAACAGTAACTCCCCCAAAGCTTCTGAGAGGTTTTATAGTTGTTTAGAATTGATGTCAACAGCTGATCCTTTATTTACTGCCCAGGAAATGATTTGAGTTGATGAACTAATATAACCTTTAATATTTGTTATCAGTTTATGATAAAGTTTGAGATACATGGTTTGTAAACTTGTGAGTCACTTCAAAGGTTGATGAGCCAGATTATAAGGGATTGGGTGTTTTGATGAGCGCTAAGAACTTTTCATTACTGCTAATGTACATCAAATTAAGTATGCAATTAGATTGAATATATTCATTTGGTTTATCTAATAAAGGTTTATCTAATAAGATTGTTTTTTACTGACTTATACATTAATTGAATATCTTCTTTTTCTTATAGGTTAAGCGTGGCCAGTAAAAGGTACATGGGACATATATACTATTAGAGATTATCATAGACATTCCAAGAGCTGCATAAGTGAGTCTTTAAAGTTATTTTTTCTCTGCATTTTAAAGAAAAAAAAAACTTAATTATTTTCTTTCCTCAAATTTGTAATTAGGCAAATATTGACAAAATCTATGATCTTGTGGAAGCATGATGTTAAGGTTATGCAATACTTTAACAAGCATAGAATCTATAAGAGGTGTAAAAGCTGCCATTTAGGTCATCAAGTCAAACCCATTGCTAAGGGCAGGGATTCAACTTTGCAAAGGGCTACTGTGTCTACCTAAAGTCATTTGTTGAAATGAAGTTCATCACCTCCTTTGAAATTGATTCCACTGTCGTCATCATTTTTTAAAAAAACAAATATAAACTTTTTAATAACATTCAACTGGAATTTGCCTTCCTCTAACTTAAGACCATTATCCCATATCTTACTGTTTGGGACAACAGGTGGCACCTTTCATCTTCTGAGTGATATCCTCCTCTGTTTTTTTATTCTTAATAATAATCATATCCTCATTGGCTCCTTATAACTTTGCAGTGTCCTGCCCATCCTCCGTGTCAATTTTCCCTATTCCAGTTTCTCAGAATCTATGCTTAAAAATATGGTTCCTAGACTTAATGTCATCCAACCTACCAGCTCTTTTTATAAGGTGGACGCTATTCTTCTATAGATGCAACTTAAAATTGCAGCTTTTAGCAACTTTTTTAGCAGCTGCTAATAATACTCTCTCAACTCCCATTTATTTTTAATGAACTATAAATCCAAGAAGCTTTTCTTACATACTGTTATCTAAATCAGGTGTTCCACAAGCTCTACTTTGCATTTGATTCTTCATCTCTGAGTAAAGAATTTATCTCCATTAAATTTCACTCAGTTTCAGTCCACTTTTCTAACTTTTCAATTCAGTTTTGAATTTGCTTTGTATCTTTAAATGTATTCACTCTCTGTATCTCTTCATTTAAACACTAATAAAAATATTAAAGAGTACAAGCTCATTACTAAAGTTTGTAGCACCCTATTTGTTACATCACTCCAGTTTTATAAGGAATTACTGATGAAGGTTCTGTATGTACTGTATGGTTTCCAAGCCAGCAATGTCATAAGATAACTTATTAAATGTTTTGCTGAGCTCAAGTTATATTATGTCCATAGTCTTTATAAGATACTAAGGAAGTTATTGATTAAAAATACTGACAAGATGTTTTATAAATCCATACTACTGATAATCACTATATTCTTTTTTTAAATGCTTGTGGGTCAATCTTTGCTTGATTATTGTCAATAAAGAGACTGTATTGCTGAGTTATGTCTTTAGCGAATATGATGTGTAGCCAGAAAAAAAAATCCCCAGATAAATTATGGGAAAATCAATAGGGCCTGGGTTCTTACGGGACCGCCTTCTGCCGCCAATAGCCTCCCACCGGCCAGTATGCTCCCATAGAGAGGGACTCCTCAGGGTGCCATCAGCCAGGTAATGTTGGCTGGCGACCCTCAGGGGGAGGGCCTTCTCTGTGGCAGCACCTGCCCTCTGGAACGAGCTGCCCCCGGGGATATGTAGGATACCAGATCTCCGTGCTTTTCGCTATGCCCTCAAAACTTTTCTATTCCAACAAGCTGGGCTGGCGTAAACCCCCCTCCCCCTTAGATATTTTAATTGTAAATGAATTTTAGTCGGGATGTTTTTAAATTTTGGGCCAAATTTTTGTTTAATTCTTTTAAAATTTTAAATTTTGTATTGAGATGTTTTTTTATTCTTGGCTGTGCACCGCCCTGAGTCCAGCTGGAGAAGGGTGGTATAAAAATTCAAACAAACAAACAAACAAACAAATAAACTGTGTATGTAGATAGATAGATAGATAGATAGATAGATAGATAGATAGATAGATAG
>WNWU01000001.1:31424875-31504176 GCA_012654045.1 Ptyas mucosa
GATAGATAGATAGATAGATAGATAGATAGATAGATAGATAGATAGATGATAGATAGATAGATAGATAGATAGATAGATAGATATACACACACACACACACACACTCACACACACACATACACACACAATTCTCACTTGAAATACAAAGAACCAGGCTCAAATCACCATATTTTGGATGCATTATGTAGAGTCACACTTGAGAAAACCATAATGTTGAGAAACATGGAAAGAAAGAATAGAATTGTTCGATAATGAGATGGGCGGCATATAAATTTAATAAATAGAGTGGCTAGCAACAAAGTGAATAAACTAGATTACTGTGATGGTGAGTATGTCATTGGATGACCTGAATATTGGGGACAAATTATCCTGAAGAAGGTTTAGCTATATGATAGCTAAGAATTGACACCAACCTGAAGGCACACAATCAATCAATCATGTGATTAAAAAATACAGTAAAATATGGTTCTAAAATTCTGTTTTCAGTTTGTCATTATGGGGTACTGAGTGTAGATTAATGAGAAAAAAATTAATTTCAACACCTGTAGAACCAGGGTGCAGCATAACAAAATTGACAAAAGTGAAGGGAGTCTGAATACTTGCTTCATGTATCTCACAAACATAAATGAAAATATATTCTTATAAGCTCTATAAGAAGAGTTTGTTTTGAGACCTAGGAAGCGTGCCTCGCTGTGAAAAAAAATCAATATAGCTCCCAGGCTGGTGTTCAAAATGGCATTGAAAACATGGCTGCTCCCTCAGGCCTTGGGGACGGTGATGCTAAGCCCATATACAATTTTATTTGATTAAAGAAAGCATTCTTGCGGGCACAAATGATCTTTATTTTATTGTTTGCTTGTTTTTAACATTGTAAACCAGAGAGGCTTGTGGAATTGAGCGTCCTCTAAATTGAATGAATATAATGACTGAACAAGAAAAGCCCCCAAATAAAAATATTTTTATTGATTGATTGATAATCAAATTTATACAGCTGCCCATCTCACCAAAGGTGACTTTGGATAGCACACAAGAGCTAAAAGAGTCAATAGAAAAACAAATTAAAATCTAAAACACCACTTTGATAATTATCATAAAAATACCAACCGTTGGTGAAGGAAGGATAAAAATGCCTCCCTCAGCAATGAACCCATTTAGAGAAGTTTCTGGTTCTTTGTGAGCTCCAGGCCTGGCAGCATAATCAGGTCTTGGGGGTTTTTCAGAATATCAAAAGGAATTTTTAATGAAAAAAAATTCCAGCCCCGTTTCAAAGCTGACATTTCATCATATTTATAAAAAGAAAATATTATCCACTTAACGAAGAAAACGTTGAGGTTTTAACTGTAAATACGTTTTACACTCATCATTCTTAAAAATGCTTACTACTCCTTATCACCTGAGATCTTATCAACCTCCCTTTTAAAACCCGTGAATGTGAAAGAATTTAGTGACATCTGTCTCCATCCCATTCTTTTCTTCCTTTAAAAATGATTGCATATATAAAGAAGAAATCTTTCTGGCACCCTCCATATGACTTCCATAAAAGTGACCTTTTGAATATTTACCATGGTCTTTTTTTCTCCTTCATTCCCACTTGGGGAAGATTTCCGTAAGGCACCTCTGAATACAGTATGAAAATCCTCTGAGGCCGAGGAGAGATAATCAGCTCTGTTTCTTTGCTTTATGCAAGAGAGCAACCAAATGTTGTAGAATCAGCTTGCATTTGGACTCCCTGCTGTTTTCCTTCCCGTTTTCTGGACATCTAGTTGACCCGCTCACTGTCTTTTTCATACGTGCAGGCAGCGTGATTGGTGGAACTGGGTCATGTATCTGCCTCTGGCTATCACCATCATGCTTTTTCCTTCAGAGGGAGCATTTCGACTTGCTTAGGGACTTGTGAAAAGCTTAAGTAAAGTAGATCAGTTTCCATGGTCACACTGGAAAGAGCTATGGTGTTAGAATACAGCAATTTCAAATTCTTTTTAGTAGGAAAACCAGTGATAACAGAGGAAACGGATTTATTTCCTAGTATCTGCAATCCCATAGATAATTGCTGTTTACTGTTTAAAACACCCAAATGTCTTTTTAAAGCAGAATTCTGGCATTAGAAGGAAAGTGGTTCAGTGCAGTGAGCATTTTTTTTTTACCAAACAGACAATATTTGGGGTTATACCAGAAGGTTACTGTATTTAACATGTCCCAGCTTTTTAATGCTTCCTGCCCCTATCATATTTTTTGTTCTTTCTCTGGAAGGGAATATCACAATGGAAATGTATAATGGAATTTGTATGTCTGTACTTCTTTACACAAGAATCTTCAAGCATGGTTCCTATAGTTTTGTATGGTATAACCAGTGGTGAAATCTAAAATTTGTTACTACCGGTTCTGTGGGCGTGGCTTGGTGGTGATGGTGGGGGTAATGTGACTCGGTGGGCATGGCCATTTTTTTTTTACTTTTAAAACCATTTTTTCTACAACCTCTTCAGTGAAGAGGTTGTAAAAAAAATGCTGTCAAAAGGCTCTGACGATCCCAGCTGAGTTGCCTGATCGGCAGAGGCTTTTTTTCTTTTAAAAGCTTTTGACGATCCCAGCTGAGCCACACGATCATCAGAGGCTTTTTTTTTTAACTTTTAAAAGCATTTTTTTGGCCGAAGAGGTTGTAGAAAAAATGCTCAGCTGCCAGAAGGCAAGAGCAGCAGAAGCAAAAAGGACGACTCAGGAGTAAGGCCAGAAGATGATTGGCTACTCCCATAAGGCTTCAAAGAGCAGCAACGAGCTGTTGAGTTCTTTGTAGAAAAGCAATGTTGATTCCAGTGCTTCTTGTCAGTGTCTCTTGAACTTTGTGGGGTTTTTGCTAAGAAAAGCCTTTGGCAAGTTGCCAAAGACATCAAAGGTTGGTGATAAGGCTATAGGACTGGTTATCAAGAATTTGTTTTAGACTAAGCTGAGAATGTTTTAATAAAATAAGTTTGTTCAGGACTGAATTGTGTTTGGTAATCACTACATGGGCCTCGGTCACAACAATACGCACCGGGCAACTGCTCTTTTGGTTTTCGGTGCGCGCACACATGCGCATCCATATTGCCACTCAAAATGAAAAGGTTCGCCAACACTTCACTAGGATGTGTCCATTATACATACATTATGATGCTTATTTATTATATCTACATTAGGGTGCTTGAGAGCTTTAGAGTGAGGTCACAAGGCTATTTCACAAAAGGAGGCAACTTTGGTTGTTACGTTTTAAACAAGATGGTAAATTGTTTAGTGCTTTCTCATCAACTTTTCCTTTCAATCCTGATGCATCAGGAACAATACAGGTTGGGAACTGTAGCTGTTCATTATTACCTATTAACCTGGTGTATTCTATCTCATTCAAATGTGATCCATTCTTTCTATTATAATGAATTCCATAGGGCTTTAAGAAGTAGGTGGGAACCACATATATGAAATGAAAGAGTTATAAAGAGTTGTCTTTGTTTTTCAGAATCAATTGGACTGCATAGCCTGCATAAACATGGAGGGGGATTGTTTGAGCTGCATGAAATATCTGATGTTTGTCTTCAATTTCTTCATATTTGTAAGTTTTCTTTCATTTGTCACATGAGATCTTTTTCCAGTGGTGAGATTCAAGTAATTTAACAACTGGTTCTCTGCCCTAATGATTTCTTCCAACAACCAGTTTGCCAAAGTGTTCAGAAAGTTAACAACCGGTTCTCCCGAAGTGGTGCGAACTGGCTGAATCCCAGCACTGTCTTTTTAATATGTCTCCTTAGGAGTTGGTTTTACTTTGGTAGAAGTAATACAGGTGCAGAAAAAACCCTTACAATTTCATAGGTAGCAACATTTAAAACAAGCAATTTGCTTTTTATCAGAAGTAACCAGAACATTTAAAATACTTCGAAGTTTGAAATTACTGATAAGACAGAGGCTGCCCTTGAATGGGTGGTTCATAAGGCCCATGGATGCACTGTAGTTGTGAGATACTTCCATTCTAGAACTGGTGTTGAGTGTATCCAGTCACTTGGGTACCTTGGCGACTTACAATTTTATGAAGGCACGGAACATGGTTGTATAATTTCGTAGTGTCTTTTTGCGCAACTTCCATTACTGAGCTTTATAAAAACCATTAAAACTTGACATTTTAAGAGAGCTCTGGGAGTGAGACTGATATGAGTGGGAAGCCTCCATTTACAGATTGTATTTTGAAGTTTCACTGTTCCCTGGATGCCAGAACATTTTCATTATTTTGTTTCTAATTGTTAATGCTTATCTTGCTATTCCATTTTTTTCTTTTGCCTTATAAACTTGAAAGTGGGAAATCTAAACCACTTTGGACTTGAATGGCATATAAGCCCAGGTAGGTAGATGGGTAGGTAGGCAGGCAAAGAGCCAGTTTAGTGTAGAGATTAAGACAACCAGTTAGAAACCAGGAGACTAGGAGTTTTAGTCCTGTGTTAGGGACAAAACCAATTGAATGACCTTGGGCCAGTCACTCTGTGTCAGTCCTAGGAAGCAGGCAATGGCAAATCACTTCCAAAAATCCTTACCAGGAAAACTTTAAACGTCCTGGCAGTTAGTAGGATCAAAGCTATGGAGGGAGGGAGGGAGGGAGGGAGGGAGGGAGGGAGGGAGGGAGAGAGAGAGAGAGAGAGAGAGAGAGAGAGAGAGAGAGAGAGAGAGAGAGAAAGAAACTGTGACAGGCAGTAGTAGCCTAAATAGCAACATTGGCATGTTCATTAACATGTTGTTCAAGAACAACAAACTACCTTCACATGTCACCCGAGCTCTTGGCATGAAATACAGTAGCTCTTGAGTCCAGCTTCTTCTGGCAGTACCTTTGTTTCTGAAAAAGCCATCTGAAGATAATATATATCACCTGTGTATGCAGATAATTTATTGTAGCTGAAGTATTTAGGAAAAAAATATCCCACTGAAATCTGTTGAAGTTTAACATAAGCTGGATTCATACATCATTACATTATGCTAATCCTTAATGCGACTTGTTTGATTCTCTTAACTGCTCTAGTGAATCCAGCAAATGATTGCTTGAAAGCATGACTTAACCCATCCATTTTGTGACCGTAGTTAAATAAAATGATAGCTTATTGTAATGTTTAAACCTGGCTATAGAATAAGCAACACCTATACAATTAAGAGACATCTAGCAGTCATACCAATTTTTTTTTAATTCTCCAAATGAAAAGACGAGGAGTGAGCATATTAAGATTAAGATACTAATTCCTTTCTTGAACATTTGCATGTATTTCCTTTCCTTTGAAATGATGGTCTCCGATTAAAGAAACTAGGAAATAATATTTTGTAATTAATAAGTATAATGAATAACTGGAATTCTTAAAAAGTGGGGGGGGGCTGCTTTCAGTTGTAAATAATCACAATATTAATCCATTTAAAAATGAAATGTATTCTTGACGTTTTTGGAAGATGCCTTCCAAAGCTATCCGTTTGGGTCTACAAAAATGGATGGCCATTACATGTTAACAAATTTGATGTTAACCACTAGATGTTAATGAATTAATACAGGGGGGGAAAAAACCTGCTATCTTGCAGTCATCCAGATTTTAGCAGCTCAGATGTGGGGTCTCTATTCTCTGAATGTAATAAATTGTACCATAAGGATCTGGCTTGCGTTACAACAGTTACTTTTCAACTTTTAACTTGAATTATGCTGTCTAGAGGAACTTTTCCAAGAAAGTGGTTTTAATCTGAATCTTCCCTTTCTTTAATAGCTGGGTGGTACCTGTCTCCTGGGAGTTGGAATCTGGGTCATAGTTGATCCCACAGGATTTCGAGAGATCGTGGCTACTAACCCTTTGCTCTTTACTGGAGCATATATCATGGTGGCTATGGGAGCTATGCTCTTCTTGCTGGGATTCCTTGGTTGCTGTGGAGCGATCCGTGAAAACAAATGTCTTCTTCTTTTTGTAAGTACAACTTATTTATTTTTTTATTATTTAAATTTTTATACCGCCCTTCTCCCGAGGGTCTCAGGGCGATGCACAGCCACAGTAAAACAACATATATCCATAAAATTTAAAAACAATTTAAAACATATTAAATAATTTGGCCCTTATATTAAAAAACTAAAATACCCATTAAAATTCATTTTTTAAGCCAGCCCAGCCTGTTGAAACAGTAAAGTCTTAAGGGCACGGCGAAAGGTACATAGGTCAGGAATCATATGTATCTCCGGGAACAATTCATTCCAGAGGGCAGGTGCCCCCACAGAGAAGGCTCTCCCCCTGCGGGTCGCCAGCCGACATTGTTTGACCGACGGCACCCTGAGGAGTCCTTCTCTGTGGGAGCATATTGGCTGGTGGGAGGCTATCGGTGGCAGAAGTTGATCTCATAAGTACCCAGGTCTTAAGCCATGGAGTGAGTGAATTACTTTTCCCAGTGTACCTACTTGTGTTATTTTGACCTAAGTCCAGAAAATAATGTTATAAATCACTATAATTTATTTATTTTATTTTAAATTTCACATTTTTGAACCACTCATCTATCTCCCTTAGAGAGAAAGACTCTTTTTTTTGGTTACTCCCATTACACCATTTAACTTTAAGGCTTTTTCATCCCAAAGGAAAATAAATTATTTTCCTTTGGGATAAAAAAATATAAATGGAAAAGTATATGTTGCCATGTGGAACATTTCTGAAGCTTGGTTCAAAATAAATCAGGATTGTTAAATTACAATTTAAACAGTTGTCTTCTCCTTTACGGCACATAAAATGAAAACTATGTTTTCTGTAAAATTATTTTAATATGCATTTTAATTATTTAATAACATGCGTTATATTTTAAATTCATGGAATAATAAAAATTCTTCAAATAATTTGTAGAGTTACTTAAAATGTTTAAAACAGTTAAAGAACAGTTAAACTGTGGAAAACAATTAAGTGTATTTATAAATATCAAGTATATCTTTTCAATCTCATATTATCAGCTGCCTAAATGGAAGGGAAATGAGTGGAAGATCATTTACAAAATATGAGTCAATAGTTTCCTGTAACTCCTGAACAAGAACTTTCACAAAAGCCTAGGACTCAAAATCTTATCTATAGCCTATTGCAGGGATGTCAAACTGGTGGCCCACAGGCCAGATGCGTTACACACAGGCCACGTCCACCCCACCTCCGTGAATGGAGAAAACATTGTGAAACATCACATGATGGCAAAGTGACGCGGCGAGTTTGACACCTGTATATTCTCATTTCCACCTTTATTCACTCATCCTAATTTGTAACCTAACACAAGGATTACTTTTCTTGGAATAAAACTTGTGTTTTATCATCAGCCCTGTAGTTAAAGAATAAGGAGATGCATTGCCAACTTAGAGTTTTGAGGAAGAAAAACTCTCAAGAGGCCATAATTATGCCCCAGACTTCCAGTGTTGCTTAACTCACAAAGGGTCTCTATAGATTAAATCTTTGTGGGGGGTTGGATGCATTCATATGTCAACCAATTTGATCAAATCTGAGCTTCACAATAATATTTAATAAGTAGAGCCTTGACATGTTTCAAGAAATTCTGTGGCAAAACAAAAAAGTGTCAAATTGTGCTATATCTATTCTAACATGAAGTTATATCATTCTTTTTTTCTTTTTAATTTTCATTTGCTACTAATTGCAGAGACAAATCATTTGGAGCATTAGATAGCATCCACAAAGATTTTGCCACCATTTCACCAGTTTTCATATTTTATTTTTCTGTGGCTCAGGCTTAAAGTGATCCAGATTTGGCAACTGGTTCATATTTATGATGGGTTTTGTGTCTCAAGGTCATGTGATCACCTTTTTGTGACCTTCGGACAAGCAAAGTAAATGGGGAAGCCAGATTCACTTAACAGCTAGATTACTAATTTATCAACTGCAATGATCCGTTTAACAACTGTGCAAAGAAAAGTCGTAAAATGGGGCAAAACTCGCTTCACAAAATAAATTTTGGGCTCAGTTGTGGTCGTAAGTTGATGACTATCTATGTTCCCATACTTTTGTTTCTGGATGGACTGAGTACTGTGGACAGGCATCTGCATACACAACTCATGAAAGTAAAAATGAACTTCCAGCTGACGTTGCAGCAGTATCGGATGTGAGGAACAGGTCTCCGCGCTCCCACACCGAGTTCTCCCTGTTGGAGGGTTCTGAAAGGAGCTAAAGCCACCCTGTAGGGGTGGTGAAGAAAAGAGGGACACACTCTAGTTCAGGGAGAGCAACAATTCTCCTGCTGGACTCAGGGCTTCTTCCCCCTCCCTCGATAAGGAGAAAAGGCAGCCATCATGGCTGCCACAAAGCTGGGATAGCCAAGGCAACAAAGAAATGTACAGGAGCAGTGCAGATGAACAGTGATTGGAGCTGGGTGAAAAGATTCCTTTTTATTTAGACCCTAACTTTAAAGAAAAAAAGAAAGAGGAAAATCCAGGAAAAGAGACTCTTAGAACTATTTTTTAAAGCAGCGAACTACCATAGAGAGAAAAAGCCTAGACCTGAAAGAAAGAAATTAAGGGGAGAAAAGCTAAAGACCTTTTAAAACATAGAAAATTGGACTTTTAAATTGAATTTAAATTTAAATTTTAAATTTCCATTGTTTTGGAAAGGCATTAAAAATGCTGGACTACCTACTTGAATTTGCTTGAATAGTTGACTTTGCTTCCATAAACGGAACTAAATTTGGAACAATTAAATCTATAAGACTTGAAACAATGCTGAAACCTAAGCTGAGGATGCCATCTACTGGTGAATGGAATATACCAGATTCCTACAAGCTTAGAAAAACTTTTTGATGAGAGAAATAAATAACATTCATCTGGAAGATTGTGGTATAACTAATTACTTTATGATTACTGGAGATTCCACTATGAGACTAAGGAAGACCTTTAAGTAAAGCAAGTGACTTTTGACTTGTGGAAGCTTCCTGGACTACTTAAATGGAATTGATTAATAATTCTGAGATGTAAAGAACTATGATTACTGAACTTTCTGAGGAGTAACATTTGACTGGAATATATTGCTTTTGTACTTGAGTAAGAGTGGGACTTATTAAATTAATACAAGATGCTCCATCAGGGGGAAAGGAGTGAGATTTCAAGAGAAATGGTGTTGATATTTCAAAGTATTAGGGGTACTATGGAAAAGAAACACAGAGAGATAAAGTACCTAATGCAAGGCATATATGGGAAAATAGAAAATATGTTACAACTGATGATGAATGAAGATCAAAGAGTTCAGGAAAGAGAGGAAATAGCAGAAAGAACAGAAGAAAAGACAGAATGGACAAACCAGCAAACAAAGCAAGAAGATGGAAAGAAGATGATAAAAATAATAATGACCGATGAAATAAACCAAGGGAAAAGCACTTTAAGAGGTTTAAAAATGGAATCTGATAACCGGGAAAATACTTTTGAAAGGGATATAGGGGCTTGGGTGGATATTCTGTAGATCTGGCAGCTTAGGACGATAGAGATGGGAGAAATATTCAGTCTGAATGGTGAAGATACAGATGTTGATAGAGGAGTATGGGAGGCAAGCCAAAAAATAAGAATTGAAGTATTAAAATGGGTGAGAGATGATGGATAGAAAGGAATTATATATGTGTGTATGTATGTGTTTTATTTTATATATATGTATGTATGTATGTATATATAATTTTTTTCTAATAAGATGGTCTGATTAGAAATTTGAATAGAGGTAGAAATAAGAATACATACCTTTATCTGAAGCAATAGCTAGATGGAAAGATTGGAGGTTGAAAAAGGATATTATAAGGCATGTTTAAATAATGGGAAGACTGGTACTTGAATGGCATATTGTGACTTTGAACAACTAAATAATGAAGGGCTATGCCTTATATAAACATGTGTATTAATAGCAATACACATTAGCAATAGTGAGCTGATTATAAGTTAGAATAGAGGTAGAAATAAGAAATAGGGGGAATATTAGCAGATATAATTTTTTTCCTCTTTTTATATAATAGAATATAAGTAATAATTTGATGGAAAAGATTAGAGGTGGGAAGATAGTATTACCATGTATGCTTATAACATTATTGGCATTCAAATGAAATATTGAAATACTGAATAACTACTTTAAAAAAAACCACGTATATTAATACTAGGATTACATAAATTTGATTAATATAACAATTATTATGATTATCATTATTGATGTTTGTATCAAAATGAATTATACCCAGGGACCACATTGTTCATGTATTGATATTGATGTATATTTAAAAATAAAAAGCTAATAAAACATTACCAAAAAAAGCAAAAATGATTGTACAGATGGGAATGGGATGCAGGATCTTCTGTTGTTTCCTAATGACAGAAAAACAAGAAGGAGAAACAAGCCCCCAACTTTCTGCAATCTAGAGAGGTGACAGAGTCAGATCAGATTAGCCTCTGGTGCTTTCTAAGCTCTAAACTCTCACCATTTGGGAGGTGAATGAAAGAAGTTTTATGACTAGTCTTGTTGATAATGCTACATGGATGCTGCATGCCAAGGGAGATGGTCAGAGGACTTCAGATCTCCTCAATTTATCTTATCACTTGTGGGAATGTGTTCTGCATTTCCTGTCCAATTCAATGGGTGTCAAATTTTAATTTAACTAGCAGGCCAAGGTGGAGGTAAGACACATCATGGCAGGCTTGTTGAAACTGATTGTATGGGCTAGGCATGTTAGGTTCCTTGCTTGGTTTATGTAGTTAACTTGTCTCTCAGAGTCTCAGTTTACCTCCATGTTTGTATTTTGTTGATACAACAAATACACACACATACACACACAATTTGGCAAAAGCAAGATACCGAGATATATTATACTACATAAATTGCATGCTGCACAACACCAAAAAGTTGAGTATTCCTGCAAAAACTGAATTTTTCATTCATTTGGCTACTCATGCCTATTTCGCCTTAAATATGCAGGGTGGGAAAAGTGCTATATATCAGTGTTTGTCAAGAGCGTGCAAAATAGCATTTTCTTCCAGGAAAAAAAAAAGGTATTGTAACAAAGAACTGATGCTGGGAAATGATTAAGTGTGGGGGCCATGAAAAAAAAATGGCTGAGAATTTGGATGGAATGGTTGTTATCTATATCTTAATTAGGGGAAAGGTGTTATTTTCATGGACTAATTAAAATCCACGTCCTCCTACAAAGTTTTCAAATATAGATGAATCAGAGGCTTCCCAGGAGAGATTTCTCAGTGATACATAATAAATGCCTGAAGCTTTCAAGTCAAGTATAAATTCAAGGAAAGTGTACAACACAGCTGAGAGATGAGAGAAACATGTATCCCCAGGGAAGTTCTTAAATTTCTTTCTCTGTAGAGATTATTTCTCATGTTATGTTTTTATAAAAAAAAATGTTGCAGTTGAATGAAATATAACTTGCACTTCGTAGCCCCTAAACCTTGTCTAGCAGTTGGACTTGTTTTTTTAAAAAAAATTGCAAGGGTTCCTGACAAAAAAATAAGTTAGCCCATGGAATAACCTAATGATATTTTAAACCCTTTGATAATGCAGTACTGTATCTATGAATTTTGCAAATCTATGAAATAATTTCATCAGTAAAAAGATTACAATCCTAGTCTGCTCTTTAAAAAAAAATCAATTTATTCTATCTGCAACAGTAAGAAAGAAATTAAAAAAGCAACCAATACTATTTGCTCTACCTCAAATTTAAGGCAGTTTTACTTTTCATATACAAGTGTGAACATGCATCTAAAAAAATTACTTAAATAACTAGAATGTGTGTGTGTGTGTGTGTGTGTGTGTGTGTAGGTCTTTGGTTATTCGGGTTTTCTCCCACATAAAATTGGAAGTGTCTTGGTGACATTTCGACGTTGGTTATTCGGAGAAAACCTGAATAACCAAAGACCTACATACAAACACCCGCGAAAACCTCAGAAAACATATATCGTGCCTCATCATTGGTGTGGGTTTGAGTCTGCCACCACACATCCACGCGGAAAGCAGACTCAAACCCACACCGATGATGAGGCACGACCACGGACCAGAAGCCAGACCGCAGCTGCATCATTAGCCACTTTAAACTCCTCCAATCCATACATGAAGCAGACTGACACCCACCATGAAGATGTGGCACGACCACGAACACGAAGTCAAACAACAGCAACGCAGCTCACCAGCTCAAATCCTCCTGCAACTCACACTAACCCGAGCACAACAAAGCCCCCACCCAAACAGAACACCCCCCCATCCAATCAGAGCACAGCCAACCCCCATCCAATCAGAGCACAGCCAACCCCCCAGCCAATCAGAACACACCTCCACCCAATCAGAACACAGCCAAGCTCCTACCCAATCAGTTCCCAGCGCCACTAGCCTTCCATGGGAAATGAAGCCTGTTCTGTATTTCAGACAAATACATATAGTATCGCAAGAGCTGAAGCTTTCATCAAAACAACAAAAGAACTATTGTGCCATTGCACCTCACATTTTACCCTTTTGGGATGTTTATTTGTTTGTTTGTTCTATTTATGTAGCTACCTGTCTCATACATTCCACTTTGAGTGGTTCACAGTCACAGACTTTAAAACAAAAACAAACAGTAGTTATAAATAAACAACCAAAATGGAAAACTATTTTTTTTAAAAAAATAATTAAAATCGTTAAAATTTAATCTGTGGGAGTGTACAATCCATAAAGTGACAATACAACCAGCTAACAGGTTCCATATCATCATTGGATCCTGAACCACAATGGCAAGTCCATGTCTTCAGATCCTTCTGAAAGACCAGTAGGGTCATGAGCAGTTTAACCTTGGGGGAAGATGCTGTGGCAGAAAAGGCTTTTCTTCTGGATCCTATCAGATGACGTTTCTTAGTAGAAGGATGCTTTCCTGCCAGTCCTGATGGACCAGGTAGATGGACCAAGGAGAAGTGGTCCCCCAAATAACCTGTCCCCATACCATCTACAGCTTTATAGGACATTACCAGCACTTGACCCTTGCAACATTACCAAGTATTATAAAAGACATAGGACTTAGTTTGCAGTGCAGCTTTATTTCGTATGACTCCTCCAATTGACACCTCTGATTTTTATAATTCTCTCATTTGTCATACAGAAATTAAACAAAGCTACCACCTAAAAAGATGCTTGTAGTTTCATACCTAAGCCATTTTGCAGCCTTTTGTGAGGTGGGAGATGTTCCCCTTCCATACAAAATAGGCTTGCCTCAGGGATGAAATCCAGCAGGTTCTGACAAGTTCTAGAGAGCAGAACCTGCTCAACTTGCTCAAAATTTCTGGTAGCAGAAATTTTGAGCAGTTTGGAGAACTGGCAGTGGAAATTTTGAGTAGTTTGAAGAGCCGGCAAATACCACCTCTGGCTGGCTCCAGAATGGGAATGGGGATTTTGCAGTATCCTTCCCCTACCAACCCATCAAGCTATGCCCACCAAGCCACACCACGCCCACCACACCCACAGAACTGGTAGTAAAAAAAATTGGATTTCACCACTGGCTGGCGAACTAATTTTAATTTTAGTTCTAGCAGCAAGAAGAAAGCAACTTAAATTTTAGCATCTTTTTTGTAGTTTTTTTTCCCAGTGTTCTTGGAAAAGGAGCACATTTCTGATAAGACTTTCAACCAATTTTTTTTTTCATTACTTGGTACTTGGGTTTCCCCTCTCAATCTCTCTCTTTTTTCCATTTCAATGCCTGTTCTCTTTTTTATGTTTATTTTTTCCAGGTTTCTTTTTGAGCCTGAAAACAAGTGATATTGCTGCTGTAATGAATCGAACCATTAAAGCCTCACATCATTAATATGACTCTTAAAGCAGTGGGGATACTTGACCTCTGAAAGCTGGATTGGCTGCAGAATTTTGAGTGTTATAGTCCAGGCAGGCACGAGATACTTGGTGGCACAAAAGGCTGGCACATATTTATCAAATACAGGTAGTCCTCGACTTACAACAACAATTGAGCCCAAATTTTCGGTTGTTAAGCAAAACATTTGTTAAGTGAATTTTGCCCCATATCACGACCTTTCTGGCCACTGTTGTTAGGTGAATCACTGCAGTTGATAAATTAGTAACCTGGTTGTTAAGTGAATCTGGTTTCGCCACTGACTTTGCTTGTCATAAGGTCGCAAAAGGTGATCACATAGCCTTGGGACATAGCAATGATCATAAGTATGAACCAGTTGCCAAGCATCTGAAATTTGATCACATGATTATGGAGATGCTGCAAAGGTTGTAACTCTGAAAAATGATCATAAGTCACTTTTTTCATTGTTGTTGTAACTTTGAATGGTCACTAAATGAACTGCTGTAAGTTGAGGACCACCACTAATGGTATGTGATGCAGAGTAGGTGAAGAGTTGTCAGATGGCCCAGAAGTACTGTTGTGTATGAACTTCATAAATCCAAGTGATTGGTCATAATGGTAATGGAATAATCAGTTATAAACAATGAAATATGCCAAATAAAAAGTAGCATATATCCCAGATGATCAACAGCTTTAATAGTGCATCAAACAATCCACTAATTCTAGGGATTTGACATTTTCTAGTCATTTTCTTAAGGTATTTATTTGGCAAATTTGTTCCACTCTAGCTGTCAATTTCTAAACGTGCTTTAGTCAGTTTGACCTATTCTTAATATTATTTTATTAAATGTTGAGGCAGATGTTCACTCTAGATAAAAAGTAATGTACATTTCTTTTTCTTTTTTTTCCTCTTTCAGTTCTTCATGTTTATTTTGCTAATCTTCCTGGCAGAACTCTCGGCTGCAATCTTGGCATTTATCTTCAGAGAAAATGTGAGTATGATGATAATAGAATGTTCTTTAGGAATCTGCAGAATTATATTCAGTTGGACTTCTACTTTATAAATTTGCCGAGCAGTCCTTTGTTCAAGATACTAAAGCATTTCCACTTAGTCTAAGCAATTTGAAACCACCCAGTGAAAGTAAACAAGCATAGCTTGGGTCATGCATAGATGCTTTATGGATAGAAGACAAAGCCTGCTTTTCAAGAAAAGGTCATCTTTAAAATTGAATTAGCTTTATTTTGAGGATTCAGGGATTAAACTCTCTAGTGGCTTGAGAGTTTAAGGATGCAAATATGTGATCTCTGGGAGAGCATTCCAAGGGCCTTATGATAAGTCGGACTTTCCCAACTGAAGACAAAGAGACCTAATTTTAGAAGTGGGCATTAGGGTCCTTAGATGGTTTCTCTGTAGATTTGGGAGAACTGCTGAGATTGTGGTTTCTCTAGCAGGGATCTGAGATTGGTAGAGTCTAAATTTCCAAATACTTTCCAGACATTAGTAACAAAAAAAAAATGAACAGTATATCATTCCTGAAGCTAGTGGGCAATCTGATTGAGAGAGATTTTTATATCTGCATGAGATATTAGTAATAATGAAAAAGGCATATATTGGAAATATATAAATGAATGAATACAATGCGATCCTTTCCTCCGGTCATTACATATTTGATGATTCATCTACTTGGGATGATTTTATCATTATATTTGCTCTAAGAAATAATTTGATACAGTAAAAAATTACACATTTATCCTACCCACTTCAAAATTCTTTTGATAGCGTATGACAAGTCAAATAAATGTAATCAGCTTGTTTTGCTCTATAATGTTTATCTGTCCACTAAATGTTGTTGTACAAAAACAATTTCAACATTACTAGGTTTTTCTTGTCCGGTTCAGAGAAGTGGGAGAGATGGAGAAGGAGAGGGAGAGGGAGGGAGAGAGAGAGAGAGATGAAATAGTTGGTCTTTCTTTTCTTTATCATCATTGTTCAAAATACTATATACTCTTATGAAATACAAGGAAACAATGAATTCAGTCTGCTATTTCTGTGGTTTCCCCTTTTTCAAATTCTCACAATTGCCCAGATTACTTTGTGGCATTAAATAAATATGAAAAAAGGTAACTTGCACAATAGAATATTTGATGGGATTTTTTAAAATTGAGACTGTGCATGTGAGAATCAGTGGGAAAGAAAAGAACTAAGAGTTATTGGCCAAAAAAAATCTGTGGCTTTTTTCTCAAGAGTAAGACTATGGTGGATGGATATTCATTTAAGTTATATTCTCAAGTGATGTCTGGTTTGTTTTTAGCTACTTGTCCTGTAGGACCTAATGGGAAAAAAGGTCCCAGCTGAATATTTGTTTTTTTGTGTTGCAAAACCATTTTAGGAGATCTGTGTCTGACCTGCTGCTTTTATTGTTTATTGTTCCTGGGACAAATATACTGTAGAATTGTTTATTAGTTGGGTAATTGACCATGTTTCCAAAAAAAGTCCACTGCATTTAAATGACTAAACATTTGCGAATAGCAGAAAAAAATAAAGTAGGCAAGAGCAAACTAAGTGAGAATGTCTTACAAGGGAATAAAGCTCATGGTGAGCAGAATATATAAATCCTATATGCCAAATCATTCCCTTTACAGTGCAGAATAGAGGAGAGAACACCTATTTTCCATCCCTATTCTGCTGCTATTACAACAGGTTAAAGTTGGAATAACCAAAGGCTATTTTGGTTTTTCAGATTGGCCATGCTAATTACCCACTCTATTATTTCCTGGGGTTTTGTGAGTTCTGAGAATACTAAATTGTTTTTCTCTTTCCCTCCCTTTGTAGTTCATCTCTCTTCCTCTATCTCCATCTCTTGCCTGCCTTATATCCTGTTTTGCTATTGTTGATGTTTATTATTATGGTCACCAAAGAATTAATTGCTAACTGAATTGGCATGCATGTTGATCAGATCTGGCTGCAGGAATTGACCGGAAATATGCTGGATGCAAAAATAAAACTGGAAATTGCTCGTATTCATGTAGAAGAATTTTGCATAGATTGTATTGTCTCAATGAAACTCCATTTCCAAATTTTAATAGAGATCTTAAAGAAAGATGTGAGGACAGAACCAATATCAAAACAGCCACATCTTTCCAAAGATTAAAAACACAGAAGGCCTCTTTTGATGGTCCCACAGTTGAAAAGAAGGAAAAGACCAATGCTTTTTAAATAATTTAAAGAGTTTCCCTTTTCCTCCCTTTTGACAAGGATAGAAACAAAACTGCAGTGACAGTGACTGCTTTATAAATAGTGATCACTTCCTGAGCAAATCTGTTGTGGTCTGGTCAATACCGTCTCTATTTTCTGAATTAGTGACATTCCTTCAGGAGACACAAGTGGAAGACCTCACAGCAAGAGAAAACCACACATGTAATCTGTCAAATTATATCTTTGAGTATGACCAACCCAGATACATGCACAGATAGCCACACATGCGCACAAATCAGTGGAGAGGGGCAGAGTTGAAGGATGCATTCCTGTGGTAGCAGGAATTGGTAGCAGTCAAATTCAGAGAAAGCAGTTCTGAATCTGTTGCAATATATGGACGGGAGCACCAATCAGCCAAATAAATAATAAAATCAAGATCACCTTTGATGGTAGCAAATAAATCTGCCCTTTATTACGGGATAAATATACATGGTTATATGTGTGGGATGGGGCACAGAATCTGGTTCAAGGACTAGCAGCCACAGATTGCATTTCAAAGAAAGATGTAGTTGGTTTGAGTACTTTAACAACACAACAACACCTAAGTGGGGTAGCCAGGGAAACATTTTCAAATGCTTTGTAGACCTGTTAGTTGTGACTAGGCAGAAGAACATTAAGAAAATAAAAAGAACATAAGAGGATATTAAAATGATTGCAGAGTGAATCCTTTAGGGAATGATTCATCAAAGCAGCAGAAATGCTTGACAGTCAAGATTATTTGCTTTCCATTGATGGGAGAATTTGATGAAGGGGATTTGAAAATAGTTATACCACTTGGTAGGTTTGTATGAAAGCAGATCTTTTTCTACCTATTACCATCCACTTTTTACAAAGTTGAATAGGAATTTTAATTTATCTGATTATCATATTGATGTGACACAGCTTTCCCAATCTTAATACTTAATGGTTAATCCAGTTTTAGTTTAACTGAATATATGAAGGTATGAAGGTATACCTGGAATTTTTAAATCCAGGTCTGGAATTTGATACGTGATTTTCTAGCCCAAATACTAGATGAGATGACCTTTCATATTCATTTGGAATGGCTTACTTTAGTTTTAACCAACTATTATGCTTAATTTTTTTTAAAATAAAAGTTATTTTGAAATAACCAAAAATAAATAGCAATCTAATGCATGTTTACAAACTCACTTATGGTAATTAGCAACTCTTTAGTTTTTGACACAAAAGATGAGTAAATTAAGGCTGAAGCTTATATCCATGCAAAGAAAGGGGTGAAGGAGGTCTTTGAGTTTTCACAGGCTTTTTCTAATCCTCATGTTCCCTTTACATTGTTAGTTCAGCTCAGAAAAATGCACAACAAACACTGAGTATGAATATATTGTAGACCTGTGTCAGAGCATTTACTCACTGAATCTAGAACAGGAAAGAATGGAAACTATAGTGATAATATTGTGGAGCACAATGCCTGATTAAATTGAATGGAGATGAGATGATTGGAGTGATCAGCTCCTAATTAGCACTTCAATATCCTGTATCACATAAACCATTTCCTTAGATTGTGGTCAAAACCAGCCTCTTCTGTTATTTTAAAGGATGATAGGTAGGTGTCTATACCAGTGGTGGGTTGCCCCCGGTTCGGACTGGTTTGCATGAACCGGTAGTAAAACCAGCGGGAGGCTCCGCCCACTGACCCGGACATCATCAGACGTGATCTGCGCATGCACGGAAGCTTCTGCACATGCGCAGAAGAGCATGTGCGTGCGCAGGCACGATGCAAACAGGTAGTAAAGGTAAGTAGAACCCACCCCTGGTCTATACCACAGTTCTTGGGTACCTCCATAATAGGATCTTTATGTTCTCATATGAGTTTGCATGTAGTTTGGGCCTTTTTTTGTTTGATTTTTTAAAATAATCATATTTTCCTGTGAAAGTATATGAAATTTTAGAGTGAATTGGAATGATTATCAAGGAGGAAGGAGATAATCTTGTTCACCCTGTCTAAAGTAGCCACACCAAAATATGCTGGTAGCCGTAGAAAAGAGAAGATAATTAATTGTACTTTGAAATAATAGATCTCCTTTAAAGAATATTAAAATACTCAGATAAGTGGATATTTTTTTTTGAATACTGCACTGTTTTTTGTTGATGCATTTTCACAGCCTGTTCTTAATGGCTTCCTAGCTTGTCTTGTGTTATTATGGTTAATGCTGCTCTCTACGTAGCCCATCTCCCCCTCTGAGGAAGAAATAATTGATAAACACGGTTTTCCTTGTTTTGCAAGGCAGCACAATTTCATCTTGTGCAACATCCTGCAGCCAAAATGTTTGCAACACTACATGGGGTTAAATAATATAGTTAGAATTGAATAATTAATAGCAGAGGGGAAAGAAGAGATTAAGAACCCAAACGGGGATGGGGAGCGATGTGCTCTGCTGAGATTTCAAATGAGACAGTCAGCGGAGCAGGCAAGCAGAGACTCTGTTTCAAATAACTGAATTAGTGGAGTACAGGAACACAGCAGGAAAACAAAACAAAATTCCAATTGGAGCAAGAAGAATGGGATTCAACAACAGGAAAGGGAAGAGCTATACTGGGCAAAACCCTGCCCTGGCGATCATTTTTCAAAATGCAATTGCTACTCTGTAGGCACAGGAGAAACAATGACAACATTATGCTTAGAAAATGAGCACAAGGCAATTTGGATGCTTGAGTGCTATGGCACTGTTTGTGATCTCCTGGTTGTGACCAGTGCAGTTTTATATTCCTCGGTGCTGTGTCTATTCAGTTCGTTTTTCAACGCAAAACAAAAGAAAACTAATTTTGCATTTTCAAACCTTCTCCGGTTGAAGCACCTTATCTTCATTCTTATATTGTATGCTTGCAGGGGGAAAAAAAGGAATTGCTGTAGGTCCTTTGTCTCCTTTGCAGTCCTTTATGTCAGACATCTTATCGGTGAACCGGATCTTAATCCCTTCTAGCCAACCTCACATTGCTTAATGGAAAAACCATCAGCAAAACTATCTCAGGGCAATCAAATTCTTAAAATGAAACTAAGAGGAAGATGACAAATTGAAATTTCATGCCAACAGGCTATAGTGCATATTCTTTCAAGGATTTAGGATTTAACTCAGTCTTCTTTAGCCTCTGATTTCCAAATGCATTACAACAAACTTTTTGACCAGTCTTCCCAAGATCAGAATGACTGGACAGTCTGTAGGTTTTCTCTGGATGACACCAAATTGGGGAAAGGTTTTGTTTTTAATGAAAGAGGGCAATGTCACCACATCAAAAACTTGGATACGAAATATGTACTGAAATAGATTCCCAGCAGTGGTGAAATCCAAATTTTTTTACTACCGGTTCTGTGGGCATGGCTTGGCAGGCGTGGGAGAGGAAGGATACTGCAAAATCCCCATTCCCTCCCCACTTCTGGGAGAAGGATATTGCAAAATCTCCATTCCCACCCCACTTGGGGACAGTCAGAGGTGGTATTTGCCAGTTCTCCGAACTACTCAAAATGTCTGCTACCGGTTTTCCAGAACCTGTCAGAACCTGCTGGATTTCACCCCGATTCCCAGGCTCAAATATCAGACCCCACAGAGAAGAAAATAGCAATTAGTTTAAACATTTTATGAAATTTAAATAATAGATTTACACAGCTAGCGATGTAGAAAAAGAATTATAGACATTCCAATAAGGGATGTCCGATTTATAGCATATATCATCCTGATCTGTCATTAAGAAGAATAGCATATTAAAATAATTGGAATTTCTGATACAAAAATGTTGAACAATCCGTTTCTACCAAGTTTAAATCACACTGGATAATCCTGGGAGGGAAAGTATCATCAGAGGCTTTTTTTTTTTAACTTTTAAAAGCATTTTTCCATCAGAAGAGGTTGTAGAAAAAATGCTTTTAAAAGTAAAAAAAAAAAGAAAGCCTCTGATGATCGTGCGGCTCAGCTGGGCATGGTGGGGGGTGGCGCAGGGATTTGTGTTACCGGTTCTCCGAACCACCCGCTGCCATTGCTACCAGATTGGGCGATCCAGTCCGAACCGGGAGCATTTCACTCCTGACATATATGCTCTTACACACTTCTCCCACTATGCACACAGGGCAGAGGTGGATTTCAGCAGGTTCTGACCAGTTCTGAAGAACCAGTAGTGGAAATTTTGAGTAGCTCAGAGAACCGGTAAATACCACCTCTGACTGGCCCTGCCCCCATCTATTGTCTGCCTCCCGAGTCCCAGTTGATCAGGAGGAAATGGGGATTTTGCAGCATCCTTCCCCTAGAGTGGGGAGGGAATGGAGATTGTACAGTGTCCTTCCCCTGGATTGGGGTGGGAAGATTTTACAGTATCCTTTCCCTGCCACGCCCACCAAGCCACGCGCACCAAGCCACACCCACAGAACCAGTAGTAAAAAAGTTTTAAATCCACCACTGACACAGGCCTCCTCTTTGTCTTCTTCTATATATCCTAAAACTATTGGGCTTTGTCCAGATGGATTTCATCAATCTTTTCATGGAATACTGTCACAATTTTTAAAGACAATTTTGGGAAGTATCTAGCTCTTGAACAGTTTTTGATCGCAGAAGTTAAGGTCCTGATTCTTGGTACCTTTATCCATCAATTGCACTTTGATCTTCATCTGATCTTTGGCACATCATTGTGCTACTGCACCTTAGGATGCTATTGCACTTCCATGCAACTTTGTATTCAGATGGTCTCTAGTAGACTTGTGTAATTATGAAATAGTTCATTAACGTCATTATTCATCATGATCACTAGAAAATGTCATTTGCTGGGCAAGCATAAAAGATTACATTCTATTCAATCATGGATTCTTTCTGGTTCAGCTGGCCCTTCGCTTCTGTATATCTTTACACTTTTCTAAAATGAGGATCAGGAATAATTCTGTGTTAAAAAGCATTCTGTTGAGTGGGTGGGTGAGTATCCCATGCTTCTGATGCAAGGACACCATTCACCAAAGTTTATAATATATTAAAATTGTCATCCCTTTTTAAAAAGAATAATATAAAGCAATCACCTCAAAGGGCCAGCAAAGGGCCAGCAATAAGGACCAATACACAGAAACATTAGAATAAAAATTCCTGCTGAAATAAAATGATTATCAGGATTTGATGAAAAACAGCAAGAGGGAGAGCCGACTTTATTTTACAGGATAAAGTATTCACTGCACCCAATTTGTTAGTGCAATCACTGAGACAACTCTCATATGAAAAATGAAATAATTTTATGTCATCTGCATAATAGCAGCACTGCTGATACTGTCTGATGACTTTTTTCATGGTTATAACTCAGGAAGTGTAACCGGCAACAGTATCCCAGTATTACTGAATAGATACTAGAATTGGAACAATTTGAAATTGGATCTTGTGTGTTCATTAATTAATTCATTATTTATTTTATTTACAGGCTACTTCATAATGAAACTTTTCTGTTCATCCTCCCTAATTTATACCGGCCAGGTGGCCCAGAAGGATAGTATAATCTTGAGAGCTCTACCAGAAACAAGATTGCTCACTTTCTAACAAAAAGACTAAAGATGTGTCTATCCTAAATCTAGGTTAAAAGTAATATTGAAAAACAGATCAAAACCAAATGAATTCCTCAAGATCTCATGCATCATATAATTTCAAAAAGTTGTGGTATTACTAGTTTGAGACCCACACAACTGTAGTGTAGGTCCCCAAATAGACTTAATGTAATAAAAAATGAGGCAGTGACAGAGAAATCTGTAAAAAAGGTCCTTGACTTGTCAGTGAGTATCAAGACTATGATTTCTTTGAATAAATAGTTCCATCCAATTCATAATTGTGCCCCATTTATTATGCTGTTGACTATTAGCCCAGATACCTTATTTGTAACTACTTGTTTGAAAATTTGCCAGTCACAGATGTCATCTTGGTTATTGGTTATTCAACATGCTGGCTTCTGATTCCTAAATGTAGGCTCCATGCTGCCATCATATAGAATAAAATAACAGAATTGGAAGGGACATTGGAGGTCTTCTAGTCCAACCCTCTGCTTAGTCAGGAAACCCTACACCACTTCAAACAAATGGTTATCCAATATCTTCTTAAAAACTTCCAGTGTTGAAGCATTCACAATTTCTGCAGGCAAGTTGTTCCACTGATTAATTGTTCTAACTGTCAGGAAATTTCTCCTTAGTTCTAGGTTGCTTCTCTCCTTGATTAGTTTCCAGCCATTGCTTCTTGTTCTACCCTCAGGTGGTTTGGAGAATAGTTTGACTACCTCTTCTTTGTGGCAACCCCTGAGATCTTGGAACACTGCTATCATGTCTCCCCTAGTCCTTCTTTTCATTAAACAGTCCCATAATCATCTTTGTTGATATAAGTAAGAACACTTCTGACTAACTAAGTAGAAGTTGTAAGAGCAATAAGACTGCAATAGAAGGCAAGTATTCACAGACACAAGCATTGCAATATAAGGTAAATACAATTCTACTGCAAACAAAGAACACTATAGATTCTTTAGAAATGGGAAAAGCAATGAAATGATGAGTGTTCTGTGTAGATAAATGGGAGCATATCAGAACATAGGATTGGAAGGGACCTCAAAAACCCTTTTAGTCCAACCCCCTTGTCATGGCAGGAGACCTCACGCCATACTGGTCAAATGGTCTAGTCTATCTTTGAAAACCTCCACCCACAAGTCCAGGAGGCAAGCTATTCCATTGCTTAATTGTTCTCACTGTCAGAAAAATTCTTCTTACTTCTAGGTTGGATCTCTCTTTAATAGCTTCTATTCATTACTTATTGTCCTGCCCTCTGGTGCTTTGGAAAAAAAGTCAATTCCCTCTTCTCTATGATAGTCCCTCAAATACTGGAAGATAATTATCATATCCCTCCAATCTTCCTCTCTGATAGGTTAGATATATCTAGATCCCTCAACCATCCCTGCTATGATTTAGCCTCCAGATCCTTTATCATCTTTGTTGCTCTTCTCCACACATTTTCTAGGCTCTCAGTGTCTTTTCTGTATCATGTGACGAGAATTTAATGTAGTATTCCAAGTGCGGCCTCACTAGTGCAGTATAAAGTGTCATTATCATTTCTCATGATCTTGATGTTATCCCTCTGTTAATGCAGCCCAAGATTACATTGGCTTTTCTGGCAGTTGCAGCAGATTTCTCACTTATACTTAAATGGTGATATCTCTCATAGTTACTACTAATCAGCCAGGTACTATCTATATTTCATTTGGTTTTCCTGCCTAAGTGCAAGACCTTAGTTTTCTCACCACATGATTAAATCTTGTTGGATAGGGCTCAATTCCCAAGTCTGTAAAGAGCCTTTGGAATCTTGAGTCTATGTTCTACAATGTTAGTAATTTCCCCCAGCTTGGTATACCTGCAAATTGGATAAGTTCCCCTCTATCCCTTCGTCTAGATCATTTATGACTATGTTGAAGAATACTGGCCAGTGACAGAACCTTGAGGTACATCACTGCATGCTTCTCTCCATGTAGATGTAGCTCCATTAAGGACTACACACTGGGTGCGATTGATCAGTGAATTCCACTGGTGGTAGTATTGTCTATCTCACATTTTTCTTTTTTATCAAGATAGTGTGGTCTACTTTGTTAAATGCCTTACTGAAATCCAAATATACTATATTCACAAAATTTAAATTTAATCACTTTATCAAAGAAGGCTTTTCTGGCATGATCTGTTTTTTAACAAACCCATGGTGGTTTCTAGTAATCACCTTGTTCATTTCTAGGGGTTCACAAATCCTCTGCTCAATTATCTTTTCCAGGATTTTCCCAGGTATTGATATCAAGCTATTTCTTAAGTTAAATGTATTACATATTTTTAATAAAGATGTTTACACTAAAAAAAACAAAGCAGACATAACACTATCATACGTTAACACCATTATGTGATCCTTTTGTTAGAACAGATCTTTTAGTAGCCTCCTTAAAGTAACAAATGTTAAGAACAATGTTCTTTAAATGTGTACCTAATATATTTGCATCAGGCAGGATGGTCAAAATCAAACAACCATGTTTAGTCTCATATTCTTGATTATGCTAACAATTTTGCCCAAATTGCACGTGGATATAGATACAATGAAGATGACCCAATAGATTGCTAGCGATCTATGGCTCCAGTGGAAGAAACTTTTGCTGCTTAATAAATCTCTGCTGACAATTATATGGGTGTGGAAGTTTGTCCCCTGAATCAATACAATATAAAAATCAGATTTGCTTTTTGTTTGTTTCTTTTACCTCTATTTGATTGGAATCATGCTATTTTTTCCCCTATTGCTGCTCTAACTCTCTGTTATTTCATTATCCTGAACATCTTGGAGGAGGAGAAATACATGCTGCTTTCTAACCAGAAGTCACAGAAATCTGCATCTCTAGGAAAAGACTATTCTGTCAACTATCCAGCTAATTTTCTAATCACTGTCATTATTACTGAAAGCTTAAGTAAAATCACCCGTGAATCCAAATGCTTTGTGCATTGACAATACAATGAACAAAAACCTTCCTAGGCTGACTCTAGCTTCTAAAAAGAAGAAAAACAATTGTTAATCAGTATTACAGATTTTTACTTCTTTATTTTTGTTGAGCCTTCTGAAACGGCCATTAACTCTGTTACCCTTCTTTGTAAAATATGTGGAGCAAATCTAAATGTTCTACTAGTCAAAAGGAATGGAATATTTTCCTGGCATTACAGTTCCAGCATTGGGCTTTGTTTTAGATCGAATCTCATAAAAATCACACATACAATCCTCCAACTTTTCCATTGGGATCCTGCCTGTCAAAACAAAGGTTTCACTTTATATTCAAATAGCTCTTTTGTTTAGAATTGGTCAAAGGAAGCCAACTGGGACTCTTACCAACTGTAATATTAGTTTCAAAGTCTGCACTTAGGAAAGAGACAAACATCAATAAAATATCTGGGTGGCTGCCTCCACAGGATGGGAGTCCAGGCTCTGTAAATTATGCAAAAGAAGGAAAGGAAAACACAATGCTTGAGTGTGTGTATGGGCCACCTCCTAACCCTAAGGTGCCTGATGGAGCTGGCTTATTTCCCTAGAGAATATTCTTGTCCAGTCTGACTAATAAGCATTTCCGTTTAGAGTGATTGAGCTGCTCTTGCTGAAGTTGTTTAAGATATTGCTTTCATATGTTCTCAGCAAATCCTATGAGGTCTGCAGAAGGGGCCATTAATTTTAGTAATAATGTGTTTGAGGCAAACAATATAAAAAATAAAACTGGCCCCCCAGGGTGATTCCAAAAAAAACAACAACCATCAAGAGCAACTTGTTAATTCTGAACTATTAGTGTACATTCCCTTTATTGCTGTGAATGTAGAAATATCTTGCCAGGCTTGTTAAAATGTGTTATATTTTCATTGGATTAAGAGAGGTCTTAGCACTTAGCTATCCTTGACAGATCTGGAAAAAGCTAAGTAAAGAAAAGAGTGATTAATACTTACATGAGAAATCACAGGACTGTAGAGTAGAACGGAAAAAGAAAAACAAAAAAACCCACCAACAACCCTAGAAGAAAGCCATGGCAAACCATCTTTATTATTTCCAGAATACCTACATGAACTTGCCCATGTGGTTACCATACCAGAGTCAATCCTCAATTCATGGGTGACATTCTTTACAGATCCTGAAGATGGAATTAATAACAACTTTCAAATGCTAGCACTGCAATTTCATATTTTACCTGAGTATTTACAATGGACCTCATAACTGTAGAGGGAATTATATGGCAATAAAAAATTCAATAGTTATTTGGGCAGATCAATCATAAATACTTTACTTCTAGCTTTGTTTCTATAAGCAATATTGAAGAAAGTCCACTCCAACAGTGGAATTTCCTCTTCCTTTGCCCATACTTGCAATGCTATCCTCCACTTTGCTTGGTTGTGCTCTCAATTCTTATGAAGATGTTAGAAAGGCACATAAAAGAGCCACAGAAGAAAAACATGGTCAGTTCTGCTGAATAAAATGCCTGTGTCTCCAAAAAAGTATAATTTTGAAAAATTGTATGAAAATGTCAGCAATTTCCAAAATTTGTCTATTCTGCAAAGAATAAAAGTCAACTTGCTTTATATTCTGGTTTATGTTCATAATCACAGCAAAAATAGAGATTAAGCAAAAAAGGGGGCAGAGGATGCCTCATACATTTAAAATAAACTATGTTTTGGATGCTGGTTAGTGAACATTTTAATAAATTTTAAAAATGAAATTAAGGTCACATCCAACAAGGAGTAGAAAATTTCATGGAATATGAGAAACCGCCCCAAGATTGGACCATTGCATTCAGTACTGACTTACTACTAAATCTCCAAGGTAGGAATCCACCTGGAGATGCCAGCACCTGAAATTGTGAAATGATGTTGTAATAAGTGATGCATTATGTGAAAAGGCCATAAATGTGAAGGAAATTCTAAGGGCCACTGTCATGTCACTTTTTCCCTTTACCTAGCTTTGAATTCAGGGATGCATCTCCATTGGATGTATCATCTAACATGCAGGCTTAATCCATCACATGCTCATAGCTGTGTTATAAATCTTACTTTCAATTCCTATTACCATGAGTAGAAATGCAGCCCTGCATTGAAGTTCTGGCATGGATTCATTCATTCTCTCTTCTGTGCATGGTTTTTGTTGCAGCTGACCAGAGAATTTTTTACCAAGGAACTGAAAAAGCATTATCAGGGGAACAATGAATCAGACGTCTTTTCTTCCACCTGGAACTCAGTCATGATCACAGTAAGTACTTGATTGTTTAATGCATCCTGATATGGATTTTTTAAAAATCTTAATTACCGAGCAGAGTCAGGGCTGGCTCATGCTTGCTTGGTATCAGGAAATCCCAGAATTGTAGTCTAGACTATATTGAGAAATCCTGCCCACCAAGTAATAATAATAATAATAATAATAATAATAATAAGTGGCAACTTAGGAAATTTTGCCAAGAAAACCATAGACATGAGAGTACTAGGAGCTGAACTTGACTCAAAGGTAAACAAAATTGACACTCATTTTATATAAAAACTGGCTGGCAGTTGCACAAAAGAATGAAAACACAATTAATTTTGTCAGAATAGGAAAGAAAAGCAAGAGTGGGGGGGAAGTAGAAAGCTCACCATCCTACAGTATAAATGCTTCTATTCAGGTTCAATAGGATTTTCACTCTGGGAATGTATTTAAGATTATAGAGCCGTGGTGGCACAATGATTAGAATGCAGTATTGCAGGCTAACGCTGCCAACTGCCAGCAGTTCGATTCTCATTGGCACAAGGTTGATTCAGCCTTCCATCCTTCCGAAGTTGGTAAAATGATGACCCAAATTGTTGGGGGCAATATGCTGACTCTGTAAACCACTTAGAGAGGGCTATAAAGCACTATAAAGCGGTATATAACTCTGTTATTGCTATTACAGCACCAGAACAAAATTTTGCATCTCTATATTCAGAAATAATTTCTATTAAGTGGTGACACTTTCTTCCAAGTAGGTATGAGTAGCCTAAAGAGAAGCCTAATGTGGTCAAGTGCTCTAACCATAAGAGATAGGCAGAAAAGGTGAGCTGGTGACAATTGCAAATTTCTACCCTTTTCTTGACACCATTTATAGGCCTGGCATTCAAACAATCAGCTTGTTGTCTTTATGCATTGGCTGGGCTGCATTCCTCTAGGTTGGGGGTCTGCAAGTTTTGAGTTTGAGGCACCTCCTGCTTCTTAACGATAGAAGTCCTTTTCAACAGAAGTAAAGCAAAAACTGAAAGCAAGTCTGCCAGATATTGAAGGAGTGAAATGAATCTCCGTGGGATATGTGTGTGAAAGACCAACAACAGCGGTTTTTCCCAAGTAGCTTTCCTAGTGCCCATTTTGTTCTCTGTCCATTGCCAAACAAAACCAAACAAAATTAATTGTGCCAGGCTGCTTAAATTCTGATATTTAAGCTGTTCTATATGCTCCTGATTTAGTTAATTTTCAGTCAGATATCACCATTAAGGAGTTTGTGCCTTATTTTATGGAAATGATCTCATTTGGCACTACCAGAGGATCAAAGGCAGCAATTTGAAAATGTTCTCATTAAGTTCTAATGAAGGTTGTTATTGCTGTTGCTTTAATTGTGCCACTCCTCTGGGAAATTGCTGGGTCTTAACATATGCAAGTCCATATGTAATGCTATGCCGGGATTTTTATATTACATTTTCTCAAACAAGCGCAGAAACCTGGTTCCTGGATGGGTTTGTATAATGACACAAATAAACAAACCATATTACAACTAGTGCAAAAGAGGTTATGATATTGAGAATATAATTTTTGATATTATAGCATTAGACAATCTGAATACTTGTTTATTTTACACAATCGTTTTCTGTTTCATAAACACAGAAAACAGCAGGCAGTTCTATAGGAAGCTAACCCAAAGTCTCAGGCTTTTCACACTCTCTTGATTTGTTTATTTATAACTAAGGATTTCAACATATGTTGAAGCTGGGGTCATATCCATGATGACTAGAAACATACCTGCTTTGGGTTTTTTTTTTTTTTAGAAAATTCTAATGTTTAGGAAGGAATAGAAATTTACATCAAGTCTCAAATTACATCTTCAGTTTATACATTCAGAAATCCTATAGGGGTGGCTGCTTATAATATGTCTTCAGATTTCCTAGAAAGCAACCTAATTCTGCCACAAATATTAACCCTTTGGTCACTTTTCACACATGCTAGTTTGGATGCTGTGGTGTCAATGGTCCGGAAGATTTCGAGGCAACCTCTCTTTCCATTTTTCTGGATTCCTATCCTGCTGTTCCTGAAGCTTGTTGTAAACGGGAGCTCCAATCTCGTGATGCAGCATTCATCAATAAAGAAGAATGTTTGAAAGGAAGGGAAGTCTATCAGAACCAACAGGTAAAGAGATGATCAAAATACTTATAAAAGTATGGTGCAAAAAGTTCCTGCCTTGATAGGATTCTTTACCTGAATGATTAAAGACTGTATCCTTTCTTTAGGTAAACTTCCTTTTTTTTTTTACAAGAATAGAATAAGATAATAAAAAGGAAAGAAATGATAGGAAGAGAAACCACAATTGGCTCTTTTAGCTTTTGCTAAATTCAAGTACTTAGGAATCAGAATAGAGCTGGAAGGGACCTTGGAGGTCTTCTAGTCCAGGACCCTGTTCAAGCAGGAGATCCTATACCCATGATGGCGAACCTATGGTATGTGTGCCACAGATGGCACGTGTAGCCATATCAGTGGACATGCAAGCTCAGCTCCGGCGCACATGTGTGCACCAGCCAGCTGATTTTCGGGCCTTCTGGGCCCACCAGAAGTGGGGAAACAGGCTGTTTCCTGCCTCCGGAGGGCCTCTCTAGGAGTCTCTGGAGTCTGCAAAAAAAGTCACTTCCTGTCCAACCAGAAGTTGGGAAATGGGCGGTTTCTGGCCTCCGGAGGGCCTCTAGGAGGTGGGGAAGGCCGTTTTTGCCCTTCCCAGATTCATAGAGAGGATCTGGAGCCAAGTGAAACAGAAAAACGGGCCTACCAGGCCATTGCGTGCCAGGAGCGGGGGGAAGGGGGGTCGCATGCGCAGGGGCAGGGCAAAGCGTATAGAATTATGGGTATGGGCATGCATGCATGCAACCCCCCCCCATGCCCCCTCCTGGAACACGATGACAAAAAGGTTAGCCATCACTGTCCTATACCATTTCAGACAACTGACTAGTCTCTTCTTAAAAACCTTCAATGATGAAGCACCCACAACTTCTGAAGGCAAGCTATTTCACTGGTTAATTGTCCTCAGTGTTAGGAAGTTTCTCCTCAATTCCAGGTTGCTTCTCTCCTTGATTAGTTTCCATCCATTGTTTCTTATCCTGCTCTCTGGTGCTTTGGAAAATAAATTGAACCTCTCCTCTTTGTGGCAGCCTCTCAAATCCTGGAGTACTGCTATCATGTCTCCCCTAGTCCTTCTTTTCTCTAGACTAAATCCAAATCCTCCAGCCATTCTTCATATGTTTTAATCTCCAAGACTTTGATCATCTTAGTTGCTCTTCTCTGAACTTTTTCTAAGGTCTCAACATCTTTTTTGTAATGTGGTGACCAAAACTGGATATAGTATTCCAGGTGTGGTCTTACCAAAGCTTTATAAAGCAGTACTAATATTTAATAATTGTAGAACAACGCTCTTACGGCATTTACATTTTCAAGAAACATCATCTAGTATGAACGTATTTATTTATTTTTTCCATTTTTACGGTCCCCTATCTCAGACAATGACTTTGAGCAGCCTACAATTCAAAAATATATATTCGTTCTGCTAGTTGGATGGGTAGAGACAGTTGGAAAAAGGTGATCCCTCAGATAAGCCATCCCAGGATATGTAGGGCTTTAAAGATGGTAAACAGCACCTTGAACTGTACCTGGAAACACACCAGTAATCAATGCAGCTCACACAGAAGTGATGTTATGGATTCTGCATATCTGGCATCATTTACTACCCATGTAAACCACATTCTGCACCAGTTGATGTTTCCAAATGCTTTTCAGGGGCAGCCCCACGTAGAGCATGTTGCAATGGTCTAAATTTTGCAAATTGTTGACTAATATTCAAAAACGATGATTCATCTATAGCATAGGGAATGTCTGCAGAATAGTGGAAAATGAACCAAAGAATCTTGCAGTTGTGCTTCTACTCACAAAGCACACATGAACAGCTTAAGCATCATAGAGAGTTTACAACCTGTCTTTTGATCTAGGTTCCTTTCAAAATGTAAAACAAGTTGATTAACTTAGAAGCCCAATCAAACATTTCCTAAACAAAGTGTGGGGGGAAATATTTTCAGAATTCTTTTCCTTCATATCTTGTTCATTGTGATGAACATTGGTCATCAATTTATCTGTAACTTAGTACTTGTTTGGTCATGTTTGTTACCTTGGTTACTCTTTAACTGTTCCACTTTATCAATCTAGACTAGGATGAGATGACCACACTAAACAAGAACTAAACTATCAAATTGTGCTTCCTGTAGTTTCTGCCCATTCAATAAGGATGAGTAAGGACCACCTTCCAGAGGGTCTAAGAAGTTGCGCCTTCCCAGTTGCAACCCCCTTTTTTTCTGGAATAGGTCATCTCCTGAGATCAAATCAGCCTCAAACCTTGTTGTGTTTTAGAAGAGCTTACAAAAATGTGGCCTTTTAGGATAGCCTAGGAAGGCAGCTGGGATTTGCTGAAAGCTCGAGCCTTGGGTTGCCTATGAATATTGATTGTTCCTCACTGCCCGTATTTTTCTTTGTAATGTTATAAAATATGATTATAATGAATAAATTTGGACTCTATATTTTTATATTGGCTGTTTTTATTCATTGTCATACACTGCCCAGGCCCACATTTTGGAAGATGGGCAGCGGCACATGTTTGATTAATGAATGAAGCATAAATAAATCATTTGTCATGTTACTTGTTTTTAATAATTCTGTTATTAGCATGTACTCTTTTGTTGTAATTGCTTTTTTATTTTAATCTTTTTTTACTGAAAGAAGAGAATGGAACTTGCTCAGTGTCCCATCAGTCTGGAGTGTTATATAATTTAGTAATTTATTAATTGAATGCACTCACTTTGTATAAACATTTATTTCAAGATAGATTTCTTTCTTTCTTCCCAGGGTTGCTACACTGTGATCCTGAATTCCCTTGAAACCTATGTGTATCTTGCAGGAGCTCTTGCCATTGGTGTTTTAGCCATCGAGGTACAGTGCAAATTGGGATCCTCTTGGCCACAAAAGATGTCTTATTTTCCTTATGTTCCCACCACAGGCCTCTCATCTGAATTTTTCCTTTCTAGTTGGAAAGTTACTTGTAGGAATATGTTATATATTCCTACAATTACTCCCAGAGCTATAATTGCACTCAACAATGAACTAATCATCCCTGTTGGACAGCATTACTTGGTCTGTTGTGTGGATGTTTGGGTGGTTTACGGGTGGGGAATTTTGGTGGGTGGGGATGTGTCGGGATTGTCATGTATGTTGGGCTTGGTCTCTGGGTGTTATGTGAATTTCGTTGTATGGGTATACTGTGCATATACGTACAATGACAATAAACTTTATATATATATATGTGTGTGTGTGTGTGTGTGTGTTTTCTGAGGTTTTCGTGGGTGTTGTATGTAGGTCTTTGGTTATTTGGGTTTTCTCCCGTGTAAAATTGGAAGTGTCTTGGCGACGTTTCGACAAAGTCTCATTCGTCATCTTCAGGCTGGTGTTTTCTCCTAGAAGCACGAAGTCGAAAACACCAGCCTGAAGATGACGAATGAGACTCTGTCGAAATGTCGCCAAGACACTTCCAATTTTACGCGGGAGAAAACCCAAATAACCAAAGACCTGCACACACACACACACACACACACACACACACACACACATAATGATTTAGAGCAATATTTCTCAAACTTGGTAATTGTAAAATGTGTAGAGTTCAACTCCCAGAATTCCCCTGGCTGGAGAATCATCAGATAATTGCCAAGTTTGAGGAAAAACGAATTCAGCGGAAGTGCCTTAGGTTTTATGTGAACACAGTACTTCACTGGCATTTCTTAAAGCAGCTGGTGGTTGAGAAATCAATTGATTAAAGTTAGGTATGACACTCAAAACAGCTGCATCCCTCTTCTTATTAGTTTGGAAGCTGGTTTGGAAGTCTGAAGTTTGAATAGGCACTGAAAATCCTTTATAATCCTAGTTGCTAACTTGAAGTGTTTATACGTGCTGGGAAACAATTGTCCTGTACTGCCCTCTGGTGTTAGGCCTAGCATACTCACTCATTCCAAATGCATATGTTTGAGATGAGGTCAATTTTACTTCGTAAAAATGCATGGTAACAAAGCAGTGATTTTCTTTTTTAATTTAGCATTCATTGGAAAATTATTCCTGCATTCACTTACGGGTCAATTTAGTAGTTTTTTATTATTATTGTGATTTGATGGGATTGCATAACTCTCTACATATTGCAGGGATGAAACATCCTGGTTTAGGGGGTCCTAACAACCCTCAGCGGTTGGTGATTCTGTAGTTAAATGTATGTCACAGCACGATTTCATCCCTCATTAGATTATTTGAACCAAGGAAAAGGAGGTGGAAGAAACTATTGGAATTAGTCAACTAAAAAAAGTCCTCTTAAAGAACAGAAGCTTTAAATTGATCATTGCCTCACAGGGAGGCCATAGAAACAATTAAGGAAAGGAGTGATATTACTTCAGCTGGTTTAAGTTGTTATTTAGTGATTTTTTTCAGCAGACAAATTTTGAAGCAAATTTGTCCTACTGGCCCCAAAATTCTTGGGGACTAAGAAAGAACAGAATTTCCCACCCTTTAAAAAAAAAAGTATACAAACGTGAATCAGGAGAAAAGTATTAATGATTTCCATACAAAATTCTTCTTTTGGATAAAACTGATAAGTCTTTGATTGAAACCTAGACCTATTCTTCCAATAGTTCTCCCTTTTTTTCTTTAGCTAAGTATAGTTAAAGCTTTCTGTTATAATTAGAGTCAGTGGGCACCTATTTTGCCATATTATATATAAATGTAGTCTCTGACATAGCATATAGACACATACTCCCTAATATCCTTCTAATACTTTAGATTTTCATAGAGATAGACAGACAGACAGATCTGTGTATATCCATGCTTACATCCACATTCATACACACTTTATGTTCATATTTTGTATAGCTCTAATACAGAACTTTAGGGACACGAAGGTCCAGGGGCTAAGATGCTGAGCTTGTTGATCGAAAGGTCGGCAGTTCAGCGGTTCGAATCCCTAGTGCCGCGTAATGGGGTGAGCTCCCGTTACTTGTCCCAGCTTCTGCCAACCTAGCAGTTCAAAAGCACGTAAAAAACGCAAGTAGAAAAATAGGGACCACCTTTGGTGGGAAGGTAACAGCGTTCCATGCGCCTTTGGTGTTTAGTCATGCCGGCCACATGACCACGGAGAGGTCTTCGGACACCGCTGGCTCTTCAGCTTTGAAACGGAAATGGGCACACCCCCTAGAGTCGGGAACAACTAGCACATATGTGCAAGGGGAACCTTTACCTTTACCTTAATACAGAACTCCTTTTAAATTTACAATTGTATATCCTTTATGCCTTCTATGCCTACTTTATATGGCTCTTACATTCAACTTTTTGCCTATTACATTTTAAAGTTTCTTCATGATGACTATTTGTATAACCTTGCCCCCCTTTGAAGATCTCTGACTGTAACAAAATGGATTTGGTTTGATCTGTAATAACCAGGACCCTCTCTTTTGTTTTATGTCTTTTACAGCTGTTTGCTATGATCTTTGCTATGTGCCTCTTTCGGGGGATCCAGTAGGAAGTGTTTCATGAGCCACAAATGATTTTTCAAGGACTTGCTTTGAAGAAGGAAAAAAAAAAGATAAACTTTATTTTTTCGGTTAGCAAACTAAAAAAGGAGGGAAAGGACTGTAATATATTAATGATCAAAAGGATTGTACTTCAGGGGCTGGAACTTTGAGGTGCTGTCTAGTTCCTTGCCATCTCCAAGAGGAGTCATTCATCTGAAGCCACTCAAATGGATTGCACTAAAAGCCTGCAAGACAGGATGAGAAATGAACTCTAATAATATCCAGGATGTTGTCTGGAACACACATCTCTCATACAATAATGATCCATTGATTGAAGAAGATAAAGAAGACTACCTACTTTAAACGATATCTTCATTTAAAATACCAAAACTGCCATCTAAAGCATTGAGATGTATACAGATTACTTCAGTTTTAAGCTAAGTGGGGGAAATGCATTGGCACTTGACTTGCAAGCGTTCTACCAAGATAGATAGTTTTCCATCTCGTGTGTTATCCATAAGATACAAGCATTCAGGAATGCTTGGAATGGAGAATACCTTCTCCAAGAATTTTGAGGGTGGGGTTGTGTGTATCAGATCTAATGATGAAAAGTAGGGTAAGCTGAAATCAGTGCATACCATTTTAGTGCATACCATTTATCACACTGAATTTTCTGATCAGTGTTATGTGAGAACAAAGACTAAAGCAGCTCAGCTGCTGGTTCCCTCACCTTAAGGAAAAAAAAGTATGTTCTTGTCTAGAATTGTTGGTGCTGCCTCCCCTAAGGAGATGTATCTGTTTTGGGTTTTTTAGGCTTTTGAATGTCTTGTCACCATCATGCTCTGTGAAAAATACATTGCCAAGTTTGGCCTTCATATAGCAATTGATTTAGCTTGGTGTCTTGTCCCCATGTGCCTTTCAACTGTGTTAAAAATAATCCCCAACAAGCACGGAAAGCAATGAGGCATTTTTGCAGTTGCCTTTTGCAAAATTTAATTTGTAAATTTTGTGGTGTTGCTTCTGACCTAGGCATTCTTCGCTTAAAAAAACCCCAATATACTCTGATTTATTGTTTTTTTTCTTTTCATTTTTAACTGTTGCCAAGTTCTAGCTTCAGTGGTCTATTATCCACTCAGCAAACACAGTCAATAAGCCCAAGAGGCAGAACTGAAGTTCCAGAACTGAAGTTCCAAGTAGCAATGTGTAAAACATGTGAAGTACAAAGAATTTTGAGCTTGAAACTTTCCATTTCAAGTTTTAAACAGTTCCTTCAAGTTTGAAATGGTTTTCCCTGACCATTCCAGAAGAGTCAAACTGCCCCAAAACACTTGCTTCAAACTGGGAATATTTTGTTCAGCCTTAAATGTTGTTGTTTAGGATTCTGATGAATATGTAAATTAGAGTGAAATTGCATTATTTACTGAATGTTGGACAAAGATGTAAACTGGCAAAATAATATGATGTGACACTTTTAAAAGAGATGGTAACCTACTACCAAAAATATGAATAGGATTTGGTGACATAGGATGCCAAAGATGAGATGTTGAGAATCCCTGTTGAAAGCAACAATAACAAGGTGTTCATCTGTAAGTAATAATCTCCAGAAGTATAGCTTGGGGGTGGGGGGGAAACCCAGCAATTATTATTTGATATGAGATGAAAACATTCTAGAACAATCATAGTTATCACGACTGTTTGGTTAATTAACATATGGATAAGTTAAATCTCAATGTAGTCTTTGACAATCTTTCAAACATGGTTTCAGTGTTATTTTATTAAGTTCTGTACATTTAGAATTCACTATGGCTTCCAAACAAGTCTTCGGAGAAAGGCGGCATACAAGTTGAACAAATAAATAAATAAATGAGAAAGCCAGGTTTGTAGGATCTGAAGAAGAACTCAGTTAGTTGGTCCCATCTAGAGATAATAGCCTACATCTCCCACAATACACGAAAGGCATTTTGTTAGTGTGTGTGTGTGTGTGTGGGGAGACAGAATTCTATTTCAACAAGGATGCTAGGCATGACAAAGAGGGAGGGTGGAGGTGCTGACCTGTGATTTGGTAACCTATTATTGGCTGCTGCGATGGGACAGATCCAGCCAATGAGCTGCAGGTGATTGGGGGCTGTTTAATTCCAACTACTCTTAACCTTAGCCAACAGGAAGCACACTAAGTGTGCTGTTAATTTTTATTCAGAAATCTCTGAAGCTCAATACCTATTTCAAGGAGTTGGCCCTGAGATATGTTCTCTGTCTTCCTCCACTTGCTCCAAAAGATACTCATACCCTGAAAAATGAAACTTATTAAGTGACAGGCGGAGCAGGTGATGACAGAACTAAGAGAAAACTAATATAGTTTCCTGATATTCTCTTTCTGTTTCAGAATCTCAGTGCCTGTGTGTCTTTAGCTTACCTGGTGGTTTTCCAAATTCTGACTCATTCTGCTATCTCCAGTTTGCTCTTCAATTTGAACATTTTTCTGCCCTTTCCTTTCATTATTTCAGCACAGGCACTCATGATAATCCCAAAGAAAATCCTAAAGAATGACACAGAGCTAGCTGTATAGGTAATCAAGCCTAACCTACTGTTTAGTAATGGTTTAGTCTAGCTTCTGCTTAAGCAATCCCAATGAAAGGGAGACCACCACTTCCTTGGCAGAGAAAAGGGAGTCAATTGTTTTACAAAATAAAGGGGATTAACTTGCTGGCTTCAACGATTCCTGTGAAAAGACATCTGACACTTACCGCAAAACCACACTAATGGAGAGAAAGAAATGCATTTATATAAGAGAATTATTGAAAGTAACACTGTCGGGTTTGACCAAGCGTGCAGTCAGAAAAACTTAATTAGGATTTTTGTGCTGTCAGATTTGCAAAATTCATTTTAGAACAGTCAAGGATTGGAAGACTGGTTTCCTGTTTCTGTTTAGTTGGAGTTAGGCTGCAGCCATTAGGTCCTAAATATCATTTGTTTGGTTTAGGCTTAGCAGATCCAATTAAACTGAGCCATTTTGGTTCATAAACCTTGGTGTATTGTGGGAACCCAGTGAAATATAGATTTGTGCTTCAACAATCTGTAACTTGGCATGATACATGAACCAACCCTTCCAGCAAATTCCAAATTGCATTATCTCTCTTCCTGATCTGGAAATAGATTAAAGGGCAATTTCTGTTCCAAATGAACTTGTGCCTGAGCTGATCATCCCTTTGTCACTAATCTTTTTAGGAAGAAGGGATGACCCATAACATGTTCTTCTACACAAGCTTAAGTGAAATGGATATATGTGGCTAAACCCCTGCATAGATTGTATGCTTTAAATGGGAGTTTGTCCAGAAGAACTTGGGTCAGGGCTGTCTCCTTCTTATGTTTGTGTTTGTGACTCTAGATCCACCCAAGTATTTCTCACTCTCTGTGGTTGTCACTGTTGCAAGTGCCTGGGAAGCAGGTCACTTATAAAGTAAATGTTGAGATCTATTTTAAATGTTCCTTTTATTAGAAGGCTAGAGCTAATTTAACTTGTATTCCTTATTGTAATGCTTTTTATATTGAAAGGGATTTTTTGTAACATAAAAATAGGATGCTATTCTGAAGCATTTGCACAGTTTCTGTGTGCATTTCTTAAAAAATGAAAAGACAAAAATAAAGACACTGTGACAACAAAGCTTTACTTTCCACAATTCATGGCTTCTGTGTTTTTCTTTTTGAGATTGAAGTGTAATCGCCTTTTTCCCCGAGGAAAACAAAATAGGGTCAAAATCCAAACAGTAGAACTTGTTATTTTGAGTTGAAAAGATGGAACAATTAGACCTTGTCCTATTCCGAATTATGAAATCTGATATAATTACCAAGTATTTTTGAGTTAAGATTGGGTTGGCTCTTACTTTTCAGAGATCACACAACATGTTTTGACTTTTTGAAAGCATTTGCACGTTCACAGTTAAAAGCCTGCAGGAAGCCAGTATGTATAAGGTACATTGAAGACATTTTTGAATACACAATTGTTTTTAGATTGTCAAGGTCATTGGAATAAAGTTGGCACAGGATGGAGTTTATTTTAAAGGCTCAAAGGGACATGTTCTCCAACCACAATTGACCTTTTTGTATATTTATGCTTAAAGTGAGCACATTAAATAATGATCTCTTGGGATTACATATGAATGCATCAATAAACAAAGGTTATTTGTCCAAACCTTTTTTGTAAAAAAAAATGGCTTCAAAATACAATAGTTTACTTAAACATAAAAAACCAGTAAGGATATGAATATAGCAGTGGTGAAATCTAAAATTTGTTATTACCATACTGTGGGCATGGCTTGGTGGTGGTGGGGGTAATGTGACTCTTCGGCAAAGAGGTTGTAAAAAAAAATGCTTTCAAAAGGCTCTGACAATCCCAGCTGAGTTGCCTGATCGGCGGAGGCATTTTTTCTTTTAAAAGCTTCTGCTGATGAGGCAACTCAGCTTGGATTGTCAGAGGCATTTAAAAGAAAAAAAGCCTCTGCCAATCAGGCAACTCAGCTGGGATCATCAGAGGTTTTTAAAAGCATTTGACGATCCCAGCTGAGCCACGCAATCATCAGAGGCTTTTTTTTTCTTTTAAAAGCATTTTTCGGCTGAAGAGGTTGTAGAAAAAATGCTTTTAAATTTTTTTTAAAAAAGTCTCTGATGATTGTGCAGCTCAGCTGGGCATGGGGGGTGGGGGCAGGGATTTTTGCTACCAGTTCTCCAAACCACCCGCCTCCATCGCTACCGGATCGGGCGATCCGGTCCAAACCAGGAGCATTTCACCCCTGGAATATAGCCATATCCAGCATAACATTCTATTTCAGAGCAGCTAACAGTATGTAAAGTACAGAAAAGGAGTAAGAAATAGTAAGCCAAAGAAGTGAAAAGACAATAGAAAGAAGAAAAGGAATATAGCCAGATTTACACTAACACTATTCAATATTGCTCTCTCATTTTTTTACTTTGCAAACCATATTTAGTTTGCTTTGCATTTAGTTTATTTATATTTGCACTATACCAATTCATATTTTGTCTTTTTCTCCTCAAACTTGCCACCTATTTTTCAGGAACTCATCAGTTTTCTCCAGACTGATGTCTTTCTTGGTCTTCCCGTTCCTTCTCCAACCTGTTTGGGGCCTTGGCCATCTGTGTACAAAAGTCTATGCACATTTATCTCCTAAATTGACACACATATCTAATATCGCCATATGCATTCCTTGTATATTTATGCACAATACATTAAAGAAAGGACAGCACAGGCCTAGAACTTACTGTTCGGTTAATGTTGAACCCTTCACTGGCATCTCATTGAATTTTTATACTTGCTTTTCTTGCATCATATAAGAGCTGTGGTGGCGCAGTGGTTAGAGTGCAGTACTGCAGGCTACTTCTGCTGATCACCGCCTGCCAGCAGTTTGGCAGATCGAATCTCACCAGGTTTAAGGTTGACTCATCCTTCCATCCTTCCGAGGTGGGTAAAATAAGAACCCAGATTGTTTTGGGGCAATATGCTGACTCTGTAAACCACTTAGGGCTGTAAAGCACTGTGAAGCGGTATAGAAGTCTAAGTGCTATTGCTACCATAGTGTGCTCCTCCCACTTTTAGGAAGCAATCTTCAACTCTACTCTTTCCATAATTAAATCTCTTCCCTGTATCAGGGAATTTGGGAATGCTTTCTATAAATCAACAACACTGCAATAAATTCATTTTCACACATTAATACTTTTCCCAATGAATAATAAAAAAATCTGGTTTTTTCCTGCATGGTATGAAGTTGTATTGTGCTTCCCAAATTTTATTCACTGTCACCTCTTCTTTCAGTCAGAATTCTGCCTCTTTTCTTGACATACTTAATAAACTGATGCCCCTGGGTTTGTTTGTTTTTTTACATTCCCCTTTGTTATCTCTCCTTTAGTATAGGAGAAAAATAAACAGAATTCTTGCAATTCCCAAGAATCGATGCAGACTCTGCCCAAGGCCTAGGGCACGGCCCTGCACAGCTGTGCTCCATAAGAAAACCACATCCATATTTTAGTAATTTTCTAGTTGCAGATGGAGAGGAAGATTTTTCCTGCTTTAGAATAGATACACCTTAGAATAGAACAGAATATATTTTTTTCAACATTCTCATAGAATAGAATAGAACTTTCTTTTCACCAATATTTTTTTGGATATTAATACTGTATAGCTCTTCATTGTGAATGTATCTACATTGTCTGCATTAAGCTAATTTTATTTATTTTAAGCATGATACTCCATTTTGGGGTTGATTGGCCAAAGGCATAGTAAGAAATTCATTTAACATAGTATGTTTTTCAATCCTACTCTTGAATCAGGGCATGACATAATAGGAATAACAGAAACTTGGTGGGATGAAACCCATGACTGGAACATAGTGATAGAAGGATACAAACACTTCAAAAAAAACCAGACCCCATAAAAGAGGAGGTAGAGTTGCACTGTATGTAAAGGACCACTATATTGCTATAGAATTGCATGAAACCAAAGACAAAAAACTCCTAGAATACATATGGGTGAACATAAAAGACAAAAAGAATGACATGGCCATAGGCCACCCAATCAAGCAGAAAAAACAGATATCCTTTTTTCCAACCAACTAACAAACATATGTAGGAAACACACTACAAATGTAATGGGGGACTTCAATTACCCTGATATCAATTGGAAAACTCATTCTGCACCAAGTGAAAAATCAAACAGGTTCGTAACCAACCTATCTGACAACTTTGTTGTCCAAAGGGTAGAGGGACAGCCATACTGGACATAATACTTACAAACAGAGAAGAAGTGATAGAGGGAGTTAAAACTGCAGGAACCTTGTGTGAGAGTGACCATTCAACATAACGCAAAAACAAGCAGTAGAACAAAATTATACCGGAGTCTTAAATTTTAAAAGAACTGATTTTAATAAACTCAGAGATAACTTGGGAAAGATTCCTTGGATGAAAATCCTAAAGGGGAAAATAAGAATCTTGGGAAACTCTGAAAAATATGATCATAAAAGCCCAGACCAGTGCAATACCGCTGAGAAAGAAAAACAAAAAATCCAAGAAGAAACCAGCATGGCCGCACAAAGATCTCTCTGACAAATTGAAAGACAAAAAGGACAAGAACAAAAAATGGAAAGAGGGACACATAACTAAGGCAGGATATCAGCAGACAGCCAGAATCTGCAAAGTCAGGAAAGCAAAGGCTCAGAATGAACAAGACTTGCAACAAAAGTCAAAGATAACAAAAAAAGTTTCTTCCAACATATAAATAACAAGAAAAAAATCAAGGAAACAGTCGGTCCAATAGAGAGAAGATGGCAAGGAAGTAACAGGCAACAGAGAGAAAGCAGAGCTGCTTAACTCATTCTTTGCATTGGTCTTCACTCAAAAAGAAACTATAGCCCAAACTACCAGAAACATAACTGTAAAAAGCAGACTGGAAATAAAAGTTAAAATAAGCAACCCCCCCCCAAAAAAAAACAGTAAGAGAACACCTGTCTGATCTTGATTAATACAAATCACCAGGACCTGATGGATTACATCTCAGCGTTCTAAAGGAGCTGACCGATGTCATCTCAGAACCATTGCACCACATCTTTCAAAAATCCTGGAACACCGGGGAACCAGCAGAGGACTTGAAAAGAGCTGATGTGGTTTCCATCTTCAAAAAAGGAAAAAAACAGACCCAGGAAACAACAGACCAGTCAGCCTAACATCAATACCCGGGAAGATACTGGAAAAAATAATTAAAAAATAGATCTGCCAACACCTAAAAATGAGTAAAGTAATAACTAGCAGTCAGCACAGGTTTGTTAAAAACAGATCATGCCAAACCAATCTTATTTCATTCTTCAACATAGTGACTAAATTAGTAGATCAGCAAAATACTATGGACATAATATACTTAGACTTCAGCAAGGTATTCGACAAAGTAGACCACAACCTACTTCTTCATAAGCTAGAAAAAAGTAGGATAGCTTCACCACCAGATGGATTTGCAACTGGCTGACAAACCATACTCAATGAGTAGTCCTTAATGGGTCTATGTCTACATGGAGAGAAGTAAGCAGTGGGATGCCACAAGGTTCCGTCTTAGGCCCAGTACTCTTCAATATCTTCATAAACAACTTAGATGAGGGAATAGAAGGGGAACTCAAAGGGGAACTCACCAAATTTGCAGATGATACTAAGCTGGCAGGAATAGCTAACACTCTGGAAGATAGGCTCAAGATCCAGATGGATCTTGACAGACTTGAACACTGGGCCCTATCTAACAAAATGAAATTCAATGTAGAGAAAAGTAAAGTCCTACACTTAGGTAAGAAAAATCAAAAGTACACATATAAACTGGGGAAAACCAGGCTTAATAGCAGTGATTGTGAGCGGGCTCTTGGAGTCTTAGTGGACAACCAGTTAAATATGAGCCAGCAGTATGCAACAGCAGCTAAAAAACCCAATGCAATCCTAAATTGCATTAACAGAGGGAGACAATCAAGATCAATTGGGGTACTAATACCACTCTAAAAAGCCCTAGTAAGGCCACACCTAGAGTACTGCATCCAGTTTTGGTCATCATACTATAAAAAAAGATGTTGAGACTCTAGAAAAAGTGCAGAGGAGAGCAACCAGGATGATTAGGGGACTGGAGGCTAAAACATACGAAGAACGGTTGCAGGAACTGGGCTTGGCTAGTCTAGCAAAGAGAAGGACCAGGGGAGACATGATAGCCATCTTCCAATATTTGAGGGGCTGCCACAGAGAGGAGTGGGTCAAGCTGTTTTCCAAAGCACCTGGAGGCCAAATAAGGCATAATGGATGGAAACTGACCAAGGAGAGATTCAACCTAGAAATGAGGAGGAACTTTCTTACAGTGAGAACAATCAGCCAATGGAACAGCTTGCCTTTGGAAGTTGTGGGAGCTTCATGACTTGAGACTTTCAAGAAAAGATTGGACTGCCATTTGTCAGAAATGGTATAGGGCAGGGGTCAGCAACCTGCAGCTCTGGAGCCACATGTGGCTCTTTCACTCCTCTGCTGCAGTTCCTTATCACTCAAAATATGCGCCAGAACCACCAATGTGTGACACCCGCCGGCATGTGATTTATTGAGCTTTTCAACCTCCGGTAGGCCAACCATGGCTAAATCTAAGAAAAGAAAAGTTTCAGAAGAAAACAAAATGTTTTGTTCAACTACATATGCTAGTTTTGTGGCCGCTCAAGAAATAATCAGGCATGGGAAGGGTTTTGTGGCTCCCAGTGTTTTCTTTTCTGTGGGAAACAGGTCCAAATGGCTCTTTGAGTGTTTAAGGTTGCAGATCCCTGGTGTAGGGTCTCCTGCTTCAGTGCGGGGTTGGAACAGATAACCTATAAAGTCCCTACCAACTCTGTTAATCCGTTAAATAGCATTTTCCCATGCAAATCCCTGAAATCCTTTTTCAGTATTCCCTCGTTACTATTTCATTCCCAAACCCAATTCTACCACTTTTGTTTTTAATTCTATCCACGTTACTGAAGGTTCCTTGGTTAGCTTTTCTCACCCACTTCCAAAACAATGTTTTATTTCTATCCAAATGTTTCTGCAATTTCTCTGCCTTTAATCACAACCGTGGTTTGCTATAGTCCTTGCAATATATTTTCTGGGCATGCATGTCATGCAGTGTTTTTTTCTCATCCTTATTTTTTGGCAACATCCATTCCCTTTCTATACTTCCCATTAGTTTATCTTCTGAGTCACAGATTATTTTCAGTGTTTCAAGCAGTTTTTACATTCTTTTTTCTTACATTCTCTTTTCAATCATTATGTTTGTAATTCAGCCTTGCTTTTTCATATACCTGTGCTTCATCTGCCTACAGTCATCTACTTTCCCTGTGGCTTCTTCATTCCTTTTCTGGCCCTCTCACGTCACTAATATTTACTACCATGCTGAGAGCACAACTTCTGATAGTTAGCGGCCACATTTGGTATACTGGAAGAATACCTAGAGCAGTGATGGCTAACCTTTTTGCCATTGCGTGCCAAAAGTGGGGGGAGCGCAGTGGGGTCACACGCACACGTGCCCACATCCATAATTCCATGTGCCCTGCCCCCCGTGTTTCCCCCACATTTGGCATGCAATGGCACAGTGGGCCTGGTAGGCCCATTTCTCTCTCTCCCCAGGATCCAGAGCCTTTCTAGGAGCCTGGGGAGGGCAAAAACGGCCTTCCCCCCCCAGAGGCCCTCTGGAGGCCGGAAACAATGTGTTTCCTGATTTCTGGTGGGCCCAGAAGGCCCAAAAATCAGCTGGCCGGCGCATGCATGTGTGCCGGACCTGAGCTCGCGTGCCCACCGATATAGCTCCACGTGCCACCTGTGGCACCCGTGCCATAGGTTCGCCATCACGGACCTAGAGCATCTCATCAAATGGTTCTCAAAGTTTTCCCATGAAAAAAATAGCTGCCACCATATATGTGGCAAGTAAGATGCATCCATTATCTCAGAAGACAAATAAATGGTACTTCAAAGAAAAGTAATTTGCCTATACTCCAAAGTACAAGACAGAAACTGCACTGAATTCGTAAAACAGAACTCACTCTCTTAAATTGACAATTTTTCAATAATTATTTCATAAAATGAAATAATTCATAATAATTGACCAATGAGGGTCAAAAACAAGTAATTTAAGCATTTTTAAAAAAATGAAGCCCTTAGATGAATAGGCAAATATTATTACACAACCACGAAACTGGAATGCACAGAGAAAGATATCTGCATTGGTGCACTCCAGACTGAGAAGTTCAAACGTTACAGTCTTGTTTAGGATTCCAGTACACAATGGTTTATTTTGTCTCCATGACTGGATTTTGCCTTTGAATGGTAGGTAAAAGATAACACTGCTAAAAGTGGGAAGGACTGTAACATAGTGTCCATGACAAAGACACAATTATTTAAATATAATGGTACATGTGAAATAGGTGAAATGTAATGACTCCTCTGTGCAATTGGTAATTTGTCCTTTCTCTCTTTAAAATTCTACAAGAGTACCAACTTTTGGAGGAGTTCTGGGGATCAATGAAGTCATGTAATGCTTGTAGGAACTGCTGAAGTACTGTAGTTTAATATCCTGTATTAAGCAGCTCCTAAAAGCATTGTGTGGCTTCAGTGGTTCATCAGCTCAAGGAAGGACAACGCTGTCCACCATTTTTAACAGAGTTGGAAAGGACCTTGGAGGTAATAAATAGTAATAAATTACTATTAAGTACTAATTACTTAATTCTTTCTCATTTAGATTGTTAAGATAATCTTTATATTTTAGTTGATAGGTAATTGGTAAATTGTACTTAGATGGGATTGCTTTGTTACTCAAATTGGAGGTGTTTCTCAAGCTTGGGAACTTTAAGAAGTGTGGACTTCAACTCTCAGAATTTTCCAGTCAACATGGATTCAGAGACTACATTTAATTATAGCACTGATTCTCAACCTTGGTAACTTATAACAGGGATCCCCAAACTCTGGTCCATTGACTGGCACTGGTCCGTGGCATGCCAGCAACCAGACTGTGTAAACAAGTGAAGCCCCATCTGTGAAATGCAGGCAGCATGCAAAACCATGCCCCCTCTGGTCCATGGAACAACCTTTCTCTATGGAACTGGCCCCTGGTGTCCAAAAGTTTTTTTGGGGGGGGGGGTCACTGACTTACAATATGTATAGACTACAACTCTACAGCAGGTTGGCTGGGAAATTCTGGGAGTTGAAATCACACATTTTATAGTTGCTAAGATTGAGAAACACTGCTATATCAGGTGAAGATCCAGGAGATACAGTCAGATGATATGCTAAGTTTGATATTTTCCCCCTAGAGTTTAGCATGTTGTATGAAGCCAACCTACTTGGCTCATATTGCTCAAATCAATATGAGACAACCATCCTCCTCCCAAAAACCCAGTTACGGTACCCCGTTGTTTTGTGTTAAGGATGCCCAATATCATTCTTCCAAGTAATCACCTCTATTTCTTCTACAACCTTGATACATCCATGATTCCAAAAAGATGAAGGATCTTTTAGTCCCCTTCCTGATGTTCCATAAGTCCAGCGGTGCTGAGGCATATGGCGTTACAATGTGGATTCCCCTGTTCAAATATTTTGGAAACAGCACAAAAATTGTAACAGCAAACAGTAACGGCAAAAATTTGTAGGGTGAAAGTGTTCAAGCTAAGGGATTTGCCATTTGGTGGGACTTGAGGGAGTAAATTGAGAGAACCCAGAGAGGGATGGAGCCCATTAAATGGCTTGTGTGATGTGTTGTCTCTGGGGAGGGGAAGTGCGGGGGGGGCAGTGATGAAATCTAAAATTTGTTACTACCAGTTCTGTGGGCGTGGCTTGGTGGGGGGGGTAATGTGACTGGGTGGGCATGGGCAATTTTTTTTTTTTACTTATAAAACCATTTTTTCTACAACCTCTTTGGCGAAGAGATTGTAAAAAAATGCTTTCAAAAGGCTCTGATGATCCCAGCTGAGTTGCCTGAGGTTTTTAAAAAAGCCTCTGCCGATCAGGCAACTCAGCTGGGATCATCAGAGGCATTTAAAAGAAAAAAAGGTTTTATTTTTCTTTTAAAAGCCTTTGACGATCCCAGCTGAGCCGTGTGATCATCAGAGGCTTTTTTTTTTACTTTTAAAAGCATTTTTTGGCTGAAGAGGTTGTAGAAAAAATACTTTTAAAAGTAAAAAAAAAAAGCCTCTGATGATTGTGCGGCTCAGCTGGGCATGGGGAGGGGGGCAGGGATTTTTGCTACCGGTTCTCTGAAGCACCCGCCTCCATCGCTACTGGATTGGGCGATCCAGTTCGAACCGGGAACATTTCACTCCTGGGGGGGGGGGGCTAATTTATTAATTTTTTTTCTGTTCATTTTATTTTTTATATATGATTTTTTATATATGTGTAAAGCGCCTTAAGTCTCCATGTGTGAATAGACAGCAATATAAATTTTCTAAAATAAATAAATAAAAATAAATAAATTTCTATCGCTGTCTCTATTCTTTAGAATGTTCTTCTGGTTGCACTTCAAAGTTCCTTAGGAAACTTGCAAAAAATCTTCCTCTTCCAATTGGCACAAGAGGGGGCAGTTTTATGTTGTGCAGGTGGCACATATTTTTTAAGGATTTTGATCTTGCTTCTTCTTTTTGCATTGTTCATGTTTAGCTGCCTGTAACCTCTGGGAATGGTTGAAAAAGCACCCTTGGGACAACCTCTGGGTATGGTTGTCCTACAAGTATAGTAAATTAACCACCAACCAAAACTGCTGAAACACATCACAAGATGAAAGGTGGGGAAAAGGAATGATGGAAGGAAGCTTGGCAGCTATCCATCCTTTAGCCACAAATCCTGAGTACACACTTAATCCTATCAGTGTCTTAGTGTTGCAGCAACAACAACATCCTTTCTACTTGCTGTTTTGCTTCAGTTCTGCTTCTCTATATGAAAAACTGTAAGATGCATTCCTTTTTGGGAGAGGGGACAAAAAGTCTCCAAAATCCTGCTAGAAGGTTGTTCCTCCTTCATAACCATTTCTGGCTGTTCAGCATTATGGTTAAAAATTACTCGTCAATTAGATTTTATCATACTGAAGACCAAAGGCAAATTAGTTCAGCAACAGATAAACTTATAACTGAACGTGATCTTCAAATAACTTTTAACCCCTATGAGGTTTTCACCGCTCCTTTACAAAATATTATTCTTGGTGCCATGTTCCACTTTTTTAAAATGTTCAAGTACCCCAGACTGTCTTTAAAGACTGCAGATGGTATTAGAAGGAGTGTGCTTTATGACAAGCTGCCTGTAAAAGATTTTTCGATTGTTCATAATGTATTTTACCAATACCAGATTTTGTTGGAGTTAGCAGGCATATGGAATTTTGTAAATAAAAAAACGAGGTTGTTGGTCCATTGCCTAATGATTACTTATGCAAAATAATTGAAAGGCTAATAAAGTCTGGGTGTTTGAGATTATTTATTAGCTTCCGTTTAATAAGTGTATTTGATTTTCACACACTTGGGAAGCCGATGAGTACTTTTATTCAGTAATCTATGTTGAACTGCTGCTTTCCTGCCGTATGTGAAGTGCTGGTGGTCCGCATTTTTCTAGTTCAGTGGAACAGTTTATAGCTTTTAATAACATTTTCATGGAATCCCTGAGCATATTTGATTTCAGAACAGCAGGCAAGTGTTTGATCTGTAAGAAAAAACTCAGCCTATGTTGAAGCCCCTGTTACTGTGATCCAGGATGAAAACCTACCCTTACTATACATGAACTTCACTGTCTAGGACAGGGGTCCCAACCATGGGCCATGATCCATACCAGGCTGTGGCCTATTTGAAACCAGGACATGCGAGAGGAGGGCTGATGTGCACTTGTGCGCAAACTGCTGCTACACTCATATGAGCAGTGTCCCAGCACACCTGCAAGTTGGTCCCGATTGCATGGCCTGGTTCCCCTTTTGGCCCCCAGCCAGGCTGCCAAGCCATAAAAGTTGGGGACCACTGATCTAGGATGGCACGGACTTAACTATTCCAGCCCTGAGAAACTATATGTGATGTTGTAAGCCACCCAGAATTACCTGACAGTGAGATGGGTGGCATATAAATTTAATAAATAATAATAATATACATGAAAAGGATATTGTTCTACCAATATGCTACAGTTGTTCAATCACATTGTGCCCAATTTATATGCATCTCTCTTGGTTTCACAAATATTGGTGAAAAACCTAGAAAATCTACTGGTATGATAATAAAACATGGATACTTATATGGCAAGGTTTTTTTTTTAACTATGTATTTTTTTTTACTATTTTGAAATGCCTCAAAGTGAGCCTTGGTAAAGAGACCATTATGAATTTTAATACGCTAATGAGTCATATTTACTATAGAAATATAACAGGGCAACATCTTGATTCATAAGAGCATGTAATTCCTTTCCTTGAACCAAAATTCAGTTTAAAGATTTGGAGACCGGATTAAAGCACAGTTGAAAAGTGTTCCTTCCTCTAATTCAGTTTTCTACCTGGAAACAAAATGCTCAATACCAGATGGTAACTGCTTGGAATCATACTTATTTCATTAAGTGTACAAATCATCTTTTCTACAGAGCAAGAACTGAAACAACTGAAAGTAGCATTAACAAATTCATTCCTATAGAGGAATTTAATCTCTCCAGGCATTCTCTCTTAATTCTAAGTTCACCACTTGAATCACCACATTTATCATAAAGTCAAATATTTCAAGAATTTCTATTTGATTCATGGTTTTTGTATGGTCTTCAGCTGCAGCATACATGGTAGTCCACGCTCATGTGCATACATAGTTAATGCCAGAAGTTGATCAAGACGGCAGTGTTGGAAATAGTTGAGCAGGAAAAAAAAAAGACCACAGTAGGCAAAATCAGCACATAAAATTGGCCATCCACGAATAAGTCTTTAGATTTTTCCAAATACCATTACTTGTTGAAAACGAAAAGATGCTACTTCAGTCTTCAATGTTATCCAGTTTTATGGATACAGTCAGGTCTTTCCACAATATAAATCATATGCCCTTTTTCTAGAGTCACTGTGCTCAGTCCAAAAAGTTTGGTCCATTTTAACAGATATATGCTAATAAAATTTTTGCAATCCGTTTCAAGAAGACAGTTGCTTGATGTAAATTCAATATAAGGCAAAACACAAAAACCACTATAAAGAAAATTAAGGAAAAGTGGGGGAAAAGCATGATACTCACCATTGAACGGATTGAAAAGTAAAAGGTAAACTGCTAGATTTTATCCTGGAGTGATAGATAACGTTGTGGTTTGTATGGAAAGAGCAACCAATTCCTGATTTTATTTAAAACTATCTGCAGATTTTCCCAATATTTTGATGGGAGCAACAGGGCAGGGGGAAAAAAAAGCAAATTTGCTTTATTTGCCCAACTGAACACAATGAATTGCAGTTTGGGTCGACCCATGGGTATACCTGGAGCAATATTTCTCTTATTTTTAGTCTATGGTTGCCCTTTTTCATATCATTAAGAACTTTGGTTTTGAGTCTGAAGAAATCAGCTGATATTTATCCCTTTTGGTTAAATAACAGAATGGATAAAAGGACATGCTAAGACTGCCATTTGTAATTGGCAAACATCACATAGACGATGTAGAGAATCTTGATTGGGCTCAAATAAATTACTTTGTTCTAGGTTAGCAGCCTCTTGCAACTACAAGAGAGGACAATCCATATCTAAATCTTTTTGGGGCATCTTGCAGAGTCATAGTTCACAGATTTAGTTCATGTAATAGGGTGCAATCCAGTTTTGGAGCTAACTGCCAAACATGAGAATCATTTGTAATTTCCCCCTCGGTGTTCCTAGACCTACACGTGCACATAAATACCAATTTGACTGATCTTTCCATTTCAAGAAGGATGAAAAGACCACCAAAATCAGACATTTCTACATTCACAAATCATTCCAGCATATACAATACAAACTAACCTAGACATGTTCAGTATTTACTATGCCATTTTAGGTACTTGATTATAACCAAGCTCTTGTGCTTTTTTAATTTGCACTAACACTTGACAATAATTTGTAAAAACTGGTAAATATTTCCCCGTGTTTTTATTTTTGTCTTGAAAAAAGCCTGTTAAATATTTATTTCGGTTTCCTCTTCTAATGTTCCTCTTCCTAGAATTATCTGAGAGTATTTTAGTTAACAACTAATACTTTAAAAACCAAACACCGCTAACTAGAACAGTACTAAGTGGCCAACAGCAGAGAAGAAAGGGAGAAATGATGATCAAAACCAAAAAGGCATATTTAGAAGCAGTAGCAGATTGAGGCTTTCTTCAAAAGAGTTTGAATCTCTTTTTAAATTAATATAGTTTATGTCCAGGTTTCAGATGTATGGTCATGATATCATTTTCTAAGAGGCACATTAAAAGATCAATATTCAACTTTCTAAGAATTCTGTATAATGTGCCTTTGGGATTCCCCCATAAAGCAAGACATTGTTTCAGCCTTGGCTGTAAGATGTTGGTAGACAGACTTGACAAGAGACCCAATCACAAGTGACAAATGAAAAGGAAGAATATACTTAAGACGTCCATTGCAATTTCAATGTAATTGCTGGGTCTATCTATGTAAACCTTGGAAAGCTGTTCCAAATCCCTTTCCAAGTCTATGATAGTTCAACTTCAACTCCTATCATCCTCATCTTGTGACAGATGTTCAGTCCAGTTGGTCTGGAAGATAGTAGAATGGGATATCCTGGGCCCATCATCTAGTTTTACAGAGTAATTTGACTAACAATTGGGAATCACTCTCCCCCACATTTTGAGCAAGCCTCATTATCTCTGTCCTTTCCAAAGAGACATTAGGCAGGAAGGAGCTCAGCTTTGATCTTTCTTCTTTTTCTTGTCTGCTGTGGCAGGGAGACCAGCACTGGACTGACACATTGATGCATGCTATAATGACTGCTTTTAAAGACAATGCACTAATGTGAACAAAAAGGAATGTGGAAAAGAAAAAGAAAAAAATAGAAAAGCCCTCCAGCCCTTCCAAATCAACCAAGGTCTTCCACCCCCTTAAAGTTCTGGCCATTAGACTTTCTTGGGTCTGCGTCCAACTTGATAGTAGTAATAAATGCTGATAAGTACAAAGAGGGCTCGGCTGATGAGAAGAAATGTGGCTCCCATAGACACTTGGCCGCTCTCAACCAAGGTGATTGAAGTCACTGAAAGAGAAAGGAGACAGCTGAAGGCTAAGATACCCACACTTACACCAAGCAAACTACCAACACATTAGCAGTCTTCTAGAACTCATCTTGAGATTTAAAAAAAAAACTAATTTACTGCATTCTTATTTAGCAGGATGGCCATGTTACTTTTGGTTTTGAACAAAAGTCATCCAAGGTTAGGTAGACCTAATTTACAATGATGAAAAGAAAGTTGTAGCTAAAACATGAAGAAGGCTGGTCTACAAATGTGTTTTTGCACATATTTATTTCTTGAAAGAAGGATCCCTGTAACTCAGATTACTGAGTTTATGTAACTCTGTTACATAAACTTCGCTTCAGATTAGGCTATAAATTGGGAGCCAGAACATTTTAAGGCCAAGATGAATGATGGAAAACCCAGGATTCATAGATATAGAATTCATTGATAGTTTAGCAGTAATAATCAGAACAGCAAATGAAGCTGACTTTCACTGTATAAATTTCCCCTTAGATCTGAACATTCAAACCAAAGCAGATCATATATTTTGCTTGGGATTCCAGCTTTTAAAATTTCCCTGTTTTAACAGCTTTTTTTTTTAACAGGAAAGATTAGTTTTCCCACTGACTTATGATAGGAAAGCAATTTCCAAATCTCTCAGAAAGTGCAAGGTAGACAGGATTTCTGCCATTAAAACTTTTTATCCTGGGATAACTGGTTACAAAAGAAGAAAAGCCACATTTATCAGTTGGTGAAGGAATACAGAATGACAGAGTTGGAAGGGACCTTGGAAGTCTTCTGCAACTCCCTGCCTGCAACTCCCTGAAAGAAAAAAATGTTTGAAAAATAGAGGAAAGGCTTAGTTTTTTAAATGAAATTAATCAAGTTTGTGAACTGCTTTGTTTTCAGAGCTTAGAAGCTTTGGTGAATTGGGAAGAAATAACTAGGTTGTATCGTTTTCTTTTCAGCACTTCTTTGTGAGCAAATATGAGTTCCAATATCACAATTGGTTCATGTTCCTTGCTCTGGTCTCCCAAAATAGTTAAGAAATATGTGGATCATAATGGGACTTGCTTCTTTACACAAAAAGAGGGGGGAGGGAGAGAGAGGGAGGGAAGAGAATAGAGATTTCATTCCTGTTTCCCAAAAGACCCCTACTTATTTATTTTTTTATTTTATCAAACATATATGAGATAACAGGTATAAGTATAAACATGGACATGAGCACATGAAATGAGTACAAATAAATGGGGACAGTAGGACAGGGATGGTAGACACACTGGTGCGCTTATGCACGCCCCCTTACAGACCTCTTAGGAATGACGTGAATGGTAGGAATGGTAGGCTTAGGAATGGTAGGCTGTTTAAGGTTAAAGTTTAAGTTTAAAGGCAGTTTAAGGTTAAAGCTATGGGGGTTTGAGGAAGTAACAATGGAGTCAGGTAGAGCATTCCAGGCATTGACCACTCTATTGCTGAAGTTGTATTTTCTGCCGTCGAATTTGGAGTGGTTTACCTTGAGTTTGTATCTATTGTTTGCCCGTGTATTATTGTGGTTGAAGCTGAAGTAGTTGCTGACAGGTAGGATGTTGTAGCAGACAATTTTGTGTACCTTGGCTTAGGTCAAACTGTAGGCAGCATAGTTCAAAGTTGTCTAAGCCCAAAATTTCAAGTCTGGTGGCATAAGGTATTCTATTGTGAGCAAAGGAGTGGAGTACTCTTCTCGTAAAATACCTTTGGACCCGTTCAATTGTCTTAATGTCCGATATACAGTGTGGATTCCAGGCAGATGAGCTGTATTCGAGGATTGGTCTGGCAAAGGTTTTGTATGCCCTAGTTAACAATACAGTGTTACCGGAAAAGAAGCTTCGCAAAATTAGGTTAACAACTCTTAATGGCTTTTTGGCAATGCTTACCCAGGAACTGTACTCCAAAGTAGCAAGCTTCGGTCAGTAGGGTCCAACGGATTATGACCTTCTCAGCTGTGTAGAGGGCATTCCACATGATGAGTGAGATGCCTATCACAGATTGAAAGGGAAAAAAGAGAAGGATCTGATTAGCTGATTTAGGACAGGATAAGGAGAGCTGCAGGATATGCACAGACAAATGCTGCCATTCATGTTGCTCATAAACCAAAGCTTTATGAAAGGACAAGTTCCACATGATCAGCTATTGCAGATTCACAGGTACCGTGATTTAAGCTCTCCGCCCTTTCAGTTTGCAAATTTTGGATCTTGCCACAGCCTAAACCCAAATATTCAATGTTAACTTGACACAAAATCTACAGTACTGCCTTAACAAATTATTTATCTCTTCAGTTTCTACTCTCCCCCGCTTTTAATGTGCTAACCAAGTAATTTTTGTCCATGGTTGAACAGGGGCATGCTTTATTTGAAAATGGACTTGTAACATAATATAAGCACTTACAGTTGCAAGAAAAAGTATGTGAACCCCTTGGGATTACGTGGAGTTTTGCATGAATTGGTCATAAAATGTGCTCTGAACTTCATGTAAGTCACAACAATAGAAGAACACAGTCTGCTTAAAATAATACTACACAAACATTAGATGTTGCCATGGTTTAATTGAACATAACATGTAAACATTCACAATGCAGGGAGGAAAAAGTATGTGAGCCCCTAGCCTAATGACTTCTCCAAAAGCTAATTGGAGCCAGGAGTGAACCAACCTTGACTCCAATCAGTGTGATGATATTGGATGTGTTGCTGACAGCTGTCCTGCCCTTTAAAAACACACACCTGTTTTGGGTTTACTGGTTTCAAGAAGCACTGTCTGATGTGAACCATGCCTCACAGAAAAGAGCTCTCAGAAGACCTATGATCAAGAATTGTTGACTTGCATGAAGCTGGAAAGGGTTACAAAAGTATCTCCAAAAGCCTTGATGTTCATGTGTCCACGGTAAGATAGACTGTCTACAAATGGAGAAAGTTTAGCACTGTTGCTACTCTCCCTAGGCATGGTCATCCTGTAAAAATGACTGCAAGAGCACAGCGCAGAATGCTTCATGAAGTAAAGAAGAATCCTAGAGTGTCAGCTAAAGACCTACAGAAATCTCTGGCACATGCTAACATTTTTGTTGACACATCTACAATAAGGAAAACATTAAACAAGAATGGAGTACATGGGAGGACACAATGGAGGAAGCCATTGCTGTCCAAAAAAAATATTACAGCATGTTTGAAGTTTGCAAAAGAACACCTGGATGTTCCACAGCACTACTGGGAAAATATACTGTGGATAGATGAAACCAAAATTGAGTTGTTTGGGAAGAACACACAACACTATGTGTGGAGAAAAAAAGGCACAGCACACCAACATCAAAACCTCATCCCCACTGTAAAACATGGCGGAGGGAGCATCATGGTTTGGGGCTGCTTTGCTGCCTCAGGGCCTGGACGGATTGTTGTCATTGATGGGAAAATGAATTCCAGAGTTTATCAAGACATTTTGCAGGAAAATGTACGACCATCTGTCCTCCAACCGAATCTCTGCAGAGGATGGGTGAGGCAACAGGACAATGACCCAAAGCATACAAGTAATTCAACAAAAAAATGGCTTCAACAGCACAGAATACGCCTTCTGGAGTGGCCCTGTCAGAGTCCTGACCTCAACCCGATTGAAATGCTGTGGCATGACCTTAAGAGAGCGATTCACACCAGACATCCCAAGAATATTGCTACACTGAAACAGTTTTGTGAAGAGGAGTGGTCCAAAATTACTCCAGATCATTGTGCAGGTCTGATCTGCAACTACAGGAAACATTTGGTTGAGGTTATTGCTGCCAAAGGAGGATCAACCAGTTATTAAATCCAAAGGTTCACATACTTTTTCCTCTCTGCACTGTGAATGTTTACATGTTATGTTCAATTAAACCATGGCAACATCTAATGTTTGTGTAGTATTATTTTAAGCAGACTGTGTTCTTCTATTGTTGTGACTTACATGAAGTTCAAAGTACATTTTATGACCAATTCATGCAAAACTCCACGTAATCCCAAGGGGTTCACATACTTTTTCTTGCAATTGTATATATAATATAAGCATTTAAACATAAGCATTTATGATGTATCAGAATATTTTAATTATATGCTAGTTTAGAACTGTTGGCTATCTGCCCATATTTTGTACATTTTGTTCTTTGTCTATATTTCCTATTTGTATATTTTTTCCATTTTTGTTTTATCCATTTCCTTTCTTTATCTGAGTGCATGAATGAACCTTGCTTTAATAGTTATCTTTGCTGTGATTTTATTTTTTTAAAGTCAATCCTGAAAATATTTTTCTAAGAAGCAAGTTTCAGAATCAATAAAACTAAAAAGTTCAGAGTATTTTTATCCACTTTCATATACAGTATACACCTTTACAATATCTTTCCCCTCTCCAAAATCTACCAAAATTTCAACTCCTCCCTTTCACCCTGCCCTGCATTATTGATAGATGTTTATCTCATAGTAGCACATTTCTCTTTGGATACATTACGTGACGATCTAAGTCTCTGGAGAAAGCTCCCCCCCCCCCACTCTCCCTCTCCCTCTCTCATCATTTATTAGGATTTAGAAATACAAAGGTTTTATTCAGTGGCGAAATCCAATTTTTTTTACTACCGATTCTGTGGGTGTGACTTGGTGGGCATGGTGTGGCTTGTTGGGTGTGGCTTGTGGGCGTGGCAGGGGAAGGATACTGCAAAATCTCCATTCCCTCCCCATTCCTGGGGGAAGAATACTGCAAAATCCCCATTTCCTCCCCACTCCCGGGGGAATGATATTGCAAAATCTCCATTCCACCCCACCCTGGGGTCAGCCAGAGGTGGTATTTGCCGGTTCTCTGAACTACTCAAAATTTCCGCTACCGGTTCTCCAGAACCTGTCAGAACCTGCTGGATTTCACCCCTGGTTTTATTTATTTAGTATATGGCATCTACAGAGGTCATGCAATCACTGATCTATTATTGTCCATCTACTGCAGGATGAAGACCTCTTCCGCATGTTTCCAATCAATACAGTCTTGAGCTTTCTTTTGCCAATTGGGCCCGCAATTATTGCTGATGTCATCGATCTGTCTTGTTTTAGATTTCTTTTATGGATGCTTTTTATCTTGATCTACTCTATGACTGCCTTGGTCCACCTGCCATCAGTTCTTCTTGCTCTGTGATCAGCCCCATCTCCATTTCAATTCTTTTATTCTCTTGATGATATATTTTCATTTGTTCTCTAATCCATGTGCGGATCTTTCTATCTTATCTTGTAATGCCGAGCATCTTTCCATGGCTCTTTGCACCACATATATACACACACAGATACAATGCAACACACTGGAGGAGATAATATATTAAGATCAAGCCACAATGAAATCACCATAATATGGAACCATAGAATTGCAATGGGCTAAAGGTTGGTTGGTTGGTTGGTTGGTTGGTTGGTTGGTTGGTTTGTTTGTTTGTTTGTTTGTTTGTTTGTTTGTTTATTTATTTATTTATTTATTCGGCTTATATGCCGCCCTATCTCACAATGGACTCAGGGCGGCTCACAATAATAAAAACAAAGCCACAATATAGAATAAAGTCTAAAAATTTAAAAGATTTAAAATTAACCCTTAAAACCCCATTATCAGTCCAGGTCAAGGGATTTAAACAGCCAAGTTTTTAATTCACGGCGGAAGATGCGAAGGTCAGGCGCTAATCGGAGTTCCAAGGGAAGTTGATTCCAGAGGGTGGGGGCACCCACTGAGAAGGCTGTACCCCTGGAGGTCGCCAGCCGCCACTGTCTAGCTGACAGCACCCTGAGTAGGCCCTCTCTATGGGCGCCAACCGGGCGATGGGATATCGTTGCTGGCTGTAAGTGGTCCGCCAAATATCCTGGTCCTAAGCCATGTAGGGCTTTGTAGGTCATCACCAGCACCTTGAGGACCACTCGGAGGCTTCAGCTGGTACAAAATGCAGCCATGTGGGTTGTGATGGGAGAATCCCGATACTCCCATGTTACACCTCTCCTGCGCAGTTTGCATTGGTTGCCAGTTGTCCTCCGGGTGAGATTCAAGGTGCTGGTGATGACCTACAAAGCCCTACATGGCTTAGGACCAGGATATTTGGTGGACCACTTACAGCCAGCAACGATATCCCATCGTCCGGTTCACGCCCATAGAGAGGGCCTACTCAGGGTGCCGTGAGCTAGACAGTGGCGGCTGGCGACCTCCAGGGGTAGAGTCTTCTCGGTGGGTGCCCCCACCCTCTGGAATCAACTTCCCTTGGAACTCCGATTAGTGCCTGACCTTCGCACCTTCCGCCGTGAATTAAAAACTTGGCTGTTTAAATCCCTTGACCTGGACTGATAATGGGGTTTTAAGGGTTAATTTTAAATCTTTTAAATTTTTAGACTTTATTCTATATTGTGGCTTTGTTTTTATTATTGTGAGCTGCCCTGAGTCCATTGTGAGATAGGGCGGCATATAAGCCAAATAAATGAATAAATAAGTAAGTAAGTAAGTAAGTAAGTAAGTAAGTAAGTAAGTAAATAAGTAAGTAAGTAAGTAAGTAAGACTGACTCAATGTTACAACCTCTTTGGCAGCGATTGTTAAGTGAATACCACAGTCATTAAGAGAGCTAATGGTTTGCCTGGGCATGGTTTTGTCAAAAAATGGAAGTAAATGTTGGTTTTCAGCAAAACCATTGCAAAACACATTGTGTGACCGTGAGACTCTGCTTTGAAATTTCCAAAGGTTGCTAAGCAACCAGTTGCAAGTCAAGGACTACCTGTATAGTATTTACTCAGCTATTCCCAATCGACTAGACCACATCAACATTTGGATGGTCACGTATTACTTACTAAGTAAAGCTCCTCCATAGAGACGGATAGGCATTTTACTGTTGACTACCTCTTCCTTGAAGACGGCATCATAGATTTGATCTGGAAAGGTGAGAGCCTGGAAGAGAAAAACAAATTTCAGTTTAAAAAAAAAACCTTCTGTAACTGAAATATTTAGTGTCCAAAGAAAAGGATTTTCCCTGAAAATAGAAATCAGATATAATTAAAGCTGTCTCAGACAGATGTCAATGCTCACAAAGAGAAGTTCACTTGGACCACTGTTTTTATCTATGCACATGAACAGCGGGTGCAGATAGTAGGAAGAGAGAGGAAAGCTGAAAAGCTACTAAAACATGGAATGTTGTTCTTTTATATGACAACTGCTGTGAGATTACTATACACTCAAAAGTGAAAAGTTTGAGGAATAGTTGGTGAAGACAATACAGCTTGCAGAGATGGCTAAATCGATTCCTTTGATTAGAGGAAGAACAATTATCTACTTTTATGCTGACTGTAAACCCCCTATTGCATGAAACAAAAAATGCATTATGAATTGTGGGTAAGAAAAAAAATAGAAAAAAGTGAGTTTTTGTTGTAATTATAGATATAATTTTGTAATTATACTTATATTTTGCTGCATATCTTTTTTGCTTTCTTTACTCCTGTATTAGCTTGTGTTAGTTTTATTAAAACTTTTAATAACATTTATATTAAAAAAAGAAAAGAGAGAGAAAACCCAATCTTTATTTCAGAGCTGGAAGAGTTTAGATAATCCTGCTCAGTGTAGCAATCTCAGTTAAAACATCCCAGACAGATTATTGTCTTGCTTCCATTAGAATAATTCCAATGAAGAAAAGCCTACCACTTTTCTGGTTTTATTGATTCCACTGTCAAACTGTTGATTCTTTTTTTCCCCTTTAATGTACACTGAGAGCATTCTATTCTATTCTGTTCTATTCTATTCTATTCTATTCTATTCTATTCTATTCTATTCTATTCTATTCTATTCTATTCTATTCTATTCTATTCTATTCTATTCTATTCTATTCTAAACTGTTGATTATACTATCAAGGCCTGTTTTCCTATAAGATAACTTCATTATTCCATAGTCTGGACTTTGGTACATGAGATGCCAGGTCTTGACTATCTTCTATGGCATGTGACGTCATTTAGTCCTTGACTTCTGACCACAGTTGGGACCAGAATTTCTGTTGCCAAGCAAGATGGTTGTTAAGTGAGTCGCATCCAATTTTACAAAGTTTACAAATCTTAAACAAATCAACTGCAGTTGTTAAGTGGATCATATGGTCATTAAGCAAATCTGACTTCCCCATCAATTTTAGAATAGAATAGAATAACAGAGTTGGAAGGGACCTTCAAGGTCTTCTAGTCCAACCCCCTGCCCAGGCAGGAAACTCTACACCACTTCAGACAAATGGTTATCTAACATCTTCTTAAAAATTTCCAGTGTTGGAGCATTCACAATTTCTGCAAGCAAGTTGTTCCACTTATTAATTGTTCCAACTGGCAGGAAATTTCTCCTTAGTTCTAAGTTGCTTGTTTTACTTGTCACAAGCCAGCTGAGACGGTTGCAAATGGTGATCATATGAATCTGGGATGCTGCAACCATTATAAATAGATGCCGGTTACCAGGGGCCTAAATTTTGATCATGTCACCATTAGGAACCTGCCATAGTTTGTGATAGGACTGGTTGTAAGTCACTGTTTTCAGTGTTTTTGTAACTTTGAACAGTCACCAAATAAGTGGTTGTAAATCAAGGACTACTTGTATCTAAAAAGTGCTCTTGAATTATTGCTTCCTCCTGAGTCTTCTTTTAGAAGAAATAAAAGCCTAAACGTACCACATCACCTAGACTTAATCTCTGATCCCTTTATCATTTCTATTGCCATTGTATAAATCTGTTACGATTTTCTGAATCCTTCTTAAAAGTGATGCCCAGAACTAGAATGCTTAAGTATGATCTGACCAAAGCAGAACAGAGTGGCATGATTACTTCCTCTGATTTGGAAATCATACCTGTGTACTATATTAAGGTTGTTGATGCAGCCTTAAATTCTATTTGCCCTCTTTGCAATCCTACGTCACCACTGGATCTTATTCAATAAGGATCAATTCCTATTAGAAATCTTTCACAAAATCTTATTACCAGGTTTGGTGTCTCACTTCCTTTACCAATGCATTTAATGTTTGATTCCTGACTGAAGAACTTGCCTGTAGTAAGTTTCATTCTGTTACTACAGACCATTTTTCTATCCTATCAATATTGTTTTAAATTTCTTTTGCTCTTTTTTCTTCTAAGGAAGGGATCCCCAACCCCTGGGCTGCAGCCCATTACTGGACCACGGCCTGTTCGGGACCGGGCTGCACAAGTGGCAGCTAAGTGCATGCACACATGCACAGTTTCACTTGTATGAGTGGCAGGTGCTTGCGCCTGTCCCTTACATGGAACTATTCCCTCTCCTCCCTTCCAGGTCCACCAAGCCAGAAAGGTTGGGAACCTCTGTTTTAGGGTATTAGATATCCAACTCAAGTTTATGACACCAGCAAATCCGATACAATTTGAACTTAATATTTTATTAGTTCACATTAGTAATGAAAACTAATGAGTCAAGGACCACTTGCTATCTCTCCAATATGATGAGGAAAGATTGAAGAACAATGGTCAAGGGACTGAATCTGAGGACAGCATTTTAATAGATTTCATTGAAGTTTTATAAATTGCCAAGAACAGAATGCTAAACATGTCTAGGGACAGACGTTTAAGTAATTTGATCAGATGGCCTTCATATGAAAATGTTTCCCCTACTTACCATGATGGCAACCCCAGAGAATATGATGGCTGAGACAAACTGCCAAACCCTGGAAGTTCAAATGAAAAAAAGGTTTAACTATCAACATCCTTTAAATATGGCTTCTCCTCTAGTCACCAATGAATGAAAAATAGTTACTTCTGCAACTAATAGTTACATCTGAGCAATTCCTGTTGACAAGAGAATGCGAAATAAAACAGGGTATAGAAGACAACAAGATATGGCTTTTTAAAAGCAATTTCAAAACACTTGGTGGGAGAAATCACCAGGCAGGCCAGAAAGAGCATGTAAATGCTAATTGCCTATTATTAATATCATCCAAACATTGCTAATGAGGTTTTCTTTGGAAAATAGGATGTTTCAGCTAGTAAGGGAAGTTTTAAAAAATATTTAGAGTGCCATGTTTAAGTTCGTTAATGAACTGCCTTCAGCTGGCTATGCCAGTTCAAGAAGAGATGCCTATAAGGCTATTATCATAAAAATTAACACCTCCTGTAAGGAATTTGTCTCTTCATTGACTAGCAGAACCCTGCTATATTTATATAAACCCCAGCAGTCCTCTGGGGACTGTAAGTTCTATCATTTTATGAAGAACAATAAACAATGTGATAGAGGTTTTAATACCACAGGCAATCCTTCATGACTGCCCTGTTTAACAACTGTTCAAAGGTCCATGCGAAAATTTAGGCACTGCTGCTTAAATTGTATTCGTTAAGTGAAGAGAAGCTGATCTACGTGGTACAAAGTTAAATTTGGCATCTTTTTGGTTAGTTGAATGACTATACAGTGACTATAGCAGATTTAGACTTTGAAAAACTTTTCAGCCAGTACTTAATATAACAGCTTCTAAACTTTTCCTCTTTAGTCAGTTATAAGCAGAGGTGGGTTGCTGCCAGTTCAGACTGGTTTGGGTGAACTGGTAGTTCCGACTAATGGTTGGGTGCATCCACCCGACCTGGTGCTATGCCACCCTGTATAATCTCTGTGTGTTTCAGGGGTGAAATCCAGCAGGTTCTAACAGGTTCTGGAGAACCGGTAGCGGAAATATTGAGTAGTTTGGAGAACCGGTAAATATCACCTCTGGCTGGCCCCAGAATGGGAATGGAGATTTTGCAGTATCCTTCCCCCAGGAGGGGAGGGAATGGAGATTTTGCAGTATCCTTCCCCCAGGAGGGGAGGGAATGGAGATTTTGTAGTATCCTTCCCCTGCCATACCCACCAAGCCACGCCCACAGAACCGGTAGGGAAAAATTTTGGATTTCACCCCGGTGTGTTTGATGCGCGCGCTCACATTTTCAGTTCTGGGCAAACCGGTTGTTACATTATGTGACGCCCACCTCTGGTTACAAGTGTTACTATCCTTGCTTTGGGATATTTTTCCACTCTTCCTTGAAGAACTCTTCTCGCTCAATCTTTCTTTTTGTGGAGATTACAGAGGTTATTTTTTGCAGATAACTGTACACAATTTTATTGTGGCACACATCTTTTCCAACAATGGACTGTTGCTCTGGGTTAACATCACCTTCCTAAGTCTTGTAAGTTCATGCCACGTAAATATAAAGACATATACTTTCAAATATTCAACACAAATCTGAAAATAACTTTTGCCTCTCTCTCAAATTTCTTGCACCGCATGGGATGAGGTGCTGCCTTGGTGAGGTTGCTCTTTTTCTGGTTGCTCCTGAGCTCCAGGCCAAATTCTAAGACTTGACCTTTAGCAGTGTTGCTTTTGAGCTCTTGGCTGAGGTCCCAAGCCAAGCTCCAGGCAGGAATCCCACCAGGATTTGCTGTTTACTGTAGTTTGTGGTCCTTGGCTTTGGGGAAGAAGCATGAGCTGTGCTTGGTGAAGTGGGGGTGGAAAGCATTTCTGCCTGGCTGCAGCTGTTTTTCCCATGAGCAGACAGCACTTCAGGAAATTTTTTGGATCATCATCTTGCTGAAGTATCAACTCTCAGTTTCACTGAGAGTAGGACATTAGTTTTTAGGATGTACTGATCGCTAATTGAATCCATTCTTTCCCCCCACCGCCCCACCCGTATAAGAAACTCCTGTAATGCTGATTGTCCCACACTTCCAAAGCACAATAGATTCAATACAGTGTTTAAGGGTTGGCAAGAAGTTGTTTTTTCTTCAAATATTTCAGCCTTGTCCTCCAAATGTATCATGTTTGGTAGTGACCAAACAAAAGGCAAGTATACAACTACACATCTATACAAGAATCAGCTAAACTTTTCAACCTATTGTTTACAGTGATCTGTGACTTCTACTTTGCAGTTCTGATCAGTTTTCGCACAGTTCTTTTTTTTTTTTTTTGTCTTTCATATTTTCCTTTGGCAGCGAAAAATTCATTTAGAATATTTTTCGTTTCTTAGCGATGTCTCTCACAATGGAAATTGCCAGCTGGAAGCATTTATAGAGGGGTTTTTTTTTTACTATAGCCTTCCTGCTTTTTTTTTTTTTTACTATTTTTTATATCTCAGAGGAGTCCATGATTGTTGGAAGTAGAAAGAGACAACAATCACAGCCTAAAAGTTAGACAAGTCAGAATATTGTTAAACTGTCTTCACTTGGCTAACTGTAGTCTATCATCTTTTGAAGCCTGTTCAAAACTTTACAATAATAATATAAAAAAAAATATATGTGCATGTTTGTGTGTGCCCAATCTTCTGCCTCTGCCATATTCACTGCTTCTTACTCTGAATCTATACATGACAGCACGTCAAGGCACTTGAATCTATAGAAAGATAGGTTTAATTTTCTATCATGGAACAGGTTGTGCCAATTTCTCTTCACTTGGGGATTCAATGAAACATACAATCAGACGTGCTTTTATTTTTACACACCACTGTAAATACTTGGTTGAAAGCACTCCAAAACATTCTCAAGTTTGTTATTTGTAAGTTGTTCCTGATGAACTTAGGGAGAGGGGAAATCAACCTTATTCTCGATCTGATGCATCAGCCTAATTATCTAAGTAATTGTGGCTGCAGGTATAATGGTCCCTACATTGTGGAATGAGTCACATTCTTCCTTATTTTGGAAGACTTTACTGAATTGCTTACCATTAATAAAACAATGGTAAATATCATTGTTAAAAAAACTATAGGATATTTTCATCCTTATTATCACCAGCTTATATCTATCATCTAAACTGTTCAATTGGTAGAGTGGATAAAGATATTGGATTAGAAGTCAAGAGATCATGAATTTTAGTCCTGCCTTTGGCATAAAAGCCAACTTGGTGATTTTGGACCAGTCATCCCCTCTCAGCCATAGGAGAAAGACAATGGGAACCTACTTCTGAAATGTTACCAGAAAAACCACTAGCCGTTTAGCAGTCAGAAACTAAGAGTAAAGCACACAAAAGGCACACAACCAAACCCACATACAACCCTGTCAAACTGGGGACTGACACACACACTTTCTACAGATATATCTTAGTATTAATAAGTTATCATACATATTTTCCAAAATTATTCTGTCCACTGTTGAAAATAAGATAGGGTGTGTAAGAGGATTTTGGACATTTGCCAATCTGTCAGCAGGCTAGTTATTCAAACAGGAGAGCCCCCCTCCCCACAGAAACGTGGAAGAAAAGAGAAGAGTTTTTCTCCTGATGTAACAGTGACAGAGTTGGAAGGGACCTTGGAGGTCATCTAGTCCAACCCCCTGCTCACGCAGGAGACCTGTACTAGGGATTCAAACCGCCGAACTGCCAACCTTTCTGATCGACAAGCTCAGTGTCTTAGCCAGTGAGCCACCTAGTCGAAAACAGGCTGAATCCAGTCAATGATGTGAAGCTAAACAATTCAGGAAAAAAAATCCTCAATGTATCCTTATGGGAAAAGCAATTGGGCAGTGGCTCAGAAGGCTGCTGACTGCTCCATTCTAAGCCCTCTTCCCTCTTGGTCATATGCACAAGGAGGAGTGCATTCAGCCTGCCCTGTGCTTCCTAGTGCATACATGCACAAGTAAGCATAACACAAGGACATGCACACATGCACACACACACGCAACAGAGATACCACCTTGATCTGCATGTTTGCACTGTCTTATTAAAGAATCATCTGGCCACTGCTGATTACCCACTTCTATAAACATGAAGTACAAGATTGTCAAACAATTGATATGCTTTGAGAGCTGATTGCTTCATAGATTAATTTCCGTTCTCCTTTTAAGAAGACATATGACGGAAGGGACAAGAAACAATATCACAATCCACTGACATCAATATATCTGAAAGACATGCTCAGCACTTGTTCAATATCCTCCTCTTTATAGGGAACAAACTATTTATTCTTTTTACTGTTTCCGGTGTCATATTCTTTGACAATGCTGATAATTGGCTATCAACATCTGTAGCTTCCATCTCCAGCTATTTCCAGCTATCTTAAAATATAAACTATTTGAATTCAGGGAGACAGTACCTTATAGCATTTGGAAGAATATTAGATACAGACCCATCATCCTCTTCTTATGTTCTGAATTAGGGCACCAAGGTTTCAAGAAACATGTTTACCCAGAAACAACATGGCAGATTTGTCTACGCCAAAGTCCCAAAGCTGAGCAAAAAAATATATATTTGCTCAAATTTATACCCCTCCCCTTTATTTTTTCATGAGAACTCAGAGCAGGAAAATTTTAACACCTAGATAATCCTGTGAGATAGGTTGAACTGAGAAAATGACTGCCCCCCCCCCCAAACCATCAGGTGAATACAAACATAAGTCTGTAATACTTATGTCCAAGTTCAATGCCTTAAACCACTGTACTTTTGAATTCTGTTCCTTTTTAGATTCATTCAAACTCAAGGTTATCTTCTAACTTTAAAATATCCCCTGGCAGCACTTTAAATCCAATTTCAAGAGCCGCTTAGCTCTTGATGGATTTCTCTCATCCTTGACAGTAAATTGAAGGGAGAACTCTGATTAACATACAGTAGCCAATCACAAGAATATCCCACAGCCACATTGGCCAACTGTAATTAAGACCTCTAAATATAAAGCCTTCTCTTTACTCTGTTTCTGCGTACATTTGCCCAGACAGCATTCTTTATATTGGAAAGAACCAGGACATGCCTCTAGAGCAGTGATGGCTAACCTTTATGCCATCGTGTGCCAGGAGGGCGGGACAGCACGGGTAATGCACTCGTGTGCCCACACCCATAATTCTATACACCCCACACATGCGTGCATGACCCCCCTCCCCCCTCCTGGCATGTGATGGCCTGTAGGCCCGTTTTTCTTTCTCACATGGCTGGAACCAGAAGTTGTCAAACAGGGCATTTTTGGCCTCCGGAGGACCTCCGGAGGGTGGGGAGGGGGAATGCCGTTTTCGCCCTCCCCAGACTCCTAGGGAGGCTGGGAGCAGTATAAAACAGGCCTTCTGGTCCCACCGGAAGTTGTTAAACAGGCCATTTTTGGCCTCCAGAGGACCTCTGGGTGCGGTGGGGAAGGCCGTTTTCATCCTCCCCACACTCCTAGAGAGGCCCTGGAGCCAGGTGAGAAAGAAAAACGGGTCTTCCTCACCCTCAGGCCCTCTGGAGGCAGGAAACAGCCTGTTTCTCTACTTCTGATGGGCCAGAAGACCTGAAAATCAGCTGGCCAGCATGCCCATGTGCACCGGAGCTGAGCTCGCGTGCCCACTGATATGGCTACGTGTGCCACCTGTGGACCGCGTGCCATAGTTTTGCCATCACGGCTCTAGAGGCAAGGTTGCACTTGCCACTAATTTTACCACATAGGGTTTTTTCGGCTACAGGTTGATCATGTATACATTTGCAGGAAAAGCAAGCATACTTGGAACCAAAATGTGTAAAATACTTAGCATCCCTGTTATGTATTCCTGGCTCATAGGTTCTGAATGGAACTTACCTGAGCCCCAAAGGTTCCCTCACTGCAAACTTGATTTCATTGCCCAAGACTTGACTGATCTGGAATTCAAATGAACAGAATGAATAAACTGATTCAGAGCCACCCTGCCCCCCCCCCCCAAAAAAATCTGAGGAACAAATGCATGCAAATTTCTGCTACACACACACACACACACAGAACAATTAATGATATTTTCTGAGAGTGAAACTGTGACTACTAAAATAGCTCACTGATCCTTTAAACCACCTTATACCAGTTTTATTTTATCGCCAACTGCACACCGTTTATGCCTTTGTAATAACTTACAGGTGGAAGATTTGGTCTATTACTCATTACATTGCAAACTTTTTCAGGAGCACAAAGCTAGACTTCTTGTGCCTTTGATAATCCAACTGAATCAGTCCAGTTTAGAAGAAAACAAAATCTACTTTTTGTTTTCTGACTAAAACATACGTGTAACAAAACAGATTGCATTTTTTGTAATGACTGCAAGGAAGATAAGAAGACACATCCTGACAAACAGTGCCGTTAATATTAGAGGGGATGTATTGAATTGACATTGATTGCTGTAATTTTATTTGAATTTTGCTAAAACCTGTGGTTGAAAATAAATGTTCAGATAAACTGTATACCAGCTGCTACTCTCATAATGTGTAGTCTACAACATTCAAAACTATTCATATTGTCAACTAATTATGAATCCAACACATCTAGAGAATGCCAATTTGGAGAAGGATTGGTCTAAACAGATGGCAAATAAGTTGCCTACGCCCAAATCAAAAGCCACCCTTTGTATGGAATTAGCAGCATCAGCCTTCCCCTGATTCCAGAAAAGACAGGAAGTTGAACTGATGGTTTGGCTACTGGGTAAGGTGGTGTATTGAGATACTTCTCAGCAATTTAAAGCTGGCTCTCTATGGGAAAGGACATCTTATATAGGAAATTGCTATATCAAGAAGTCAGGCAAGCTCCAGTGTAGTATTATCTCACGTCTCCTTTGTCTCTGATAGCAATTCTCCAGGGACTCAAACATCATGAGTGGCTTGCTAAAGATGAAACAGACTCCGAATTTTTTTGCACAAAGAAAATGTGATCTATCACTTGCTTATGATCCCTTTGCAAGCATCTTGGGGGAACAGCCTGGTCTGGTTGTGCAAGTTCGAACAAGAAAGTGGGAGGATGGGAAATGGGAGCAAAGAAACTCAGTATCTCAAAGTTGACTGCCTGAAAAACAAACAGTCCCAGGTGACTCAAGAAAATTAGTGAAGCCATAAAAGCTTTCTTTCTTCAAAAGAAAAAGGATGGATAAAACTGTTGTTGTTTTTTTTTTTAAAAAAGACAATTACACAGGCTTTAATTTAAAAAGACCTAAATATAAAAGGCAAAGAAAGATCGGTGACAAGAATTGTGGAATCCATAGAAAGTTATCTGAATGTAACTGCAAATTACCAACACTCATTATAGGTTACATCTAATGCAACTGTTCCCAACATGGCTAAGTATTTACTAGGATGATTGTTCTCACTCCAGGGAAGAGAACCAGAAAACATGTAATACTTTCCCAGTGGGTTGTGCTCAATATTCACAACAGGCAAAAGAATGGATTTGATAGTTTTAAGATAAAAACCAGTGAGTTTAAAAGGCAAAATTCTGCACCCTGTTGCATAGATTTTTTTAATTTTTATTTATCGAGCAAATTTATTTGTCCCCCATCTCACGGCAGAGAGAGGGAAATATCCTAATTACTGAACAATGAGTACTCCTAAAGTAGGAAATGCGGGTCCAGCTAGATGACCACTGAAGGGCCCTCTCTAATAATAATGATGATGATGAATGCGGGACCTACTAAATGACCACTGGACATCTTTCTAGTATTCCTTTCCAAATGTATCCAGTGTAAAAATACAAAAACCAGCCAAACTCCTCTGTATAAGCAACATTCTGTAAGGGAGGACCCCTCGCTGTCAGAAAGACCCATATCTTGGGTGACATACTGTTTGAAAGTTACAAATGTCAAGGATACCAAAATGAGACAGTGAGTCTCTATCACCAAAGATAATTTTCAGAAAAGTTATATTTGTTTGGCAAGACATGTAAGAACCTTTGTAATTAGGAAATGTCTCTTTGATGTAACAAATGTTTCTAAATGAAAACTGCTGAGTTCACAGAATCCTTTGTTTGAAACGGTATAAAGACCAGGGTCCCCGACCCATAATTTTGTTCAGACTTCCAGGTATGAATCGGACTCTGAACCTTATTGCAATAATAAAATCTGATTCTGTTTGCCCTTTGGGATGACTCTCAATCTCTTCATTCCATAACACTCCAGCAAAAGTATCTCTGGGTAGTCAAGAAACTACAAATCACAGGAAAGAGAGGGGCCCACGGAAGCAAGAACAAAGGCAATTTAAACAGCCTTCAGTTGCTTCCTGCCATCTCCAGCTTAGCACTATCAGCTAGGAAAGCACAGTTTGCATATGCATTGCATCGTTATTTCCTGCTTTTAACACATGATACAAAAGCAACTGAAACGTTGGCAAGAGAAAAAAAAATAGAAATAGCCTTCTGTGAGCTCTCTGGGTAGGCCAAAGCCCTGCTACTTTATTGGGCTATAGGGTGGCTTTAGAGAAGTATAATTAAACATAGATAGTCCCAAAGGTGTTTTTTCAAGAGGCAACTGGACTTTCTGGTTTTTCTTTGAAGACATTTCGCTTCTCATCCAAGAAGCTTCTTCAGCTCTGGACGAGAAGTGAAACATCTTCAGAGAAAAATGAGAAAGTCCAGTTGCCTCTTGAAAAAACACCTTTGGGACAATCATGACCTTGATGACTGAGAATCTCCATAAACATAGATCGGTTTCCCCAATACAAAAAAAACAACACCCCTCATCTTAAAAAGAATCAATTTCCTCTTCAAGAAAGTGATATATTTTGGGGTGGAGTGGAATTGCAAATGAAATCACCAAGCCATAGAGATGGAGCTCCCAAGCTTTGGGATTCTACAGTCTATAGCCAGTGCATTACTATGTAAAAAATAAAATTGTTTTTCTTATGTGAGGTTTAAGCCTCACATGCCAATTAGAGTGTTGTGTAACCATGGATATTTTCAGGACGTGAGTTATTCTTGCCCATAGGTTCTCTTACTGTTCCAAGTCCTGGGAACTCTTACTGCAAGTCTAATGTTTGTCTGAAAGTTTGTCATACTTTTGGTTAGAGAGACAGAAAGAGAAAGAACGAAGTTTGAAACTATCTACTATGAGGAGAATCTGGCCAAAAATAAATAAATAAATCCATAAAATAAAATAAAATGGAGCATTAAATTATTTCTTTACAGAAATTGTTTTCCCTTCTATATAACTGCATTATGTACACTTTCCAATGACCTTTTAAAATTACCAGCATTTTAAGGTAATTCTATTTTTCAAAAAAAGGATTACTGTAATTCCACTTTCAGAACAGAAAAGGCTACATACATGAAAGGCACCTGTTCAGAAAGTCATCTGACAAAGATTATTCTAAGTTGCTAAGCAACTGCTGGGGTTCAACGACAAAAGGTCAATCCATTAATTAAAAATACAACCATTTGTCAGAAGCAGAGTTCACACAGAGAAATGGACATTGCAATCACATGGAGCCAAGCACCTTCTCCCTACTTTAACAACACCACTTATTCACTCTGTCTGTATGTGAGAGGGAGATAGGCAGTTTCTAAAAGTTGATATGTAAATAAATAAATAAAAACACAAGGAGAATAAACTGCTCTTCTGGAAAGGGTGATGAAAATCTAGAGGAGAAAAAGGGAATGACACGCAGTAGCCAAGGAAGCTGGCTTAAAACAGCCCTGGAAAATCCCAGACTCAAAGTTAGTATGGATGCCTAAAATAATCACGCAGCATTGTCCCAGCCAGAAAAGACTCGATCTGTTGCATATCCCTGGCACATTCTAGGCTTCCATTGGCCAGAATAAAGAAGCAAAACATTATCCTTTCCTCTGACAACTTGGCTTTTGAATTTGGCCATCGAAGTCATGCTTTGCAACTTTGCAGCATGGGCTGTCGAACTCACCCTTTTGGGCCTTATTAAAATGCATTCATGCAACATTGAATCGGCAACAGCAGATTCTCAGCCATTAATGTTTCCTTGAATTTTTCTTCTGCTTCCTTTTCACTTTTTGTCCAAAGGCATTTCAGTCCGGGAAAAGCATTTCATTTTTGTTTTTCATTTTTGTTTTTGAATAAGAAGCTGCTTCCAAGGATTACAGTTAGAAGTAGGCATATAATAAGGAGGAAAGGGAAGTGGTGGAGGGGTGGACAGAGAAGTGTATAAACGTTTCCTTTCTTCTGTTTTGTCCATTCAAAGAGGAGCATTCAGAGGGCATGCATATCTCAGTTGAAGTGCTATCCACCAGTCTTAATGCTGGTGGCATATTATCCGCATAAAATGTGCCACTCCCACTAACATTTCTATTCTGTCACAGAAAAGTTACCAATAAATGGTAGTGCATTCTGAAGCCCTTTCGCCTTTTCTACATGGTCCATGGTCAGCTGCTACTTTTGATTCCAAGCTCATTGATAAGTGTGTGTGAGACACCAGTTGGAAACATCTGGACAAGAGGGCAATACCCCAAAACTAGTACATCGACCTAAAATGGCCAATAGGAGCTAGGTTGAGTTTACGCTTTATAGAGATACCTGACCAAATGGTCAATGAGGTTGTCCTGGCTAGTCACCTGGTTAGGAGGAAAAACTACTTTAATTGTGGAATATTAAGGAGGACATTCAGGTGTGAGTTGCGGATGAGTTGAAGGCAACAGCATGAAGATGTGGCAGAAAAAAGAGTTGGCTGGGGCAAGTTTATACCTCATGGGTTAAGCTCTGTAGCAAACTTCAAAAGTCACAAATTTGTCAATTTAAGAAAAATAAAAAAATTTAAAAACTAAAAGTTTCATCAAAATTTGCACCAAATGATATGTAGTAGATACTTATTCAAATTCTACCATGTGATAACTGTCCATGCCAGTTGGGTTGTAACCTAGATTGCCTTTGCTAATTTTAGAAAATCCAAATTAGACAAGGTGCAATATGCTTAACACTTGGATGGGCAATTGCTGGGCATTGAATTTTAGACTAGTCTGGAAGTTGATGAAACATTCTGGAAAACAGCAACAGATTAGCTGTACATTTCTTGGCCATTCCCTTTAAGGCAATTGATGCTCTTGTAATACATCATTGATCAAAAGCAAAAGAACACTGTGAGAAAAAGGCATAAATAGAGGAGAGGAGAGATATGATAGCTAACCTGAAAAAAGAAGAATTTTTGTGAGTTACCTAGAAATCAAAGCTCTCTATTCTTTCAGTTTAGAGAACCATAGGTTTTCTTACACCTACAAAGACATGTATCTAATGAGGTGAGAACAGCAGCTTCAACCATCCACCCCCACCACCCAACTGCACAGGCCTCATAATTCCCACCCACTGCTGTGAATCTATCCTCAGGTTTTTGCAATTAATTCACATACACAACAGTTCTGTATGTATGTATAAGTAGAAAGGGGAGGTTATGCAATTGATTAGAAAAACATTGACTTCAATATAAGTTATAAAATTAAAGGGAAACCAAAGCAATAAATACAAACTATGAATTTCCACTTTCTCCTGTCTTATTTGCTTTGCCTCTCAAGTGCAGTTTCATTCCTTCCACCCAGGCTTAAATCTAGCATTTTCCCCCTGCCATTAATTGGTTCTCCTCTTCTATCCCACCATTCAACCCCCTTCTTTCCAAGTATCAACAAAAAGGTTAATTATTTAAATCTTGTTTGTTTAAATGCTGCTTCGAACATAGGAGAAATCATGGTTTCCAAGAACTCATGTACTGTATATAGCCTCTCAATTCTAACTTCTGCTAAACATTCTGAGAAGTTTGTCCTACAAGCCTGATCACTATTAGTAAGTTGGTCCTACTCCAAGACACATTTGTGCAACTTGCACAGATTGTTCCCAACCCCCTTCCTTTTCATTGTATGTGCCCTGCAATCACCCTTCCTTTCTGATCAAATAAAATATTTGATTAATTAGGTTAATAGTCCCCCAATCCTCAATTCTGGAATCAAAAAAAGGATTATTATTTTTTTAGTTATGACCAAACAAGATGACTCAAGAAACAAAGAAACAAGTGCTTGATGAAGACCGAATCTTTCTTTCCCTCACCAAGTGTCACAATCTTTCAGAAGTTAACATGTCAAAGAACAAGGCAGGCTCTTATTAGGTTTGAATCATTCTACGTATACACAGCATTTGACATGAGGATTGGGAAACATCTGTATTGCTTGCATGCAGATTCTTCTTACTCTGGCATTCTTACTCTGGCTGAAATTGACAGAAATTGGAGTCTAACGATACCCAGGGGTCATTGGTTTACATTTCATCAACTCTCATCTTTTTTTAGAATCTTAGAGGAAATAAGAATCTTAAAGTAACATAATTAGTCCCCAGACACACTTCCCCTCTCAGATACACTCAATCTATCTGATTAACATTAATAGTGTGTTAAGCAGATTTATCCTCTATTGAAAGGCAATTCAGATTTTGGATGTTTTTATGAACACAGCATATTCATGTTAGGGAGATAACTACCAACATCTTCTATCCTGCTGAGTGTCCCTTGTTCTACCAGGAATATGACTTTACCAGGAATATGACTTTAGAGCTAAAAAAATGTTAGTCAAGAAATGGTCAAGCTGCAATTTTTCAAAAATTGCTGGACTGCAACTCTCACATCTTTCACAAAGGGCTATGCACTTAGGATTCATGGGTTTAAGAATTTCTGGAGGATAACATGTTCTTCATCCCTGCCTAACCTCATTTCCTGCAGTTTTTGAAGTATGTGCTCAAAGTATATAATTTTTTTCAGCAAGAAGAATGGTTGACTCTAAGGGACCACAATTATAGATACTCTTGGCAGCCCATTACCTTTGACCTATGAACCTCGCCATCATCATCCTCCCCACCAACACCTAAGATCTTCCTTGTCTTCAGACGGCTCACAAGGTCTGTCTGGCTGTGCTTCTTCATCAGAGGGGGAGGCTGCTTGGTTGCCATGGTGACTCACGGATACTTGCTGGCTTGGGCAGAAACTGAAATTAGACAGACTAGAGGTTAGATATATTAGAAAAAACATGCATCTTAGGTTCAAATCCAGATTTTTTTAAAAAAAGATTTTCATGAAAATCCTTTTCATTTCATGTAAATGATTTAGTCAAATACAGTATGGCAACTATTTTATTCTTTTGTTACAAACTTCTAAGTACCCCCAACAATTGCAGCAATAAAATATTTTTTGACTGTGGAATATTTACTTCCACTTGAATGATGACAGCATACTAAGATCCCCCTCATGGTGCATCTACAATCAGGTAAACTTTAGACAGGCAAGTGTGGCAGTAAATTTTGCTCCTCAAGTCATATCTCAAAGGACTCTTAAACATGTACAAGATCAGCTTTTTCATGCTTCTTAGTCTGAGAAGCAACAGCAACAAAACACTCAGGCATAGAATTCAGCTCATAAAACAGGGTGTGTGTGTGTGTGTGAGAGAGAGAGAGAGGAATCACAGGGCTCTGCCTCGGTGAAATCCCTTGCCTCACAAAGGTATTGTACACCACACTGGCACTGCAAAATATTGGTCCATCACTCTACTCTGCCTCAGTGAAAAACCAATCATCAGATCATCCAGTCTATCTACTTCCAAAACAGTAGCTGAACACATGAGGCTCTTGCTGGGAAAAATCAAGAGTCACTTTTCTTGAACCACTGTCATAGTAAAACATTTCTTTGTGCATAACCCTAGCACTTTATAAGCACTAATACATGGTTCCACTCCAATTTTATTTCCATAATGGTCAAAGTGTTCTAGGACTGCTAGAGAAAGATTTGCTCAAGCTAAGAGTACATTTAAAATCCTAGGGCATGGGTGACAAACTCGCCACGTCATGTTGCCATCATGGCTTTGCAGAGCGGTAGTGGGCATAGCCTGCATGTGACGCATCTGGCCCATGGGCCTCCAGTTTGACACCCCTGTCCTAGGAGTGGGAATCAGGATTTCTATGTTATTAACTAATACTCTGACCCAACTTTCCCCAACTTGGCATTTACTAGACACCTGGTACCAGAAGTGATCAGTCCCTAACCACCATTGTAAGGCAGCTACTGCAGGAATAGAAACCTTGCATCAAGCATCAACCATCAAGTGGTGGTTCCTCCCGGTTCCGCCGAGCCAGTAGCGGTGACGATATGACGTCATCCAACTGGTTCTCTTTGTTCGGGAGCTGGGCCCTCCCGCCCCCCCATCCCCCCGCGTTATTCTTACCTTTTATTTGGCCCCGCCCCCAATCTATTTGCTGCCTCCCGAGTCCCAGCTGATCAGCTAGAAGGAAAAAGCTGTTTAAACTCTTGCCGCGGGGCTTCAAAGGGCCGCCCTACAGCTGATCAGTGGTAAAAGGCAGTGTGGTGGTAGACCGGTGCCTCCAAAAACAAATGGGTAGACCGGAACCCTCCAAGAACAAATGGGTAGACCGGTACAGCTCTGCAAGCAGTTAAAAGTCTGGTAGACCAGTACCTCTGTTAAATCCTAAAGAATTGTCACATGACCATCAAACCATGCCCACAAAATAAGCCACGCCCACAGAACCGGTAGTAAAAAAAATTAGAACCACCCCTGATTAGTTCATGTCCTTGAAGAACAGACATTTCCACTTTGAAATCATCTACGTTGTGGTCATCTCTGGCCACACTGGCTGAGAATTCTGGGGGCTATATTCCTAACACATCTGGAGGGAGATGTGTTGCAGATTAATATTTTTGGTATCTGCTGATTTCTCGGGTTCTGAAACAAGACAGGGCAGTTATTGAAATCCACGGAAGGCAGCTGCTTTGTGTGCTTCATCTTATTAATTATAGTGGGCGTGGGAAGCTTTGTTATCAGCCAAGAGCCTGTCTTCCCTCCAGCTCATAGAAAGTGGGGGAGGTTTATGATTCCAAAAGACTTATAGGAGGTTTTCTGTTTCCAGTTCTATTTTAAAGTCAAGAAAGTACAGCATTTAGTCAGGCCAGGGTGCCCCCAGGGCCAAGATCCAGAGAGAGAGATAACATAAATTAAAATCAGGCGATTTTGATGGTAACATAAGCCTATTTGTGAGAGATCATGAAGAAAAAAAAGGGGGGGGCACAGAACCGGCTGTACTGAACTACACAGTCCAGAATCTGGACTGAAGAAATCATATGAACATTTCTTGTGATCATTTCTTTACAGAAATATCTCCATTCTTTTAGAATTAATTTTTAAGCAAATATGCTTAGGAAATTGGTTTCATTTTAGTTTCCATAGATCAATTATAATTTATATTAGAAAAGTGCTTTCTTCCATTAATCCAGCAATGGAAAACATTCTCTCTCTCCCTCCCTCCCTCTCCTCTCCTTTCCTCGCCTCTCTCTCCTCTCTCTCCCTCCTTCCCCCTCATACATTGCGTGTGTGTGTGTGTGTGTGTGAAGAAATACCTAGAATATCATCTTCGTGGAAAAATACAGACAACACCTTGACAGAACAAGCAGAGGTGGAGGTTTCTTGTGAAAGATAGAGTTAGCAGTGGGATTCATTTCTCTAAAGCACCTTCCCAATTTGGCTTCCACCAGATGGGTGATTTTCGGCTCCCAAAATTCTCAGCAATAGCCTTATTGACTGAAGACTGACAGGAGATAAACTCCACATATTTGAATGGCACCTCAAATGAGAACGTTTTTTAAAACTACACCACAGCATCAAACAGAGTGGGGAAAAAAAGTTATTCTAGGGACAAAAATCTATTTTTTCCAATCTATATGCAGCATGGACTTTCTAAGGTAGATGAGATTTACACAAGTTGAAATTCATAGATCTAGAGATCACCCCATTTGGTAAAGCTATTAAAAAACATGAAATCCCATTAAAATACTATAGCTCAATAATTTATTCCTCTCCTAATTTTCTTTTAATACCCTAACACTCTCCCCCCCCCTCTTTGAGGACAAAACTGATTTCTTTAGGCATTTTAAAATTAGATGCAATACAATAACTTGGACTACAAGGACTTTTAAAGCAATTAGAAAAGAGTGGAAAATAGAACATAAAATCTAACCAATACATTTTTGTCTCCTTAAGTAATAGATATAATCTTAAAAACATATATTTCAAAGCAATTAACAGAAACGCTGATACGGCATAGGGAATGTTAATCATTCCACTAAAGTTAATTAAAAAAAAGAGAATGAGATAATTTATGTGCACTGAATTAGGCAACCTGAATAAAATATCAAAACAAAGAAAAATTGCCATATTGATGAGAAACACTTTCCTAAAGTAATGTACTTCAGATTTTTGGGGACTTCAGGTCTCCAAATTCCCAACCAATTTGGTAGGTAGGTAGGTAGGTAGGTAGGGAAGGAAGGAAGGAAGGAAGGAAGGAAGGAAGGAAGGAAGGAAGGAAGGAAGGAAGGAAGGAAGGAAGGAAGGAAGGAAGGAAGGAAGGAAGGAAGGAAGGAAGGAAGGAAGGAAGGAAGGAAGGAAGGAAGGAAGGAAGGAAGGAAGGAAGGAAGGAAGGAAGGAAGGAAGGAAGG
>WNWU01000001.1:31504276-31539228 GCA_012654045.1 Ptyas mucosa
GGAGGGAGGGAGGGAGGGAGGGAGGGAGGGAAGGAAGGAAGGAAGGAAGGAAGGAAGGAAGGAAGGAAGGTTCTTTTGCAGCTTTTTTTTAAAGCCAAAGCAATAGATAACACTGCGCCCTGCTCACTGTTCTGCGTGTATATGTGAGAGAGCTCTAATGTCCTTGCAGAACGTAAGATATTCAGCCTAGTCTATTTTATTACCCTAGTGTTACTTAAAAGTTATTACTGTCAGATACTATTTGTTTATCTATGACTGTTGTTCTCCCATTATACACAATACTCAAGTCATTTTTTTACTAAAGCCTTACATTTTTCTCAGTGGATATGTCCAGAAAACAAGGAAATTACCCCTGAGAGCCCCTGAGCGGGTGGAAGATTTTGGCAACAGCCTTTTGATTACATTGATTTGCAAAGGACTGAAAGAGATCCTGCCAGGGGATCCCATGGGGAAATCGCTTCTCCAATTCAGGACCAGCTGTGATATGAAGAGGAGGGGCTTCAGGTGTTTTGGAAATTTTACTTCGGTTGATGCAACTTCCAACTGCATTTCTTCTGAGAAATGATGATCACCTATGTGCATTTGATTTTTGATTCCTAAACTAAATGACATTGCAATTTTTTCCCCTGATAGTCTGCTACTTTTCAGCTCATTTCCCGATCTCTCCACTCTTCATCCAAGTTATTAATGAAAATACTGAATGACTAATCCTTCTGACCCTCTATTTCTGTGATGGTGAACCAATGGCACGCCTACTGGAAGTGGCACTCAGAGCCATCTCTCTGGGCACGCCAGCCGTCAGCCATTGCTCTTCCAGGTTCCGGTGCCAGCCAACTGGACTTTGTGTGTGTGGGAGTGCTGGAAACCAGAAAAGCAGCTCCCTGGTGCACAAGTGCACGCCGGTCTTTGCATGTGCCTGCATACCAGAAAATCGAAGACCAGGTGACCGGCACACATGCACATGCTGGAAACCAGAAGCTCGGCTTCCTGGGACGCACATGAGTGGTGGGGAACTGATCTTCTGGTTTCCGGCACTCCCATGTATGCACACCAGGGAGCTGCTCTTCTGGTTTTTGATGCTCCCCCGCGTGCACATGCACGCTCCCATTTCGGCACTCCATGCCAAAAAAGTTCACCAACACTGATCTATTTGATACCTCTGTTCAGTTTGACAAACGGCCCCCGGTGAGAACTTTTTGAATATAATTGTCAAGCCAGTTAGGTAACTAATTAATTCTCAGGAATCCTGGCAAGATGGGGGTTTGTTGAGATAGTTATTTCTCTCCCTCAGCAAGTTGTGAAAATAACACTTTTGCCTGTAGTGAAGAAAACTGATAATCAAAAAAAACAACAAAAAGTCGGGCTTTTTTTTGTCACTCTTTTAATTATGGACAGATAAAATGCCTTGTCAATACAAGGTGTAGTTTTTCTTCTTTTCTCTCACCTCCTCCCATGGAACAGATGGCTTCTCCTGGACAACCCCCACAGCTGTGGCTGACTTTGCTGAAACGCTTTGAAATCTCTCTGTGGAGAGTGATTTTCACAGCAGAAATTCCTTCTAATATTTCCATATGATGCAGAACAAATGTTGAGTGGTTGGTGAAGTTACCAGAAATTAATTGATGAGGTCAAAGAATTCATAGGATCAGAAGGCTGGGAGGGACCTTGGAGGTCTTCTAATCCAACCCACTGATCAAGGCAGGAGTTTTATACCATCCCAATAAAATGATTCTCCAGTCTACATTTGAAAACATCAAGTGACAGACCACCCACAATTCCAGGATTCAAGCTATTCCATTGATTCATTGCTCTGTCAGAAAATTTCTCCTTACTTCTAGGTTTTCTCTCTCTTTGACAAGCTTCTACCAATACTTCTTGTCTGGTGCCCTAGAGAATAAGTCAAGCCACTCTTCTTCATGACAGCTTCTCAAGTACTGAAAGACAGCTATCATGCCCTCACCCCTCCCCTTGATCCTTCTCTTTTGAAGGCTAGGTCCCTCAACCATTCGTCATGCAATTTAGCTTCCATACCCTTTATTACCTTTGTTTCTCTTCTCAGCACACTTTCCAGGGTCTCAACATCTTTTTTTTGTGTGTGTCTTGTGACCAGAACTAGACATAGTATATCTAGTATACTATGATAGTATATCACAGTATGTCTCACCAGCATGGTGTAAAGTCAGAGGTGGTATTCAGCAGATTCTGACCAGTTCTGTAGAACCGGTAGTGGAAATTTTGAGTAGTTCAGAGAACTGGTAAATACCACCTCTGACTGGTCCTGCCCCCATCTATTCTCTGCCTCCTGAGTCCCAGTTGATCTGGAGGAAATGGGGATTTTGCAGTAACCTTCCTCTGGAGTGGGGAGGGAATGGAGATTTTACAGAATCCTTCCCATGCCATGCCCACCAAGCCACGCTCACCAAGCCACGCTCACAGATCCGGTAGTAAAAAAAGTTGAATCCCACCACTGTGTAAAGTGATACTATCACTTCTCATTGTCTTGATGCTAACACTCTTGATAAAACCTAGGACTGCATTGGCTCTTTTGGCAGCTTTGGCACGCTGCTGGCTCTAACTGTTGAGAGAGAGCAAGTGTCGTAGTGGACTACGACTCAAGTATGAACAAGCAGTGTGCATAAAGTGCCAAATAAGCCAATGAAGTGCTAGCCTGAACTAACCGAGGGATAGTGGGATGACTTTCTGAAGCTTTTTTTAAAAAAAAATTATTTATATGCCGCCCTTCTCCGGAGACTCAGGGCGGCTTACAATGCGTTAAGCAATAGCCTTCATACTTTTGTATATTTTTATACAAAGTCAGCTTATTGCCCCCACAACCGGGTCCTCATTTTACCCACCTTAGAAAGGATGGAAGGCTGAGTCGACCTTGAGCCTGGTGAGAATTGAACTCACAGTAATTGCAGGCAGCTGGATGTTAAATGCTGCCTTAGTAGGAGGCATTAGCCTCCTACGCCACTCAGGCTCTTAGTGGCTCTTGTTGGTAGATCTATTAATGCAAAAATAGCCAGATGTTAGCCAATATTAAGACAAAGTCAAGCATGTAGGGAGAAATCATGGTCTGAATTTTCCTTACAGAAAGATAAACAACTCCCTGCAAATGCTATTGAGAAATGCATTCAGAGCATGTAAACCATGATGAATTGCTTGCTTCAGTTTTTCACATGCCTTCGGAGTATAACGGTCTTTGAAGTCCTAAACCTGTGGTTGTAGAAGTCTTTCTGATCATGATTAATGTATTGCAAGCACAGCCAGGAATGTAAAAGATATTGAATATAAGGTAAAAAAAAAATCTATTGGAAATAATGCTATTTCCAGAAAGGTTGGGGGAATATGCTAAACCTAAAGTTTCATCAAGGACATATTAAGGCAACAAATGGTAGTGATTTTGTCCTTGTATTATACATTTCTGGCTGTCCTGAGATATTGGTCAAGGAAGATCTACGATCCTGAAATTACTGTTGACTGTCGATATTCAGATTGTGACAGGAACTCTACCACAATCCATTGAGAAATTAGCTGTATGAGTGGAGGGATGATTTCATATATTATCACACACACATATATATAGAATGAGCCATCTTTATCCCTTTTTCTTTGTTTTAAGGGGTTGCAGCTTATCAGGGAAAGAAAATGAGCTTCTGTGGCCTAATCATTAAAGAATTAGTTTATTCCCATCTTAATATTAGTTTTAATTATTTTATTATTTATTTTTGTGGTTTATTCATTTATGTTATACATGACTTTTAAAAAGATGGCAGTTACAATTCTGGGGTTTTTTCCCCCCTTTTTTCTTTGCCTAATTTTAGCATTTGTCATTTGACTTTTTATATTTTATTTAGGGATAAATGGGCAAAAGTCCATTGAAATAGGACTTGAATTTGCTTCTAAAAAACAAGGAGAGTTAAAGCCATCTGTACTTCCATGGGTGAGTCATACTATATAATGATGGTAATACTGTAATTTCAACCCAACTCCTTTTTGAACTTTGTACTTTAACTAAGACTTGGGATCCAAACCTATTTCCATTCTAGAAAAGAATATAACTGATACTGTTAGATGTTTTGTCAAACAATATTTGCTTTATGGAATAGAACAGTGTTGAGAGGTATAATAAAATGGAGGAGGATATTTGATAAATTGATGATAATACAGCCTGAAGTTGTTTTCTCAGGAGATATGTATATGCTCCCTGATGAAAAATATCTTTTTTGATTATAGGCTGGGTTGATCAGATTCAAATAAGCAGAAAATCTGATAATTAGCAGAGGGATAGAAAATTTAATTAAGAACTCCTAATTTTACAGTTGAATGAGAGATTTGGGGCACAAAGGATTTATTATATAATTTTGCTAATATTTTTTTTTTGTAAAAATTCAGAGTTTTGGAACCAAAGATAAACTGACATTTTATATATCTGGTTTGATTTGGAGATTACACCAGGGGTGAAATCTAAATTTTTTTGCTACTGGTTCTGTGAGCGTGGCTTGGTGGGCGTGGCTTGGTGGTCACGTGACTGGGTGGGCATGGCCAGTTTGACGTCACTCACGTCACTTACAATTAGAGCCAGGAGCTCCACATTCTGACACAGAAGCACATTCTGTCTTTCACAGAATGTCACAGAAGCCAGGAGCTGCACAAAAGCACATTCTGCCTTTCTGAAGCCCCCAACGCTTTGAGTTTCCCTCTGGCTTGACTGCCCAGGCGAACCTCGGAGCCTTCTCTTGCCCTGCTCTTTGTCCCGGAGGGCATGCATCCTCCCCGCCAATCCTCCGTAGAAACCGCCCACCCCATTTCTGCAAAGGCACAGCCTCCTCCTTGCAGGGCAATCCAAAGAGGGGAGGGGGATGCTGCTGAAAAAGCCACCTTCCACCTGGGTCTCCTCCTGCAGCCAAACGCGCCCAGCCATCTGTGCCCTTTCCTCAAACGGGCTGTGCATGGGGTGCTTAGAGAGAGAGAGAGAGCAAGACAGCTCTCCAATCTCTGTTTTTGTGTATCTGTGAGGGAGGGAGGGAGGGAGGGAGCGATCTGAAGCTGAGGCACCCAAACCTCTGGCAGCAGTGGGGGCAGCTTCTGAGCAGCCCTGAGTCAGCCTGATCCACCTGACCTACTCCCTGAATCTCACTGTTCTCCTTGCCCCCACCCCACCCCACTCAAGCAGCGGCTTCCCTGCTCAGCCCCAACAAGCTATGCATCCATGATGCCCGCACCAGCATCCCGAGGGAAGCAGAGAAGATCATCGCTTGCAAGTAGACAAGAAGAGGTAGCAAGCGTACATCATGCTATGGGAAAAATGAGAGGTCCTGTTGTCTCGCAGAGCCTGCCACTGCTTGAGTGGAGTGGGGGGGGGGGGCGAGAACGGCGAGACTCAGGGAATAGGTCAGGTGGAGCAGGCTGACTCAGGGCTTCTCAAGCCGCCCCGCCGTTGCCAGAAGTTTGGGTGCCTCATCTTCAGATCGCTCCCTCACACACACACACACACACACACACACACAAACAGAGGTTTGAGAGCTCTCTTGCTTGCTCTCTCTCCAAGCGCCCCATGCACAGCCCGTTTAAGGAAAGGGCATGGATGGCTGGGGGCGTTTGGCTGCAGGAGGAAGCGTTGCGTAATGGGGTTGTTTTGTTCGCTGTGGTGGTGCTTCGGCAGGGCAGGCGGATGTCTGCAGCTGACAACTATAATGAATTTGTCCACCTACCCTCCGAAAGCACCACCACAGTAACCAAAGCACCCCATTGCTATGGATGCATAGCTTGTTGGGGCTGAGCAGGGAAGCTGCTGCTTGAGTGGGGTGGGGGGGGGCAAGTAAGCTGCTAGCTCTTTCCCCGCAGCCCTGCCATGTTTGCCTGCCTTCCACATGGGCTTCTGCTTGCCTGCCTGCTGGCCACCAGGAGGCCAGGAAGCAGCATGGAAGGCAGGCAAGCATGGCAGGATTGCGGGCCATGGACCGGTTCGAGGGCGTGGCCAGCCAGCCATTGCTCCCAGTTTGGCAAATTAGCCTCAATCTCCGCTACCTATTCCTCCGAGCTGGTCCAAACTGGGAGCATTGCACCCCTGGATTACACATAGGCCAATTAATTGTAGAGAGGGATTTTAATTTTTCATCCATTACTGAACTGGAGTCAGATTTCAAGGGGGGAAAAAGAGTTCGAGAGTTGGAATGCTCTTTGCACAAATATTGAGGAATTCAATTTAGATGAGAAAGGGTGAAAGTTATATCCAAATAAGCATAATTAATGCTTAATTAAGCCCATTCCACAACAATGGTTCAATTGGACTAGATGGTGGTATTTTAATATTTCTTTAGGTAAAACAGTAAGATGTAGCCACATATTTTTCAAATAGATGGGCTCTCAGTGGGTCAATAATAGCTTATGCATCTTTGAAAAAAAGAGAATTACATTTGACGGTTAGAATTGGAAGTAAAAGAAGTTTTTGATGTATATAGCAAAATCAGATTCTGGAAGAATATCACACTTTTAGATTATTTAAATTGAAGTTTGATCAATTATTATATATTCTCAATATTAAATCTGTTCAAGTGCCTTAAACCACATACTGGGAATATGAAGAAATCCTCATAAAGTATTGGCTTATCCTTTGAAACATCCCAAGAAGCTTTTCAAGAGAAATAATAGCCACACAAATTTGATTTATTGACTTTCATAAAGGGAGACTTTAGATTAAAAACAAGGGAAATATTGGAAAAGGAGGATTTCATATGTCAGTGGTTTCCTTATGCGCAGTTATTAGAAAGATTTAAATTAGATAAGAAGAATTTTGGTTTTATAAACTAGAAAACTGAATTTGAATTGGATTTGTGTATTGATAATGAGCATGTCATTGTCAAGATGCATATAGACTTTTATTAAAAGTGAATATATTAAAAACTGTAATTAAGTTGGCAAAAATGATATAATTATAATGCTAGCTCAGTGGGAAAACATGAAATTCATTTTGAGCTATAATCTGAAAGATAATTTCTACAAGATGTATCATTGGTATTTAACACCTGATAAATTGTCAAAGAAGTATAATGGTATATGTTGAAAATATAATCATTCTGAAGGCACCTTTTATCGCCTTTGGTGGACTCTTCAAAATTACTTGGTGGAAATATATAGTTGAAAAAGCATTGTTTTAGTTTATTAATGTCTGCTCTTTTGAAGTGTGAGATACATGATTGATTTTATTTAGTTTTAATTTTTCCTAAAATGAAGATCTCTGGCATCACATTTTCTTCCTGTGTCCCAGACTTTCCTATTAAGTAGCCTCAAATGAAGATTGTCAGAAATGAAGCTAACAAACCAGAAATAAGCAGTCCTCAGGAGAACCACCTAATCCACATGAATTCAATGGTCTTGAAGAAAATGGCCAAATGCCAACTGACTAAAAAGGGAGGAAAAAACCCCTAATATTTCAAACCTGGAGCACAAATCGGTATGTGGGCTTTGATTCTTGCGTATTTACATTAAGTGGTTCTACTATGTGTATTTTGCATCATTCTAGTTTCAGTTGAAGAAACTGGTCTAGGCATGTTATATCAGTGAACTTCTGCGAAGAATGTTCTCAAATACAAGTTTAAATGTCTGCAGAGTCAAAATCTATGAATGTATCCAATATGGAGCATGATGCTGATTTTCTTATGGCTACTACGTTCTAAAAAAGAAAGTTGTCAGCAAGACAAAGTAGCATTTTCCCAGAAGGACCATGCTTGGTAAAGTTTGCCTCCCAACAGATGCTGGAACAATTAAAGTCTGTCATCCCTATGAAAGATATTTTTATGTCAGATGTCTTAACTGATATGTTTTCTTGAGATAAGTTTATAAAGTGTTATCTTTATGTAACACATTTTTTGTGTTTGTCATTTTCCTGAACTTCATCTAATTCTCATACCTAATGTTTTATAGTCCTTCCTGCCTTTGATATTGTGTTATCAGATATCAGGGAACTGGAATGGTTTGTATCAAAATAGAATGATTTCTATCCAATTAGCCATTCTTCTCTTCAGAATTATTTTCATTTCATTGGTCTGGCTCAGGGGTGGGTTCTACTTACCTTTACTACCGGTTCACAACAGGAGCATGAGTGCGTGCTCGCTTCGCTTGCACACATGCGCACACTTCTGCACATGTGCAGAGGGGGGCGCCCACCCTCTGAAATCAACTTCCCTTGGAGCTCCGATTAGCGCCTGACCTTCGCACCTTCCGCCGTGAATTAAAAACTTGGCTTTTCAAATCCCTCGACCTGGACTGATGGGGGTTTTAAGAGTTAAATTTTAAATTTTTTAGATTTTAGATTTTATTTTGTATTGTGGCTTGTGTTTTTATTATTGTGAGCCGCCCTGAGTCCACTGGGAGATAGGGCGGCATATAAGCCGAATAAAATAAATAAATAATAAATAAATCCATTATGACGTCCGGGTTGGTGGGCAGAGCCTCCCACCATTTTTACTACTGGTTTGCAAGAACCGGACAGAACCGGGAGCAACACACCACTGGTCTGGCCTAAATAATTTAGGGATGGGGGTTGATTACTAATAAAGTAAAGGTTTTCCCTGTGAAGTTTTATCTGACTCTAGGGGGCAGTGCTCATCTCTGTTTCTTACCAAGAGATCCAGCATTGTCTGAAGATATTTCTGTGGTGATGTGGCTGGCATGACTATATCCTGAGGTACAGAGAATTTATTTATTGATTGATTGATTGGTTGGTTGGTTCGATTTATATGCCGCCCTTCTCTGGAGATTCAGGGCGGCTTACAATGCGTTAAGCAATAGCCTTCATACTTTTGTATATACCTGCTTAGTAGGGCATTTGCCCGCCCCCAAGCGGTGTTCTTTTTTTTAAATACAAAGTCAGCTTATTGCCCCCACAATCCGGGTCCTCATTTTACCTACCTCAGAAGGATGGAAGGCTGAGTCAACCTTGAGCCTGGTGAGATTTGAACTCGCAGTAATTGCAGGCAGCTGGCAGATAAGTGCTACTTAACAGCGCTTTAGTCCGCTGCTCCATCAAGGCTCCTACCGTTGCTCCACCAAGGCTCCTAACAAGAATACTGTTATCTTCCCACCAAAGTGGTACTTATTTATCTACCCACATTTGCTTGTTTTTGAACTGCTAGGTGGGCAGGAGCTGGCGCAAGTAATGGGAGCTCACCCCATAGTGTGGTGCTTGGGTCTTGAACCGGGCTGTCAGCTTTCCAGTCTTTAACTGCTGAGTCATTGTGCCTCTCTGAATCACTAATACTCTTCTCCAAATTAAAATTTGCATGTGGTGCTTACTCTGCCTCAACTTTCATGGCTCCTAGAATGTTTCCAATTCCTTTACTTGCATGCAAAAGCAACATGCATATCTCTTCTCTTTGGGGAATAGCTCAGCTCAGTGAAAATTTTAGACTGAAAGGCAATATGGCAGTTGCTGCTCTGAATAAACATGCTCATGATGAATGCTTTCAGTCATTTTGGGATATTCTGGGAGAATACCACAAAACCAAATGCTTACAACCTTCTCATAAGAAAGAATCCTCTGTATTTTCTAAGGCTCATTTAACCATTTTTTGTACAAAAGTGACAGGAGGCTAAAGCACAGTATAAACCATCTAGTCATTTCTAATATCCTGCACCATGTAGCACAGTGAACAATTTGCACCGTATATAACAAGATGTCTGAAATGGTGCAATCTACCCTTAAAGATAAGGAACATTCTTTCCTTCCAGAAATAATGGCAATCTTCACAGGAGAACATATTTAGATAAATGGCCTATGATCATGTGCATGCAAAATTAGCTCCACATGGCAAAAATGTCAACTGATGATTGAATCATCCGATATTTGAAACAAGTCTCATTATTCTAAACATGGCTCTGAAAGAATAGAAGGTTGGCTTGTCTAAGAATCTCATTGATATTATATTATAGAGGAAATAGAAATAGATTGTTCTGTACTATGCAAATAGGAAGACTCCTCTTTGATCCTTCTTTGCCTGAATGTGTGTCTATTCATTTTGGCTTAGAGACTCATAACCCAAACTCACACCTCACAAGATAACACTAACACACAAAGGCTTCAGCAAATTATCCTAAATATGTTTTCTTTTGTCCTACCAGGTCAAATCTGAATTCTTGATGGAAAGGCTTGAATCAGATTTTGTAAACATGAATAACTAAAGTTCAGACATCTGTAAAAAAAATCTCCTTTAAGACGAACTCTGTAAAAACCTGCTGAGGTTGCATTTGGGAAACATCTAACTTTTGGCTACTAAATATTGGATTTCAATGTTCTTCATGCTTAATGAATGCTAGACTTGCAATTTCTTGCCCTTGTTTTGCCCTTTTATCATGGAATGACTAAAGAAAAGAGACAGAATGCAGGAGTTATCAAATTTGTCTTGTGATGGGGTTTTTTTAGATGGTGGGTTGAACAAAGGATTGCGATATTTTGCTCCTATTGACATTCAACATTTGTAGAAATGAAAAGTTCACTTATTCAAAAACTATTTGCTATAATGCTACTTTGAGATTTCTCTGGTGGACCCAAAAGAGATTACAAAAAATGTAAAGCTGAGGAATACAAATTATCTAAAAGAAAAAGCTTTTTATTTTACTGTCACAAAAAGCTGAAATTGCTTTCTGCTTTCAAAGGGCTTAGGGAGTTCAGCACCAGTAGTCATTCATTCAAGGTAGGATGGGCATACATTCATCTAAATCTGCGCATCTCGCATCTTAGTTTAACCTAACGTGCAAGTTAATAGACACCATATTTTAGGCCATGCCAACATTTATCCCAGAGAATCTATTATATTTTCTATCGCTGAGCCACTGCTTTTATCTTCTTTTTGTATTCCAGCTCTGCTAGCTTGATGGTAGAGAGCATACCTTCTTCTCAAGCTTTGAAAGAAAGAGACAGAAGACAACAGATGATATGAAAAAGTTCTTTCAGAAACTCTGGACTTTCCTATCAATAATGATAGATGAAGAAACACCCAGAACAACTCAAACTAGTTTTGTTACTAGTTTAGCCAACAAATCTGGCTAAACATAGGCAGTTGTCTCCTTATATTAGTTAACTATTCAAATCAGTTTCCCACTCTTACAAAGGATTTTCAAAGAGTTTTTATGATTAAGAATGGACTTTGTAAGTGTATGGATGAAGACAATGAAGAAATCTTTTCCTAGAATCTGTCCTTCCAGGCAGCGAGAAATTTTAGCCTTCCAGAAGGGGTAGCTTATCCATGATGGATTGGATTTAATAACTTACCATTCTAAAACTTTATAGTGGTTTTGTCATCCTCAACTACCTGGACCCATTTTAACTTCATTCATTCACTCTTTCAGGTGAGCTCCAACATTCAGAAGTTAAGCACCTAAAGAGGAACATGCTTTCAACAGGCTAAATATTCATCTCATCTGTTTTCTCTATTCTATAATGGCCAACCAGGAGCGTACAAGCATGACTTGGGGATGTTAAAACTTTTATCCTTTTACTGCTTTACAACTTGCATTCATGGCAAGTTATATTTAAAACATAGATGGGGAAACGGTTCCTCCAAATATGCTGAATTGAAGTTCCTGGCATCCCACATCCTTGGCCATATTGGTCCACTGAAAGCAGTAGTTCAATAAAAATTGTAGTTCACTCAGGTGGGAAGAGACACTTCTGATTTTAAAAAATGCATGCTTAAATACTGGTGAGCCTGACTCACAGAATCAAAGGCCTGGGAGGGAATGTTTAGACAATCAAGTGCAGGAATCCAAATTAAAGCATCCTCAACAGATGGTTGTCTAGCCTCCACTGGAACACATCCAGCCAAAAGGAACTCATCACCCCTCCCCCTTAGTAATTGGTTCCAGGGCTTAATTGCTCATATTGTTAGGACATGCTTTCCTTGATATTTAATCAGAATCTGCTTTCTCAAAATTTAAATCCATTTATTCTGCAACCTGCATTCTCAGTGATAGGAGAATTGATGTTGACCTTCAATCTGCTATCTTCTCAGGTACTTGTAGAGTACTATTACATCTCCTTCTGTTAAATGTAATCAACTCCCTTTGTATCACCTTACAAAACTTAATCTCTACTCTTCTGATCAATCTCCCTGTCTTGTTTTGAATTTCTGTTTTAGATCATGTGAATAAAACTATTGGCTAGACCGGGTGTCTGCAACCTGTGGCTCTGTAGCCGCATGCGGCTCTTTCATCCCCCTGCTGTGGCTCTCTGTCGGCTGAATCCACCACTGGCTGGCTCCGCCCCTCACCCTCCTCTCCCAGTCACTCCTCACCTGGCCTGAGAAAGTAAGAGCGATGGCGGGGGATGGAGACTCACTCCATATTCCAGAGCGGGAGTGAAGAGCCCCTGTACTTGCCATATCTCACAAGTGCTTCTTCCGGCCCTTGTTGGTGCTATGCGCACTGTCACCCAGGGAGACATGCGACTTGCTCTCTGCCCCAACCCAGCTGTGGCTGATGCTCCACGTGATAATGGTTTCCAGGAGGAGGAAGGGACGCTGTCTCCGCCATTGTGAAATGCGCTAAATTTAACTGTGTCGCGCAAGGCGCTTCGAGAGCAGCAGGCAGGCTATGGAGGTGGCAACAGTAGCAGCATTGGCTGCAACCAGGCCAAGACACTGTCTCGGGGCAGAGAGCAAGTTGTGTGTCTCCCCAAGAGACCAAGGTGCACGCAGCACCAACAACAGCCTTTACGATATGGCAAGTACAGGGGCACTTTGCTTCTGCTCTGGAATATGGAGCAAATCTCCATCGCCCGCCATCACTGGGAGTGGAGGGTGAGGGGAGGGGCCAGCCAGTAGTGGGTTCAGCTGACAGGGAGCCACAGCAGGGGGATGAAAGAGCTTTATCTGGGAACCTGAAATGACTCTTGATTTAAATCATATGGTAAATCATATGGTAAAAACACCCAAAGAAGAAGAAAGAACAACTTCAGCAAAAAACAACACCACCAACCCTTGCCTGTTTTTGGAAATGGTTCAACAGGGAACACACATACACACACACACGAGAGAGAGACAGAGTCAGACAGAGAGAGATGAGAGAGGGGGAGAAGGGGGGGGGGAGAGAGAGAGAGAGAGAGAGAGAGAGAGAGAGCACTGTTTCTCACAGAAAAGAAAACACTGGGAGCCACAAAACCTGGGTAGGCGTGACGGGGGGGTCATGTGATTGGGTGGGAGTGAGTGATGTTGAGTTGGCCATACCCACCCAGGTTTTGTGGCTCCCGGTGTTCTGTTTTCTGTGGGAAACAGGTCCAAATGGCTCTTTGAGTGTTTAAGGTTGCAGACCCCTGGGCTAGACCTAGATACAATACTTGTGGTGAGGTCTTACCAACCTCTTAACAGTTTCATGACCTTAGATAGGTGGTACATAGAATGAAACTGATTTGACTCCTAAAATAACAGAGGTGGAAAAAAGCCTAATCTATTACACTGTTACCTACACAACCATTTCCCATGAAAATCAATTGGGGCAGGCAAGATGTTGATTACTGATGTACTATATGTACCTGTTTAAAGTGGTCATGTTTTATTGACTGTATTCTATCCTGAGATCTATTGATGTAAAGCAGATTGATTTTTTTCCCCTATCAATTTTAAAAACAATGCTTCAAATGTACAAAACAAGATTGTGTTATGGAGCTTGTATGAGCAGAGAAAGTAGCCTGAAATGAAAGAGACAACTAACAGTGCTGCTAAAGGTAAACTAAAATCCAATTTTGTTTTGTGTGCAAACTTCTAGCATTGACTTTCCCAAGATAATAACAGAGAACCTGTAAAAAGGTTATGGAGAGAACTGCCTGTAATGCCATGTAAATGTAAATTAGTCAGTCACAAAGATTTCTTTTAGCACAAAGATTAGGTCAGAAAACTAAACTGTGCCTAAGCAGACTGAATAGATAGATACCGTTTTATATACTTAATGTTTTTATGTCACCAAATTAAAACCCATGCAATGTAGTCTACATAAAAGTAGTTAATATAAACATGGCAATGTTCACATCAGGTGCTTCAGGAGTTTCTGAAAGATCAGCAAAGAAGGAGCCAATCCGGTCTCCACAGATAGGCTGTCCTTATGATACTGCCTCACCTCAACTCCTGAACCTTCTGTAAGTGTGGGATTTGCAGTAGTTTCTCTCTGGTAGCACTAATTGTTGAGTCTATTGATAGGAGTAGATAATCCTGAAGGTTCACCTTGAAGGTACAATTGGTAGGCTTTTATAGGGGTTTTATTAAGGTGACCAGATTTTAACATTGGTAAAGAGGGACACTATTGACCGGGGGGGGGAGGGGTTCTTGAGTAAAAATTTGGTCTATATGGAGCAACAAAAATGTTCATAGAACGCAAAAATAGTATTGTAATATATTTTTTAAAATTTCAACATAAGTACAATTTACAAATATAATAAATAAAAAAAAATTATGTATAGTATTATTTTATTCTATAGGGACTACTCAGAGGGCTGAAAAAAGTCATTTCTGACAGGTCGTCGCACTTTTGACTGGTCCTCACACTTATGACCATCCTCACATTTATGCCGGTGCAGCATTCTTAACAACCATGTCACTCATTTCACAACTGCTTCTCTTCACCATGGTGATAAGATAGGGCAAAAACGTAAAATGTGAGGACTGTCGTAAGTTCGAGGACTGCTCAAAAGTGCGAGGACCAGTCAAAAATAACTTTTTCAGCCCTCTGAGTAGTCCATGTGCACAAAAGGACTACCCAGATGGCTGAAAAAAGTGATTTCTGACAGGTCCTTGCACTTTTGACCGGTCTTTGCACTTATGACTGGTCATCATTTATGCCCATTGTAGCATTCTTAACAAACATGTCACTCATTTCATAACTGCTTCTCTTCACCATGGTGACAAGATAGGGCAAAAACGTAAAATGTGAGGACAGTCGTAAGTTCGAGGACTGGTCAAAAGTGCAAGGACCAGTCAAAAATAATTTTTTCAGCCCTCTGAGTAGTCCATGTGCATAAAAGGATACAGCAAGAGAGAGGGATGAAGGAAGGGAAGGGAAATTAGAGTAGGAGTGAGGGTAAGAGATGGAAGAAGAGAGGAGGAGGAGAAGAAAGGAAGAGGAAGTAGGGAGGAGACGAAGAGGGGGGGGGAAGAGAAAGTAAGAAGGAAAGAAAAGAGAGAGGTGGTAGGTTTGAGGAGAAAGATCGCTGTACAATAAAAAAGATGAAAGGGAAGAAAACCAACCCCAAACAAATATAAAGATATTAAGATAAAGAATGAATTGTTAAACTTTAAAGAATAAAAGAGAACAAATATGAATAAATAGCAATAATTAGAAACACACATACAAACATACAATGTATTTTCTTTGAACAGAGTATTTGGCCGGTTCACAAATTTAAACAGTGTTTAGTCATTTCAATTAAATTTACAATTTCTATTTTTCCTTTTTGCCATATTTATTCCTCATCTATTTTTTAAAAAAACCAATATTATCCTTCATCCTCATCTCTAATCTTAATCAAATTCAATTTTTCACTTCTATTCTATATTATACTCCTTCCCATTGTCATCTATTTTTATATCCATCCTCACATTGGTTAATTATGTAATATTACAGTTGTTTAATACAAATTCAACATTTTAATATAAATCAATTAGTTATATAACTATCTTTTTGTATATTAATCAATATGAACATGAATATTCCAATTATTTCCATGCAATCCAATTTCTTACAAATCAATTAATTATATTTACCAATAATAATAAACCAAATAATTTCCCCCATATATTCTTCCAAACCACAACTTAACCATTTCTGCTTTCAACACAATATACAATTAATAGTATCTCAATTATTACAATTCCCTAGTGAAATAGAGCTTTTTTTCTTTTGTGTTTTAAAATCTTGAACTCTCCTCTTTTGCTCTAAATTTCCCATTGTTTGCACCTACCTTTTTTGGTGAGGAAAAAGAAAAAGAAATCTCTCTCTGTCTCATTTTGTCACATTGCAGCAGACCCTGCTTTACTTTCAATTTCACTTTTTCAGCATAGCTAGGGGAAAAAAAATCTCCAGCAATTTACCTCTTTGCAGCTAGCTAGCAACAGAGCCCTCCGCAAAACAGCTGAGAGCAAATCAGCTGAGAGTCGGGAGGCCAATCTAATCAACTTATGGTAATTAACTATGCTGAAGCTGAAAGAGGCTGTTTTTTCTATTTTTGCAGGCACCGATCTACTCATTTGTTTTCTTTTAACACTGATCAGCTGTAGGGCGGCCCTTTGAAGCCCCGCGGCAAGAATTTAAACAGTTTTTTCCCCCTCTAGCCATCAGCTGGGACTCAGGAGGCAGCAATTGGGAGTGGGCGGGTAAGCAAACCCTGCATTCTTTCCAAAAATCGGGACTTTTTAAAAACGCTGCGGGACGCGGGACAAATTATTGAAAATCGGGATTGTTCCGCCAAAAGCGGGACGTCTGGTCACCTTAGGTTTTATAGATCGAGAGCAGTACTTTAAATTCGACTCAGAAACCAATCAGTAACCAATTAAGATGTCAGCCTTTCCAGTAGACCCAGACAGGAATCCAACACTATAAGTACTAACACTATATTTACTGTGAAGTTACAATAACAGAACCTTGTAAGCAGTGGTGGGATTCAAATAATATAACAACCGGTTCTCTGCCCTAATGATTTCTTCCAACAACCATTTCACCAGCTGCTCAGAAAGTTAACAAGTTAACAGTTCTCCTGAAGTGGTTTGAACTGGCTAAATCCCACCACTGATTGTAAGTCTGAAAATACTTCTGTTCTCCCCTACATTTATTTTCCAAGGAACTAGGGATGGTTCCTTCAGAATGCTTTTCCTGCTGCCATTCCTGGTTGGAATTCAGGTTTCATTTATCAGACTCTAGTCTAGGCTTCAGCAAATCCTTCTGTCCCCCAAGGATACTCTCACAGGTCATTACAGCAGGATCTACAAAACTGGCATAATATGCTCCCAATGCGGGAGTCTGAACAGAGGTGGCCCAATGCATTTTGACAAATTGAAGTTTCTTTAAAGAATATTTGAATATTTTTTAAGACCAGTCCCAAGTAGAGCGTACTACAGTAGTCTAAATGCACGGTGTTAAGTTACCATAGCTTGGTCTTCAACTAGAACACTAACCAGACTTGGGAATTTCAGAATGAGTGCTTCATTTATTAATTCAGACTCTAAACACAGAAACAATATATTTTCTGATTAAGGTTCTAATTAATACACTAAGGGGCGTGTTGGCTCAGTGGCTTAATGATGCAGGAGATGGTCTTTGCTCCAGCAGTACGAGTCCCACCACTGCATGGTGGGGTAAGCTCCTGTCACTTTCCTCTGCTTCAGCCCACCAAGCAGTTTGAAAGCACATTCTATGCGAGTAGATAAATAGATACCATTTTGGTGGGGAGATGAGCTGGTATTTTCTGTGGATGGTCAGAATCCTGCCAGTGCTGAACCTTACTGGTTGTGACGTCCAGACAGCTTCGGTGGAGGGAGAGGACCTAAGATGCTGCTGCAGGAAAGCTGTTCATCTTTCTTTCTGATGCAGGCCTAGCTCCCCCTCCCGTAGTGCACCTTGGGAAGTGCGCAAGTGTGAACCAAACAGAGCTAACAAACAGGCACCCAAACCACTACTATGCATTAATATTGTAGTTTCCTGGATAACGTAGCATTACTATATGCTAAATAAATAAAAAATTAATATCTTATGCAGTGGTTTAATAGAAATTGTCTGCAATTACTTTGCCCACTACTTCCAGCATTATTTTAAAACATGCATAACTATAAAGCTTGCTCTCCACCTAGCACTTCTAATACTTACCATTGATTGACCTACTGGAAATGCAGCTGTGGGTCACAATTCTCTGTAGAGACACTCTCCTACAGAGCAGGGCACAAAAGAAATATTATACAAGATCCTTGGGCAAAAGGCTAGTGATTGATAGCCTTCCTCAATGCCTCTTTGTTTTGAAACTTTTCATCTCCAGAAAGATAAAAATTGGTTTCTTTCATCATAGAAAAATGAAACATCTCAATTATTCTATTAGGCTCCTTAAGTATGTACTATAATTAAACACAGTGCCCACTCAATTACTTGGCTGGTAATTGCTTTCCAAATATCCAAATGTACAGAAGGTATCTGTGTTCTCTCTTTTTAAAAAAAGGGTTGGGGAAGAGGAGAAGAAAACTGAAGATAAATATCTATATTTATCAGATGGGTCATGTTTTCTATTCCATGCTAAATACATCAAGCTGTGCAATCATAGCAGTCTTCCCAGATGAAGGATCTTCTAGACTGAACATGAGTTCCAGGCATTTCTTGATATAAGAACGGAGCCCAAACCAAATCAGATTCCATTTCGCTTAAGCATAACCACAACGAATAAAAGTAGATAAAAAGTAGATACTGCCTGCTCTCACAACATTTGTCTGGTCAGTTTGATCCCGTAGAGTTGATGTGATCGGGGTTCCTTTAATTAAACTATTGTCAGCCCTTCAAGGTAGACCAAATTGAGACAGCAGAATTATGAATTCTAATACTACTTTATTGCAAGGAATCTTGCAAGTCTGAATGTGGTTCCCCCCCCCCTTTTTTTAAATTTTATTTTCATGAGAATTAGGGAAAATCATGTCTGGGACTCTTACTCAAATTACATTTCTGCCCTGGACTCAGGTTTCTTTTCTCTGATTGTTGCCTTGGTTATAGTTCTTCCCTTTATTCCTCAAGGTTATTCCTACATTACATTACATCCATTAGGACCCCAGAAGTGTGGCCTTCTATAGTGAGATTCCCTTGACATTCAATAATCCTCCTGTTTAAAAGAGCTTTGGCGAGGGAGAATGAGACTCCTTGTTTAATCGTACTTGCCATTTTAAAAACATTTTTCTTTCATGTTTTATTACTCCATTGTAATTTCTTTGATTGCTGTGAGTTGCCCAGATTTATTGAGAATTGGGTGACATATAAGTTTAGTACATTATGGTTGGCTTCAGCAAAAAGTTTAGATTAGATTTGGCATTTTTATCCAATTATTGAGTCCTTCCCAAGGAGCTGAGATAGGTAGATGTTGTAGTTTGACCATGTTAAAAGTACCATAACAGGATATATGCTGTTCCAACTTTGCCTTTTGCAATTGACTGATAGTAATTTTGTCAATACCGATGATGTTCAAGGTTCCAGTTTTGGGGTCAAATTGCACCCAAGGTGCCTATTATTATTGTAATAGTACTATATTTGCTTTCTTTTGCCACAGACATTCTACTTCTGTTTGCAGGTTTTTGTATTTCATAATTTCCTTCAGTTCCTTCATTTCTTTTCTTTTTAATAAAAAGTTTTTTTTATTTTATAACATATAAAAGTCCATTTTTAGTTAAGGTTTCCTTCACTTCTTGTACTGCAACATCATTATTATTGCTTTATAGTTGATGAAATGTTAATGGTGAATGGTGAAGAGCATAATCTGATGGCAAACATGTTCAACTGAACTTAAATTTGTCTTGTTTGTTTTCAGCATACCAGTGTCTTTGCACTAATTCACAAGAAAATGTAAGAACATGTTTTCTTTTTATTGATGTAACTGAGAACATTAGCTATGTTTAAATGTACATACCTTATATTTGGCCTTTGTTTAAGTCCCACCTTAGTATTCTGCCTAGTATGCCAATTTTTTAAAAAAGATTATCTAGATGAGCAAAGAATTAAAGGCAGCTTTCAAGGAAAATGCTGGTAAACTAATCACCTTTTAGTTTCATATACAGGTAGTCCTTGACTTACAACCACAACTGAACCCAAAATTTCTGTTGCTAAGCAAAACAGTGGTCAAGTGAATTAGGACTTATTTTATGACCTTTCTTGCCACAGGTATTGAGTGAATAATGCAATTATTCAGTTAGTAATACTGTTGGTAAGTGAATCCGACTTCCCAAATAACTTTTGCTTGTCAGAAGGTCTCAAAAGTTGATTACATGACCCTGAGACACTACAATTGTCATAAATATGATCTAATTGCCAAGCATCTTAATTTTGATCATGTGACCAAGGGGATCTGCAATGGTCGTAATTGTGAAAAACAGTCATAATGAAAAAAGTGACTTATGAGTCATAAATCACTTTTTTCAGTGCTGTTGTAACTTCAAACGGTCACTAAATGAATGATTGTAAGTTGAGGGCTACCTGTAAAATGTCTTTGAAATATCAGAAAACGGAGGGTTTCAGATACGCCAGTGACTGTCTGAGGACCATCTCACTGCCTTGATCAGATAACTTGCAAGAATGAATTCTGTCTAATCTGAATGGAGAACGTGGTCCAATCCTAAAATAATTATGCCTCAAGTGATCAGCAGGTAACAGAGCTACTGAAGTTCTCTTTCCAATTCCTTGTGATCTTGAATAATGCCCTGCCTTTTGACAGCTGAGGAATACAGTTTTATTATCATTCTTTGGTAGCCAGAAGTCAGGAATCAAATCATGCAAGTAGATAGATCCCAATTCTTTATTTTTGATATAGGGACATTTCTTGAAAATTGTCTTATTAATTTTGATTGCTACTCACTGCACAATTCTTGGGAGCCACCAGTGACTTATTACATTTGTTCTATAAACTTGTGGCTTTGTAGTTGATCTTTCATAACTGTTATCCCATTTGTCCCTTTGCTGAACAATACGACTGCTCAATGCTTGAGCCCAACTCTCAATTAGATAAATATCCTTTCATGTGCTCAACATTCAGCCACTTGTCGCTAGGTTTTTTTGTGAACTTTTTTGCTAACCACTGCCTTGTCTTTTGAGACCAAACTCATTTCATTTTGCTTTCTTCTTATGGTCTAAAAGAGCAATAACATAAAGCAATGATGACTATCTTCTTATCAAAATGCCTATCCACATTGGTTAGGCTGCTTGCATTAGATTAGAGAACAGAGAGGATCTCTATATCATGCCTGGGTGTGAATTCATAGCGCTATAAGAGGCTTACATTCTATTAAGCATTTCACATTGCAATAATGGAGCTGCTAGAGAGATAAAATTTATGATGTTGGTTTTCCTTCTGAATGTGACTATAGGACATAATGCTGAAATTTTCAAGGATATTATCTAGACAGACAGAGTTCAAAATACTGCTAGCTTCTCTGCCCTGCTCTCCATTGTGCTATTTTCCTGCATTTTAATATCTTCCTATTTCTTTCCGGCAGACATCAAAGACCCAGGAGAACCCTCTATTCTAAATTCTGTTTGTGACCTATATTCAGATAGGTGGGATGTATGGCTGGGCTAGGCTCAGGACTTCCTAAGAAATGCACCGCCTTCCCTCATTTTCCTATTATCATCTCAATGAGCCTCGAGATGGAAAATTATATGTGATCCTAGGCAATTATCACTTTCAAATCAAAGACTGAAACTGTGTTTTTGAGAAAAAAAGAAGTCAGGGGAGGTTTTAATTTCTCCTGGGAGTTTCCAAGTAGCCGTATTCTACTTTCCCCTTTTTCTGAAACAGGTAAATAACTAGATTGACTTTGTTTTGCCTCATTCTTCTGAAAATGCTGTAAATCATCGTGGTTATTTCACTTTTTAACCTATCATTAAATTTCTTATCTGGCAAGTGTCTCAATTCACATACATTAATGACATCTTTATATAAGTTGGTTTTAGTTTTTATATCACTGTGAGAACATACATACCCTAATTGTGAAATGAATCCAGCAGCTATGCTCTGTCTCATAAGGCAGATTTCCCATAGCTATACCTGTCAGCCTCAAGTAAAATAATTAGGAAATCAATTCCACAGGAAGGCTACAACTATTTTCATTGAGATTGGCTGTAATAACAGAACCTTGCAAATGTTATCTCCTCCATCTCACATTCACCCATGTTTGTACTTCTCTTAATTAGAGAGTTATCTACCTGATCATCTTCCGAATTTTATCTCTTGTGGACTTAAGGCATGTTTTATGCCTTGTCACTTTGGTGAGAACAATTGCCTAGCTCCCTCAACTTCATCTTCTTTACACTTTACACCACTAGGACCTTGCTATTTTTGAAGATTCAGAAATAAGACTTTAGTCTCAGATTAAATCCACAAACATAAAACAAAACTCCACTCAAATATCCTTCCTCTGGTAATATGGCAATACGGTTTCTTCAGCTTTACACCAACTGTAGCAATCAATCATTGGAGAGACATTGCAGTAGACCTGATTCAAAGGTGTAATCCAGAAAATATTCTTAATAATTGAGTGATGCAGAAACTCAAGTAGCACTTCAGAGGCACCAACAGTCTGGAAAGGACTCCATACATGGAATGTGCAAAATTCCCACAGCTTGACTGCTACTATTGTTTGTTGTTCTGTTGTACATTATAAAAGATGAGTCATAAAAGCAATCCTTCTAATTTACCAATATTGTTAGAAAAATAATGAGCTCAGTTAGGTCTCCAAGGCATTAGAGGCAAATTTCAACAGGGATATAACATAATTAAAATATATCTTGTACATTCGCAGTTTTAGTAAAAGGTTTTAAAAAAACAAATAATAGCCTAGTAGCACTTTAAGGATGCACTGACATTAAACATATACCATATTTTTCAGTGTATAAGATGCACTTCCCGGTAGAAAACACGGCTTCCGGTGGGACTGCGACATCGCCGGACACTTCTTTTTGAAGCGCCTACCCAGGGCTTCGTAGAACTGCAAGAACAGCGACTATCAGCTGTCTTGCGGTTTGGAAACTTTCCCCCTGGTATGAGGGGGGAAAGTGAGTAGACGGGTGGGGTAGAGTTCCCTGAGAGTGCCAGATTTTACTCATAATCTGGCGCTCGAAGATGAGAGCTCCCCGTTAAGCCTGTCAGTACTCCGGACCCTGGATGTCTCTGCTTTGCAGAGCTAGATGTCGTTACCATCCCAGCAACCAACTTTAAACAAATACTCTTTGAATCAAGCTGGCGGAGCACAAGCTGCATGAATGAAACAGCAAGTATTTTTTTTTCTTTTTAACTCCAAAGATTTACTTTCTTTAAAAGATTTTCCCTAAGCTGAAAGTGAAAGCAAGATGGCGTTTGAGTTTCAACGGGGCGTGAAGAAGTGAAAGTTAAAAGTAATTACTGACAAGCCCCTGTTTGAAACGTAAAACTCCTTTTTGAAAAGTGGATGAAACAAGAAAGGATGTAATAATAATAATTGAAGCAGCAATACAAATTACAAATTGTAAAGCATCTTTTTTTTCTTTTTGATACTCTTTTTTTTCTTTTTTTTTTTCTGTCCTTCTGGAAGGGAAGGAAGAAGGGGGGGCAAGATGGCTGGTCTTTTTGAAAGCAAAGAAAGTAAAGGAGGGTTAATTAACCCTCAATGGTCTGATTTTGAGGAAGCTTTGAGCTCAATTACCTCTGCTTTATTGAAAAGAATTGATACTATATTTCAAGCTTCTCAAGCTGGAAACAATGAAATACATGGAAATACTGAGTTGCAATCTAGCAGTGGGGGATTGAATGAAAAGTTGGAAGATGGAAAAGAACGACAACAGATCATAGCAGTTTTTACTGAGGAGAGAAAGATGAATGCTGTGCAGAATAAGGAGCAAGAAATTTTGGAAGCTGATGAGATTTGGGTTACACGAATTTTTTTTTATAAAACCCAATCTGGACTATGGACCTAGGGCAATTGCAGGTGATCTGGTGGTTTCCCTAATACGTCTGATGAATTTATTAATCTAATTTTTGACTGGATTTGATGGATACTATTTCAAATATAATTATAAAGTCACTCGGGGTTTTTTTTTTTTATAAAGAAGCAATTTTTATTCAGGTGGGTAGACGCAAATGAAGATATTCTATATGCTGTTGGAAAATGTGAAGACAAGAAGATTAGCAACTGGTTTAATCTAGTATGAAGAATTTAAATGTTTGATATAGTTATTAAATGATGTTTTTAGTTGATTTGTTAATATGTATTGATAAATTAATAAGAGGTTTGATTGTTATTTTTTTTTTAATTAAGTGTCTTAATTATAATTGGACCTTAACGGTTTAAAAGTGGAGGACGGAAGAGTTTATATAGTATTTTATTTTAAATTTGGGGGTTTTGAATGAGGGTTTTTCTGTTGTTGTTGTTTTTTTTTTTGTTTGAAATGAAAGAAGTTATAAAATATCTTGTTAAATTGTATAGACCTAATAATTTGTTAAGTATTAATTAGCTAAATTGAGTAATGATAGGTTTGATTAGGTAATACTTAATTGTTTTATTAATTGCTGTTATTATAAATGGAGATTAATTTTGTTGAATTAGATGGAATAAGGAGAAAGAAGACTTGCTTTCCTTTTATCTATTTGTTTAATGATTATGATTATGATAAGTGTGAAATGGAGTTTAATTTAGAGAATTTGAGCTGTATTTTATCTTGTATTTGCTCTGGGAAGTCGGGGGGGTGGTGGTTGGGGAGGGGGGAGAAAATGTATGTAAAACTTTTAAAACTTTTTTAATAAAAAAGAAAAGATGCACTTTCCGCCCAAAAAAGTGGGTGGAAATGTCTGTGCGTCTTATACAGCGAATGTTGCCAAAGCCCCACTCACCCGCTGGCCCCCACTCTTCAGCCTCTGCCTCCCGGCAATTTACTCCTTGCAGTAAACAGCCTGGTCAGCTTCAGCACAGCCTGATTTAGCACAAGCAGTTGATTGGCAGTTGGATCGGCCTCCCGGAATACCACCTATCAGCTGTTCCAGGCTGCAGGGATCGCCACTGCCCGTCACTGCTGTTGCTTCCCATCGCTGCTGCTGCCTATCACTGCCTCCGCATGCCCTATTTTTGGTCTCCACGTGCCCTGTTTTGGCCTCCACAAGTCCCGTTTTTGGCCCGTTCCAGGCGGTGAAGATAGCTGACGGCGGCAGCGATCCCCGCTGTCTGGAACGAGTAAAAAATGGGACATATGGAGGCTGAAAATGGGACACATGGAGGCTGAAAATGGGGCACGGAGGTGGCGATAGGTGGCAGCAGCGATGGGTGGCAGCAGTGATTGGCGGCAGCGATGGGCAGTGGTGATCCCTGCAGCCTGGAACAGCTGATAGGTGGTATTCCGGGAGGCCAATCCAACCACCAATCAGCTGCTTGTACTAAATCAGGCTGTGCTGAAGCTGACCAGGCTGTTTGCTGTTTGCTCTAAGGAGGTAAATTGCTGGAAGGCAGAGACAGATTTTTTTCCCCCTTGTTTTCCTCCCCAAAAGCTAGGTGCATCTTATACTTCGGAGCATCTTACGGTCTGAAAACTTTAGAAAAATGAGAGAAATCAAAGTTAAATTCAAACACATACAGAGATTAAAAATACAAACTTATTCTTCCCCAGCTAGACCCCAAAGAACGCAGCACACACAAACTCTATACAAAGCTTATTTTACTCAAATAACTTAGTCTTTATCATTCAAAGGCTGTTAATGAACTGTCTTAACAACCTACCAGAATTCTAAGATAAGGTGATCATAGTCTTATTAGAGTTGGCAGAAAGCCCAGAAGCAATTTTGCAGACATGAAGGAGAGTGAACTAAAGTTGTTCTCCACAGCTTGTTGCAAGCGGTGTTCCTTCTTAAATAGGCTAAGGGAGTGGCCAATTAGTCCCAAGCCTTACTCTCGAGGAGACCTCCTCCTGAGGAGCCACTCCTGCCTTTTGGCAGCTCTGGCATCTGTGCATTGAGAAGAGGCTCCTCCTCTTTGTCCTCTTCACTTAAAGAAGGTTCTGGAGGTTCTGAAGGCCCTGGCTGAATCCCTGCCTCTGGCACCATATCTTCTCCAGCCTCCTCACTGTCCGACTCGAGCGCCAGCTGCTCAGGCTGCTAATGCAGCACCACATCAGCCTCCTCGTTGTCAGAATCAGCTACAGTCTGCACAGGCCGCTGATGGGCCACAACAAAACTGGTTTAGTGATGAGAATAAAATATACGAACAGCAGTGTGGTGGTGTAGGTTAAAAAGTTAAATCAGAAGTGTAGAGAGTTAGTTTCGGGCCCATTCTTGGCCTTAGAAAAAGACTGAGTAACTTCAGGACATTTCATTCAAGGAGGGGTGGGATGACACTCACAGCATAAGTTTGTCACTAAGGGAGTATATATGGGAATATTTTCACCAGAAAGTCTACATCCAAACCACAAAATATTAGAAAGACCAAAAGCAGCGCCGTGAAATAAATCCAGAAGCTGGATAACTTGCAAAATCTCTGTAAGAACTGATGTTCACAGGACCTTTTGAGAGATATGCCTATTTAACAGAGATATGGAATCATTGTCAAGGTTCCGACTAATGAACCTGAAAGTCTCAGCACTCTGAGACCGTTGATTCTAATGACTTCAGGACAGTGACCTAACCCCTCTGCTCTTTGCTTTGCCTTTCCTGTTTTCAAAGAAGTGCAATTCTTCATTTGAAGGAAATCCGTTTGTCTATGTTTACAATTTCTATGTTCTAACAAGACTCTGGGTGGTTTAAAAATGAAACAAAAAAAATACAAAAGAAAAATTAAAAGAAAAAAAATAACGAATCCCCCAAACCCAATAACAGGATGTGGGTGAAGAAAAGTCAATTTATTTCCCCTTCAGTGCCTTCACAAGAAAAAAAGAGAGAAGTTCCTTAGTTTCACTCAATTGGACACAACAAATGACGAAGCTGTTGTCACTATAGCTAAATGATCTGGAAAGAGAAGTAAATTGCCATTTTAACCTGGGTAGACAACAGCAGAAAGTCTAGATTTCAGAATAGCTTACGGCGAGATGCATACATTGGGAGTCTTTGTCAGCCTCAAAATTGTAACAAATCATGTTATAATTCTTTTAAATAAAAATTGGCACAACAGAATAGATAAACACATAATCGGGATAAATAAACAGGTTGTTTTTATAGGATTCATTCTGTCATGGTTGACTGACCCATAATTCACACAATTTAATTTTCTCAGTCCATGCAAACACACTGAAACATAAACTAACAAAACATACTATGTTTGTTCAATAAGGTGAACATTTCAGAGGGCTGTATCACCATTATCCACTGGAACAAATTCTGGGAAATGCGGTCCTGCCAGCTATCTAGGAAAGATGGGATTATCCAAACATTCCACAATAATAAAATATACAACCTTTAATTAATACAAGTATTGCTTAAGAAATACACACAGTACATTTGACTTAACCTTCTACTTCAATTTAGTCATTTATCTTTTTGTTGTTGAAAATATGTACTGATATAAATATTAGTGAATGTCTTTTTTTAAAAAAAACTGAGATGGGATATTGTAACAGGATATAAGAAGTGTCAAAGAACATCTCACCTATGTTTGCTTTCACCTGGAAGAGAGATTACTGGAGACTTGAATTGTTTACATACCAACATAGTATTGCAGCTAGGAAAGTTCATAGACAGAAGCAAACAGCCAAGCATTTCTAGAAACAAAACCTTTATGCCCTTCATATTATATCCCGGAACAGCAGCCCAGAGACTGGTCAGAACTAATTCTTTTCCTGCCCTGGGTCTGATGGTGTCTTTTTCTTTTTCTTTTTGCAATATGAGTGGAGAAGTTCCAATTTGTGGGCAAGATGTAACTCATTGTCTCCTCTTCAGGGGCATTTATGGAGGCAGTAGTCAAAATGTCAAGATGGGGCTGTAGCTGCATGATCAAAGCCCCTGTATATTAAAAAGAAGGACTGGGTTCAATCAAATGAATGTGGCCGCCATCTTGTCATTTTAACCATTCTCGGTTCTCATTCTTCACCCCTACCCTGAATTTAGTATAGAAAACTATTTTAATCACACAAAGGAGTTTTTTCTTCTACCATCAACATGTGAGAATTTAAGCATGCACACAATTTTCAAAGCACAGCAGCTAGAAAGGAGAACATTAGTAATACCCTTCCTGTAAACTGCCAGACACTGAAAACATTGAGTCCATTAGAACAATGAGATTGTTGCATTTTTATTTTTATTTTTGTTTTATTTTTTAAGGGTGCTATTTGTTTTAAGGGGACTTTTCCAGTTTTGTGCAGCATAGAGAGAGAAAGGAACAGTCAATAAACTTGAATACAGCTTTGGGCCTATTTTTTTTCTTCACTTGCCTCACCAACCATTGCAAGCAACTCTTGGAAGACTGTTCCTAATATAAACTTATCTGGAGCTGAAAAATGTCTCCACATTTCTTCAGATATATTGATTGAATAAGTATGCCAGTTTCATGAAATCAGTTTCAATTCTTAGCCAATATACTGAAAGACCTTCTCAAATCTGTTCCCAGTCCATCCCTTCAGATCTGTCAGCCCTATTAGGTAGGCCAGACCAAGAAATAAATTCCAAAAGAAGATTAAAACTACTGTTATTGAGATTGGCCACAATAGCAGAATCTTGCAAATCTGATTATTTGTACCCTTCCGCCCTTTAGTTCCGTGAATTAGGCAGACGTCTTTAGCCACTGGGGACTAAAATACCTTTCACCCCACCATCCTGGCAACAGATCTTGCATACCTCTGTCAAGGTCAACTTCCTTTTTCTCTATGGATCTCCAAAAATTCATCCACCACTGCAATTGAGTCCACTCACTTTGGTGCTGATTGTCCTCTTCTTTTTAATTCTACCATTCTCAGCATTATGGACGTCTCAAGGGAAATAAGTTTTAATCTAATATGTTTAGAATATAGTAATTTGAGACGGAACATTTGTTCCTTGAGAGACACCTCTGGATGCATCTGCTATATGATCCATTTGTTTGTTTGTTTGCTTGGCTATTTATGACATTCTGAAGAGTCTTCTCCAACACCAAAGTTCAAAAGCTTCAGTACCCTTTATATTCTTCAAAGTCCGACTTTCACATCCATGAAGTGTTACAAGGAAAAACAATGCCTGTGTGCTTCTGATCATTGTAAACACAGACATGACACAACATTTGAATATCTTTTATTTCTTTACCGTATTACAATTGTACAATTCCTGTAGTCTTCAAATGTGATAATTATCACAATGGTGAAATATTAGTACTTTTTCTAGTACTAGAAGTAAATAGAAAATATCTGCAAAATACATCTCTATTGTACAAAGTTTCAATATACTTCTTCCATCTTTGTTTGATATTCTTGAAATCAGTTATCTGTCCATTGGGGTCTTCTACGATACCAGTTGGTATCTTCTGATTTTAGAGATATTTTGGAAAATTTACCTTATCTTTTTTATCTTTAAGGTCTTTACAGATGTTTTAATGCTGTTTTTTTGCCTCCTTTAACAGCCCTCTGAAATTCTTTGTTAAGCTTATTTCTGAGTTTTTGTCATTCTTGGATTTGACTTTTCATTTCTGCTTGGCTATTTCCACTATCTGTTCTGACATTCAATTTGCTGTTCCCTTATGTTTCTGGTTTTTGACAGCCTCTTTTTATATCCTTAATAACTGCTTAGATTACATTGCACAATTTTTCCAGTTCCTACAGAGGTTCAGAGTAGATAGGCAGATGCTCAAGACTGTATCATGGAAACCAATTTAACATTGTTCATCTGTTTTAGATTGATTTGAAATTTCCACACGAGCAGTTCATGAACTACTCCACAATGAGCCCTCTGCTATGTTCTTATTATTAAAATTGAGTTCCCCAATCCCCTTGTACCAATAACACGTTGAATATGATTTCTTCATGATCTATTCAGAGATGTCCACATATATAGACATATTTTTAAAGAACATTTAGTGACAAAGGAATCACTGGATTAGCAGAAACTGGTGAGTTGTTCTCTTGCTTTATTTGTTTCATAGGCACACAATCCATCTACAGTACATTTTAATTCTTACTATTTTCAGCTGTGGCATTCCAGTCTTCAACCACAAGCAGCACATCTCCCAAATTACACTCCGCTTAATTAAGGCACAAGTCCTTCAGTACAGGTCCTTTTCAGTAAATAGTAGGATTTTGTCTGCAAGTCCACTATAATTGTCTGCATTTCCCCAATTTGAAGGAACATGTGGTAGATTTATACATACTCACAAGAATCATATGACATCACTGATTTATTTACAGATGTACACCACTCTTTGGCACAGATGTCCCTATGATTTATGGCAAAGTAAGGGTTGGAAATACACAGCTAAAGGACTACAGAGATCCCACTCTATCCTGTTGAACAGCTGGTATCCTCTTCCTACCAAGCAACCTGGGAGCCAGACAAATATCAGATGATTTCAAGGAGCCCTGGCTTCTTCAGTGTTATCACATTTCCTAGCAGTTTGCTAAACAGCACCAGACTTGCAAAAAAAAAAACAAAGGGCAGAAAACACATGCAACACTAGTATGTAGCTTGTGCATGTAACATCAGAAGGGGGACAGTGGTTGTTATCCATCTTTTCTTAACAGATTTTAGAATGAGGGCTGCACAGACCTTTCATGAAGAATGTAAACTTGGCTCAAAGCAGCTTCATTCTGAGATGGAAGAGTCTGAAAGTATGCCAAAATTTAATAAAGTTTCATCAGGCCACAGCAAGACACATTGGCTACATTAATGCCAAGCAATGTTCAAGCTCTGTTTCTGATCTCATTGTAAGGTTGAGGTGCAGGAGTTTCAACACTCTGAATGCTGTCTTCCTTCCACTACTGCAGTGCCCTCTCTCTCTCTGCCACCCACCAGCTCCATCAATAAAAATTAAGCTCAAGCCACATGACCAAACACTAGACTAGACAACTGCATGGCATATGAGAATATACTTGTTTTTTCATTATTAAATAGCTTCTGTTAGTGCTTACAGAATCTAAAGCAGAAAATATAAAGTAGTTTTCTAACAGACCTTGTCTAAATAATGAACTAGTGTTCGAACATTCCTCATTTCTTTTGCTTAATACTTGTAATACAGTATTCTGTTAAAATAAAAGGTAGATTGTAGATAAGATGGTGGATGTTTAGAATGCCCTTGTAAAGTTTCTGGAAATTAAAAGGGAGAGAGTTGTGATCTACTTTGGATGGACATGGATTCAACTAGTTTTTGGAATGATAGAATTCAGCGATTTTTTTTTATGCTCAAAGACATTTTGAATAGAAAATTAAAAGAGAAGTATAGAATTTGTAGATCAAGCAAAAAAAATCATCTCTTGCAACACACATCTAATTCTCCTCTGTTTCTCTGGTGTCCTTTGCTAATGGATCTTCTATATCCCTACAGAAAAAAATGAATTAGAAATATTAATCTAGCTCTTACTGCATAATCTTCACAATATGAAGGCAGTATTAATCTTTGCTTACAGTTTTAGACTTTAGAAGATGACTATTAAATTTAAACTGGTGGAAATGGCACGAATCTGTTGGTATAGATTACTGGGGTTGGCATGCCTTATTATTTTAGGGGAGATTTTATCACTGGTGGCTTCCTCTTAGTCTTCTGACTTCCAGCTATCATATCCTTACCATGCGGCATGTGAGCTCATGTGAATATGGTCCCAGTTCTACCTCTCCTTGAGGAATTAAATGTATTTGCTACATTCATCCAACATGTAAATGCAGAATGGGACAACTTGCTGTGGGCAACTTAGAGGACCTATTTTTTTGGAGGGGGGACTTTAGCATTTAAATAGTGTTTCTAAGGGCACTATCAGATGTGTTTTCCAATATCTGTCTAGAATGTGAACATGACATAGATAACTATGGCCAAGCATTCACTTAATGCCCAATCTGTGAAGAAGTCTTTTATCCAGCAATAGAAATATCTGTATGTATGAGACAGTGGTGAAATCCAATTTTTTTTACTACCGGTTCTGTGGGCGTGGCTTGGTGGGACTGGTAGGGGAAGGATACTGCAAAATCTCCATTCCCACCCCACTCCAGGGGAAGGATACTGCAAAATCTCCATTCCCACCCCACTCTGGGACCAGTCAGAAGTGGTATTTGCCACTTCTCCAAACTACTCAAAATTTCCGCTACCGGTTCTCCAGAACCTGTCAGAATCTGCTGGATTTCACCCCTTGTATGAGATCGTAATGCTACATCAAATAGAATATGAACATTGATCAGAAGATCGTCTATCTGCACATTCACCATTATTTGCATGGAAGAATCTATGCACATATAAATGAAGGGATACATAGAAGGAACATCCAGCTGGAATGGCTATCATTTAAAAGGGTCTAGGACAGGGCTGTCAAACTCGCAGCCTGTGTGCCAGATACATCACGTGCTGGCCATGTCCACGCCCAGTTTAGCAAAGGGGAAAAAAAGTCCTGATATGTCACGTGACGACACTGTGACAACATGGGTTTGACACTCCTGGTCTAGGACAACTTGATGCGACCAACTTGCCCTGGCCATTTTTGATGTGTATCCTTTGCTCAGCCAAGCAAAGGCCAAATGCATATCTCACTTTGAAAAAAAGACAGATGACTTTAGACCACTCCTTATTTTAAGAATGTATATAATGGGGGGGGGGGGGTGTTGCCAATAGTTTTGTAGTTTGTCTTTTCAGTTAATATTATCAACTGGTGGATCAGATTTTTGGTGGAAGCAAAGGAGGAAAATGAAATTCATTTGTTTTAAAGCTATTTTGAATCCACCTTGCAATTTCTCAGAAGTGTTTTCTTATAATTTCTTGTTCTATTTGCCTAATTTTCACAGAACATAGACATTTATCTTAAATTGATCTTGGTGGGGTTTCTAAGCTTATTTTAGAGCTGAAAGTGATGAAAGCTCTTTCTTCTAGAGCAGAGGTCTTCAAACTTGGCAGCCTTAAGACTTGTGGACTTCAACTCCCAGAATTCTCCAGCCCGCATAGAATGTTAATATTACACCATTTTTTTGACCATCCCAAAATCTCTATGGTTGTCAATACTTCCCAATCTGGTCAGAAAAGTGAACGGATTACCTTAGAATGTCTTTCCTTGGGATTTGACTGAAATACAAGAATGTAGTGAGACTGCACATTGCTGGATAATTGATAATGAAAATACCTCTCAATTATCCCGACAAGTTCCATGTACAGAATTTTTTTCTAAAATCCTTTTCTTCCCTGAAATATTTTCTAAAGCAGATTTTCCTTCCTCAAATTGAATGTAAACTCTTACATTTCTCTGCAGGGCAACTTTTTATTGTCTGTAAATCTCCTGAAGAATTTTGGTATGCTTCTGTTCTGTATAATATAAATGAATAAAAGCAATTCAAAAGATGCTAGGCAGTTTTTTTCCAGATATATGAGAAATATTCATTAGTTTAGTATCATCATCTAAAATCTTACTGCCTGCTGAAGAAATATTAGTTTTCTGCACAGTTCTGATCCCACCCAGACATAGTAAAAGTTACTCTCTGGAGTCATGACGCTGCTCCTGGGAAAAGTGACTGAACACATTAATCCTGTCAATATAATCTGACGACAGTTAAGAAAGCTTGGAAAGCCAAGCTGTTCACAACTTCTTTACAACTTGTTCCATGTTGTAAATTCTTGCATGTCTCATAATAATCTGAAAGCAATTCATGTAATCCAAGCCAGGACATAAAACTAAATGAGAAACAGTACCTCTCTGTGCAATGTCTCCATCTAACTGAAGCTTACAAACAAATTCACTTTTCTTAAGGAATTTCTTTAGGTTGAGAACTGGGCAGTCTATTATTTGGGGAGAATATGGTAATCAACAGTTCATTTAAAAAAAAAACAAGAGTTATCACCCATAACAAGCATGCTGATTTAATTTCTTAGACCAGATACAACTCAAAAGATTTAAATTAAAAGCAAATATCAACCACTTTCTATTGAGAGGAGAAATGGCTGCGCTATACATTCACCATCTGAATGGAATTAAAATGAAGCTATCAGACTAGTGTAAACATTAATCAGATCATTAATAGACTAGTTAAAGATACTACTAATACTGCAAAAGATATGCCTTTCAATCAGTGGTGGGCTGCCCCTGGTTCAAACTGGTTCACAAGAACTGGTAGTAAAACCAGCAGGAAGCTCCGCCCACTGACCCGGACATCATCATAGGTGATCTGCGCATGTGCAGAAGCTTCTGTGCACGCCCTCGATGCGAACCGGTAGTAAAGGTAAGTAGAACACACCCCTGCCTTCAGGGGTGATACTTTCAATACGACAACTTGCAACTCTTAATTCACTGCAAAATTCTCAGCATGTTTTTTTTATAGAAGAAGATTACAGCTGTTTTACAGATCAAGTGCAAGTTAGAAACTCAAAACACAGATTATACCCTGTGACTTATGGAAATCAAAACACTAATTCACCCTTCTTTCTCTCCAGAGATCATGCAGTCCATTATCTAGCTGGTATGTGCCTCGTTCCTAAATTGTGGAAGTGCCATTGCAACTGTTTGACACCATCTTGGTTTCTATGGAAACAAGCTTATTCCCAGCACATTATTATTAGTTCTAGGTGTAGAATTCCCTTGCTTGGGTAAGCAAAACAAAAACAAAAGCAGAAGACTTCCATGACAAAACCAGTTTGTGGAAGGACAAGAATACCTGGATTTCTGTGTGAACTAAACCTGGTGACAGTGAGAAGAGAAAGAGAAGATGATGGAATAAAGAAGTAGATGAAAGAGGAATTTTAATCATTCAAATGGTTTACAAAGTACAAAATGGGTTAGGCTGTTTCAAAGAGTACTACTGATTGGGCAATAGCACAAAGAGAAGGGTTTCTCCCTTTAAAAAAAAGGGAGGGGAAAGGAACCAATACACATGAACAATCAGTGATTTCAGCAATATTTGGATTTCTCCAAGTAGTCTTGATGAAGACTAAATTATAATTGAAGACAGATGTAAGAAAACACAGAGCCAGGGATCTTGTCAGAAAAAGAACTAATTCTTTTCTAGATGGCAAAGGGAATTCCACTGGATACCAAACTTAGAAGTGAGTTCCATTCAGTGGTGGGTTCCTCCCGATTCGGCCCGGTTCTCCCGAGCCAGTAGCAGTGATGCTATGATGTCACCGAGAGGTTCTGCCCCCCCCCCC
>WNWU01000001.1:31539238-31612898 GCA_012654045.1 Ptyas mucosa
CCCCCCCCCCCGCTGACCCCCAATCTATTGCTAAAAGGTATTCTTATCTTTTATTTGGCCTCACCCCCAATCTATTGCTGCCTCCTGAGTCCCAGCTGATGGCTAGAGGGAAAAAAACTGTTTAAACTCTTGCTGTGGGGCTTCAAAGGGCCCCTCTACAGCTGATCAGTGTTAAAAGAGAACAAATGAGTAGACCAGTGCCTGCAAAAATACATGAGTAGATCAGTGCCTGCAAAAATAAATGGGTAGACCAGTGCCTGCAAAAATACATGAGTAGATCAGTGCCTGCAAAAAATAAATGGGTAGATTGGTACAGCTTTGCAAGCAGTTAAAAGCCTGGTAGACCAGTACCTCTGCTAAATCCTAAACAATTGTCACATGACCATCAAGCCAGGCCCACAAAAAAAGCCACGCCCACAGAACCGGTAGTAAAATAATTTAGAACCCACCCCTGGTTCCATTGCACTTAGTAGGGCTTTCTACGACAGAAAGGCACATAGATGCCTTAATTGTCAGTCATTACAATATAGAGTCCAAGAAAGTAGTGGGGTAATCTGTAATATGAGGTCTGCCGTGTGAAGGTTTGACCGATGGCTTGTTGTTTGGGTTACTGCAGGACAGATAGTTCAGAAAGAACATGAAACATCCAGTTCATTCATTCCAAATGAGGAACTTGAAATGGCACCCCCATAAGAGATCAAAGGGAGGAGGCTAGAGCATGCTCTTTCTCAGGTTAGGTTATGCCAAGCACTTTGGAATGGACTGGAAATGGAAATCCTTGGAAATCTGATGGTGTCCTTCCCTAACAGATCTTTAGAAAGCAATGAAAACATTTACCGCACAAGACTTTTAGGTGATAATTGTTGAACAGCAGTAGACGTTGCTGTCTGTATGCCAGGTTCTTGGGATGAGGATTGCTTTTATGGCTTTATATTGGCTTTCTGAAAATCACCTGGAGTTGTTGGGGAGGCAGTGCTATAAAGTCGCTGTAAGAAACAAATAATACAATCTGCGTACAAATTAAACAAGAATGTAATATATGATCTTACAACAAAGACGATGCAGTGCAAGATTTAATGTGTGGGGTTTTTGTTTGTCTGGTTTTGGTGCCTTCAAATCAATCTTAACTCCTGAAGAATAGTCTCTACAGGGTTTTTTTGGGAACATTTTTGAAAGGGTACCAGTGTAGGCTTTGAAAGTGGTTTGGCATTGCCTTCTGATTCCTAGGGTTGAGAGAGAATGACTGATCCAAGGTCACTCAGCTGGCTTTATGTTGAAGACGAAATTAGAATTCATGGTCTTCTGCTTTCTAGCCTGATGCCTTAATCATTACACCATAACTCTCAATTGCTTATTAATTATGAATGAAGTGTATGTAACTGCAATGGGCATATATTTCTGTTCATGTATATAAAAGAGGCTGGAAGCAGTAAACAAAAACCAGCTGCTTTTTCCTTTCTATTTCTCCCTTCAGTCCATTTTTCCAGCCATCTTATTTTAGTTCCCAACATACATTTGGCTTCGGAATAACTGAGAAGAAGAGAGACAAATTAGCAAAACTTTTCAGGATATCTCTTTTACTATTAGAAACAATATACTCCCTTATTTTTATTTGTACATAAAACTTACCTTTTGCTGCTGGATGAAGCCAGCAGCAAAAAAAAAAAAAAACCTCACTTTTTACCTATTTGGAGACTTCCAGCAGAAGTAAATGTATTTGATGCACATGGGTGTGTACTTATGAGGAGAAAAGGATAAATAAATAATGTATTTTTCCGGGCCATTTTAATCTCTATCAATTTAATATAGTGTCCAAATTATAAGGCATTTCTATAAAGCCAATGAACTAAGAAGTTCCCTGTATATGGTCTCTCCATAGGCTTTGTATGTACCTGTGTAACACAGGTCAGCATGAATAATCCCAGGTCCCACTGTTTTGTTAATTAAAAATGATAAAATACTTAACATATACTAGCAGCTGTACAGGTATTAGAAGACAGGAGTATTGCTCTCCCCTTGTCAATTAGTAGAAAAATTAAGATGAAATGTGATATCTACAGAAAATTATATTGGGGAGAGGGAATCTAGCTTTGTGGCTTAAAAAAACCCTTTATTCACAAAAGATAAACTATACAGCAAAGTAGTAATATGATGAGAGCCGTTATGGTGCAGTGGTTATAATGCAGCATTGCAAGCTACTTCTGCTGACTGCCAGCTGCCAGCAGTTCAGCAGTTCGATTCTCACCGGCTCAAGGTTGACTCAGTCTTCCATCCTTCCAAGGTGGGTAAAATGAGGACCCAGATTGTTGGGGGCAATATGCTGACCCTATAAAATCACTTAGAGTGGGCTGTAAAGCACTGGTATATAAATCTAAATGCTATTGCTATTACAGGTAGTTCATGACTTACAACCACAATTGAGACCAAAATTTCTGTTGTTAAGACAGACAGTTGTTGAGTGGCTCATGTTCAATTTTACAACTTTTTTGCTGAACTGCTGTAGTTCTTAAGTGAATAAAATGGCCATTAAGTGAATCCAGCCTCCCCCATTGACTCTGCTTGTTGGAAGCCAGCTGGGAAAGTCTCAAATGGCGATCGTGCAACCTGTAATCATCATAAATAAGAGTTCATTGAATCCTGCAACCATTATAAACTATTCAAGCTATTCTCCAAAGCACCTGAGGGTAGGACAAGAAGCAATGGGTGGAAACTAATCAAGGAGAGAAGCAACTTAGAACTAAGGAGAAATTTTCTGACAGTTAGAACAATTAATCAGTGGAACAATTTGCCTGCAGAACTTGTGAATGCTCCAACACTGAAAGTTTTTAAAAAGAAGTTGGATAACCTTTTGTATGAAGTGGTGTAGGGTTTCCTGCCTAAGCAGGAGGTTGGACTAGAAGACCTCCAAGGTCCCTTCCAACTCTGTTATTCTATTCCATTCTATTCTATTGTGAGAATGTTATTATGGTCATAAGTACTAACTTTTTTCAGTGACATTGTAACTTCAAATGCTCACTTAACAAATGGTTGTAAATTGAGGCTTACCTGTGCATTGTAATGGAACATTGGTTTGGACCTTTACTGATAGATATATTGTAAAAAAAAAAATATGGAGGATCATTTTAACTCTTTGATCTTTCAGGAATCTAAAAACATAAGAGAATTAAAATATCCAAAAAGGCTTTGATTCTTTCATTTTCATTTTAGCAAAAATACAGATTTTTTTTATAGAGTTGGTATGTAATCAGTTATCTATGCTATGTAATCTATATACTTCCTGAAAAATGTCTCCATAGCCTGAGACTTTAATTGTGTTAATACAATGGAATTTTAAAAAATGCTTTTTCCCTCCAATTGCTGAAAATTGCTTTGGATTGGGAGTAAACAACATAGAAAAGAATAAAGGGAATCCTCCCACAATAAACTGAGAGAAAAACAGAGTTCAAATATCATGGTAGATCTAACATGGCTTGTTTTATGTTAGATGGATTGTAAGTCATGGTTTTACAGTCTCTTGTGCTTTTATAAATACGCCATGATTAAATAAACCTGAGTTAGCACTGTGTGTGATTAAGATAAAACACTTGTTCAAGAGTATCTAATAATCTGATGATAGATTAGGGCAGGAGTCACCTGCCCAGCCTACCAGGAGCTGGTAGATAGGTTGAAATTTGGTGAACTTGAGACAAAATGTCTGTCATAATAAGCATGAAAAGCATAATAAGCGTGATTTTAAAAAAAAAAAGTAAAGCAGTCCTTGTGGATTTTACTCCCCTAGTCATTACTGACTATAGGGGGCAGTGTTCACCTTTGTTTCAAGGCCACTGAGCCAGCACCATCCAAAGATATTTCCACGGTCATGTGGGCAGCATGAAGTCACGGAGCTCTGTTATCTTCCCACTAAAGCGGTATCTATTTATCTATTCACATTTGCATACTTCCGAACTGCTAGATTGGCAGGAACTAGGGAGAGGACAGAAGCTCACCCCGTTGCATGGCGCTCAGGTCTCAAACCTGGTCTGCCAGTTTTTGAGATAACAAGCCCAGGGTCTTAACTGCTGAGCTATCGTGCCTCCATAATAACCATCATTCATCACAAAATATGATATAAACTTTATGGTTGCTTCTTACTTTGCTCTTATGGTGCAAGAACCTTACTATCTCTTCAAATATGTGCTGCATATGGATTTATCCTCCTACTATAAAGTATTTCATTAATAAATATATTGACATTTATGTTTTAACATTTTAATTGCTTAATCCCATTGAGTTGGAACTAATTACCCTACATTCCATAGAAATATCACACTGAGTAGTGAAAATTCAAATAATATGGCCATTTGATGGGATTCATTAGCTGCACTAATGAAGACCTACCTGTACATAAAGGTAGACAGCTCAAATCTAGTTTAAAGAAAAAAATAATAACTTGATTCACAGTCTACAATCATTCCGGCAAAAGGGCTGTTTTTTCAGCTTCTCAGTCAAAAAAAATGCAGTGGTGTTTCAGCTGATTCTCTACCCAAATGTTATCAGGACTGACTTGGTTAATATTTAAGAACTGCCAAAGTCAGCAGGGATGGGATTCATCCAGTTCAAACTGGTTCAGGCGAACCGGATGTTAATTTTAATTTGATTCACTGAACTGGTAGTTGCAAGGACTCCAAGCCCTCCCTGCCCTGTCCCTCCCAGGAGTATCCACATGACCCACTTTGGATGCCAGGTAAGTGCAGGGCCCGCGTGGAGGCTCTGGGAGGGCAAAAAACGGGCCTACCAGAAGTACCTGAAGTCCGGAAACGAGCCTCCAGAGGGCCTCTGGGAGAGCCAGTTTTTGCCCTCCCAGAGGTTTGAGGAAAGCCTCCAAAGCCTGGGGAAGGCAAAAACGCCCTCCCCCCCGTGGTGCAGGAAGCTGACTAGGCCACGCCCCCATGGCCACGCTCACCCAGCAACTGGGCAGAGAACCAGTTGCTAAAATTTTTTAATCCCACCTCTGAAAGTCAGGTAGCATTCATAACCAAAACAAACTACAATGACACAAAAATAATGAAACATGCCTTGTGATATTACAATATAAACCTTGGTCTTTGTTCTTAATGTTCTCTTAACTGGATATAAACAGAAAGACTCAGGGTTTGTACTATGATATGAGGCATTTTTCCTCATTTGTAGAACTGTATTTTTAGGTGCCCTAAGATATTTACCAATGTATCCAGAATATCTTTCCAAAGACAAAAGTCCTGAATTTAATTACTACCTTTATCTACATTCTTTACCCAGTTCACACAGAGAAAAAATTTAAATAGTCTGTTTTGGCAGACCACTGGCTTTCATTCAATGGTCAGATTTGTATCAAATTCTTTTTCCATATATAGTATAGCCGCTGAGCTACTTGGCAAAGACGCAAAAAAAGAACATAATGGCATTGGGTGCCCTTCTATTAGATATCTCCCATAGGATGTTTGGTGAAAAAGTTCTATATTCTCTTCCCCAGCTATACTTCTGAGGAGAACCATAATTCTATGGCATTGCTACATACCAAAGACTCTAGGTTCAGTCCCTGGAATATTCAATTTACAGATTAACAGAGTTGGAAGGGACCTTATAGGTCATTTAGTCCAACCCCCCGCTCAAACAGGTGACCCTACACCATTTCTGAAAAATGGCAGTCCAATCTTTTCTTGAAAGTCTCAAGGGGTGAAGCTCCCACAACTTCCGAAGGCAAGATGTCCCATTGATTGATTGTTCTGTAAGAAAGTTCCTTCTCATTTCTATGTTGCATCTCTCCTTGGTCAGTTTCCATCCATTATTCCTTATCTGGCCTTCAGGTGCTTTGAAAAATAGCTTGACCCGCTCCTCTCTCTGGCAGCCCCTCAAATATTGGAACACTGCTATCATGATGTTGGAACACTGCTATCATGATAATAGCATCAAGAATGACTAGGATAAACATGCTTTCTGAAACTCTAAAGATCTTCTAGTAATGTGGGCAATAGTAGGCTCGATGGGCAAATATGCAATCCCTGGGTTCATTCCAGGGGTGAAATCCAGCAGGTTCTAACAGGTTCTGGAGAACTGGTAGCGGAAATTTTGAGTAGTTCGGAGAACTGGCAAATACCACTTCTGGCTGGCCCCAGAGTGGGGTGGGAATGGAGATTTTGCAGTATCCTTCCCCTGCCACACCCACCAACCCACGCCCACAGAACCGGTAGGGAAAAAATTTGGATTTCACCCCTGGTTCATTCATTACACTAAGCTAAAAATCTTTATTTAACATCCTACACAATGAATAGATTCATATACTGTACTAAGACAGAACCTCTGATGTCTTACTATGATATGTGACCTCATCCGGCATAAGCCAATTTGTAATTTTCCTATTGGGAAACCCCCCAACCCCCAATACTAGCCAAATGTCTTAGAAGGAAGAGGTCTCTAGCCATGTATCTTTTGTTCAAAGGGTGGCTAGGTTTGGAAATATATAATAAGCCTAAAACAGATTTGTCTGTTTCTGCTTCACTATGTTGCACTAAGCCATCCAATTACTGTTATTCACAATAACTGTTATTAGCAAAGTTATGAGTAATCATCCAAGCATCCTTTATTTAGAATTCTGGCATAAAAGTCTTAATCCCCCTTTCAAATATTATACAAAATGCAGATATTCAGAAACTGTTATAAAAAGACTTTATTCTTGGACCTTGTTTCCAACCACTGTTTATTATCTTTTTAAAAAGACGTTCAGACCAAATATCCCACCACAAACTAGATCTATTTTTGTATATACTATTTTTAATAGATGTTGTTTATAAATTAAGATATATCATCCAGCCCCAGGTTGACTATTAAGAGCACAACAACAATTTGCTGATTTTTGCTTGATAGGCCTAAGAGGGGTTAATTAGCTGTCAGGCGCTTCCTGCTTCAGCTATTATAGCCGCATCAGCTAAACTTTCTGGGATCTGTCTGATTTCCATAAGGCTGGATTCCTGCATATTTGTTTCTGAGCATGCCCTCGGGCTCTATATAGTAACAGTAAGACGTGGCTGCCAAGGAAATTTAGATTTTCATTGTCAACTTCTGTTTTCTTGCTGGGCTTGGATCCAGAGCTATTTTTTAAAAATTAAAATAACATAGGATGTAAAGAATATAGCCTGGATATAAAGTCGGGAAATCTCATAGAGACTTACTTCCTAGTGAGTATTCCGTGTATTCCATTCTAAAGGTACATCTCTAAACATAGTTACTTTGAATGAATCCCATTAGGCTCAACAGTGCTAATTGTAAGAAAGCAATAAATATTATTACTTTCCAAAAAATGAGGAAAGATGGAAGTATGAGCCATATCATTTCAATAAAGGAGAATATTTGTAGCTCAGGGTTGAAATAAGGGATCGTCTCTGATCTTGGTTGTTTTCTTGCAGATATCTCATTACCCAAACTAGATAATATCAAAAGCACTGATGATATTACTTAGTTTGGGTAATGAAACATCTGCAAGAAAACAACCAAGCTCAGAGAGCACCAAGGAGCCCTGAAAAAACACGCAGTTTTGTTTTTATATATATGTGTCTTTAAATGTCATATTTTATGTTAGAATGCCATTGTTTCCTTTTTCTTTCTTTCTTTTTTTTGCAACATGGTTTTTTTCTGTAATACCATGCAGCTCTCCTGCACATTCTGCTCAGTTAAACTAATATCCTTCCCGAGGATGGATCTGCTTCCAAATGTCTCAATGGAGCCAGAAATTATTTGTATTCTTGTCTCCCTTTAAGCATCTTTCTGGAGCCTGATTCCTGCAATACTAGAGAATATTAGAGAACTTTCAGAGCCCAAAGGACATTTCCCAGCTTCTGATACAGATGTCCAACTCCATCTATCATTATCACCAGTGGTGGGATTCAAATAATTTAACAACTGGTTCTTTGCCCTAATGACTGGCTGGGTGGGTTTGGCCATGGTGGGTGTGGCCAGGTGTGACAGGCAGCACTCGGCCTCCTGCACACCCCGGGGAGCAAAAATAGGCCGTGGGGGGGGGCCGCACACTCCCCGCATCCTGTTTTGGGCCTTGTAGGCTTCGCTGCACTTACCTGGAGCCAAAATTGGGTATGTGGGGACTCCTGGAAGGTGTCCCCCCACAGGGAGGGAAGGTGTGAGGCCAGCCAGCAATTTAACAACTGGTTCACCCAAACCAGCACGAACCGGCTAAATCCCACCACTGCTTTATCACAAAATTCCATGAGAATGGGGAAAAAGAGTGGATGGCATATGAAATATATTTCATTTGAGGCCACCATGAGACAAAAAAGTAAAATGAAATGTTCCCATTGTTTTATACAGTCTCAATCAGAGAGTGTGGCTCATGTACAATACGGCTATTTGGAGTCTTATGAATTTTCTTCAGTGTTACATGTTTCTAACACTTGACAACTTGACCATCTTTTAAAACAAGAGAATGTTTCGAAATTAATTGTTCATGGAATGCTGTGGAGTAGGCAAATTAATGGAGTAAAGGAATTCAGTAGACTTTGCAACAACAGGATGACTATCTTCCTAAAACATTTTCAGTGTTCAAGGCAAACACATTCTCAATGACTGAAGTCCTACAACAAACTGTGACAATTATTGTAAGAAGTTAAGCCCCATGAATTGTTGCAACTGGAGAGAACAACACAATAGCTGTAGAAAGTAAGGCTTAAGTACGAAGGTGGATGAAGCAAGGAACAGAATTAAATTAAACTCCTACAACAGAAAATGAGTACTTTATATGTACATCCACATAGTGATGGAAAGTGAAGGTCAGGTCCAATCAATACTTATTTTCTAAAATACACACATAATCAAATACTGCTTAGAAGTAAACTTTATTATAGGAACCTGTTTTAAAAGTCCTTTTTGTGACTGTTCTTTTTGTGGGGGGGAAAGCAAGTTCAGAATATTTGAAGAACTCTGATAAAAAGGAAGCACTGCAACATATGATATATAAAATTATTTCCCCTCATTCCATTCAGGTCCCAACTCACTACTCAAGGCTATTCAGAATATTTCTCAGTCTTCAACAAGCTGAAGAATTAAGGGTAAGAAATTAGAAGTCCTCATCTTGCAGGCTTCATGTATGACAATGTTTTTTCTTATTGCTTTTTTTTCTCTTTACATATCTCTATTACATATTTAACAGATCTGTGACATTATTCATACAACTAGAATCAATATTCAATACATTATATACATACCGCATAATATTCTGAGTCATCCTTTCCCTTTAGCTCTAATGTGAGTTTATCCATTTCCACGCAATCAAATATTTTTTGAATTACTAATCCCTCTGGCAGTATACTATCTTTCTTCCAATACTGCGCAAACGCAATCCTTGCCACCGTTAATATATGTAATATCAAATAACTTATCTTTCTATTATATTTCGCCATGACAATGTTGACTTTAAGAGTTGTGGGCTGTCTGGGGAATTCAGCAAGTTGAAGTCTACCCATACTAAAGTTCCCAACTTAGAAAAACACTGCTACTGTATATGACATCTCCATGAACTGTTGATGATTATTTGATCTGAACCAAAACAAAAGAGGAGTGGCTAACAACTAAGGAAGAAATTTCCAAGAGATGAATAGAAAGTGAGAGTTAGTTCTGGAGAGCAGAATGATTGTTTCAGGCAGCAAATGCCAGAGGCAGTACGGCAACCTCTCCATGAACTCTTTGACTGTTTCAGGGATTGAGTTGTTGTTTATGCTTCATACACATACTAGTCTGCTACCTTAAACTACCATAATTGCCTCCAGCATGGGGGTTAACATTATTCCATAATCAGGATTAAAGTAAGATCCATTGCTAGTTTAGTCAACGTTTGCCCATGGGGTTGGGGAGAGGGCAATCTACTCTCTGTATGCTGTGGCATTCAAACCCTGTAATAACTCTGCCTTGCATTACTGCTAATCTTTTGTATGACTTGTAGGTAGATATTTTTAAAATGCTTCCTCATCTTCTAAAGCAACGTTCCCATGGTGTAAACAAGCCATTTCATTTGGCTTTAAGCCCCAAATACCAGCATTTAGTTTTGATGTTCTTATTCCAATATGGGATTATCTAGAAGCCATATTTCTGAGGGGGGGGGGGGAATCCTGAAGAGTATAAGGAAAGTCATAAGGAATTGAAGACAGATGCGCATTTAAACTATATACTGGGGAATAAGGTAATGCTGTAAAATAATGGGAATAGGCCAGAAATTATTTAGCTCAAAAGCTGAGCAAATGATTGGAGGTTTATATGCGTAATTCTCAATCTAAATCACCTCATTTTTTATCAGTGTTTTTAGACGAACACAGCATTTTTAAAAAGTGTATATGAAGCAGAAATTTAAACTCAAGTCAAGAAAGACCAATTGATAGATTGCCTGAAAAATGCATTATATGTTATATGTTTTCCATATAACATATAAATGGCAACAGGCACATTACTTTCACTGAAAAAAGTCAAGGATTCCAAAAGTTAAGAGCAACTGAATAAGAATGCAAATCAAGACTATCTTCTCATCAGCATTCTAAAATTTCTCATTCTTAACACAAGCTGTTTCTCACTGCTGTTAAATTTCAGGTTGACAAAGCATTGGCAACGACATTAGCATATAAATCTGTCCAAACACAGCTACAGAGGACCTGAAAAAAATATAAGTCTTTCTGGAATCATCTATCTGCCAATGCTTTTACCATCCCTCTAAAGGATGGTGCTGAAACAAGAGAAAAGCTAGACTAGTTTTGGAGCTGAAGTAAGGCCCAGTTCTTGCATGTTTGGGGTATGTTGATGTTTCATGGACTCCATGTCATTTTCAGATGTCTATTAAAGTTAAATTTCTCCAATCATAACCTTCAGAAGTATTAAATTCCCATTATCCTGAGCTGCTGGCTATGTTGGCTGGTGATTTGGGAACTGTAATCAGAGGAGCAGGATTGAATAAGTAAGGGGATTTAAATAAAATGAAAAGGAGTTTTTCTTTTAATGAATAAATACCAACAGAACTGTGTTGTGGCTAAACTGATTTTTCTTTGATGAAAGCTAGTTCGGTATTTCATTGACACTTCATCTTTTGGCAATTGCTAGTCTCATCTGTGAACTGCTGATGAAATGTGAATATTCTGTAAGTATGATAAACATCATTGCTAAGTGAGGCATTCTAAAGAAGAAAATGTAAAGTGGGCATTTGCTAAACCCAATGTAAGAAATAGCAAAAAGCCTTTCTAAAAATACGTCAAGCACAGCAATATTTTCATCTGCTTTTTAGTTTATATAGTTCACACAACATACAGAATTCAAACTGATCTCTCAATAATCCAGGTTATTTGGAAAGAGTTGGGAAACTTTTGGTCCACAAGGAAGATCTATCAAACCTTCCCCTGCTCAATTCTGTGTGAGTGTTCTGAAACTGAAATGCTGAAGACTTCTCAGAGAGTTAACTTTTTAAATATGCCTTAGTTTTAGAGGGAATACATGGTAGTATTTATACCCTCCTGTAGCCAAAAAACCTGGTGATCAAATCCTCTGCCTAAATCCATTCAAATAGACCTGAAAAGAATCTTTCTAGAACCTGTTCCAACCCACTTCTCAAATAACTGTGTGTTACAGTGTTCATAATAAAGCTACTTTTGGGTTGGCAGTTTCATTTTAAGATCTTTTCCTCAACCGTTTCAGAGTCTCTGTTTCGTTATTGGCTTCTTTCCTGATGGCAAACACTAAATGTAGAAAGCAATACAGCACAAGATTGATCCATGGTTCTCTCTTCTTTCAGTCTTGGTGAAAAATCATCACGGGCAGGAGAACTTGCAGACTCACAGAGTCTTTCCTGCTAAATGGCACAATTTAGATATATATACCTCTTATTGAGCCACTGAAATCTGGCAGCAAAATAAGAATTATCAGGATAACATTAAGTTGTTTCAAGAGTCAATTTACAATGTCAAATCTTAGATTGAAGATATTCATCTTCGCTGTCCTTTATAAAAGCCTTTAAACGAGGAAGCGGGATGGGGGGGACCAAGGAAATCATAAACTAGCCAACTCACTGGGAGAGATAAAGCTCTAACTTTTTGTGTTGCACCAGTTACTCAAGTTACTCTTTCCAGAGCCAATGGTGTGCTTTCCAGCAGGTCATTTTAGCCTCTAACTGCCCATTTTGAAGACATCCCCATAAATGTGAAGACAACTTGTCTTCCTAAATCTGAAAAAAATCTGCAAGCTCCTCTGGTCTTCTGATTGAATATACTGCTCCTTCTTAAAACCTCTTGCCAAATCAGTTTAAAGCAGAAGTTCCATGTATAGTTTATTCAGCATGAGGTGTGAACCTAGATCTCTATCTCGTCTCTCCCAAACAAGTCAGAGATCAATTGCCAGAAATATAGCTATATAGCTTATAGCTTCGCTGCTGCTTGTGGTTTGTTGCAAGGAACATTCCTAGGTCTCACTTAGAATATTGGTTTCAAATTACAAATGCATGGGAACTGATGGATAGCATTGGGCTTTAGGATTTAATTACCATGGCTAGAGCAGGGGTCAGCAACCCACAGCTCTGGAACCGCATGTGGCTCTTTCATCCCTCTGCTGCGGCTCCCTGTCGCTCAAAATATGCATTACAACTGCCAATGTGTGATACCCGCCAGCATGTGATTTATTGAACTTTTCAACCCCCGATAGGGCAACCATGGATAAATCCAAGAAAAGAAAAGTTTCAGAAGAAAACAGAACATTTAATTCAACCACATATGCTAGTTCTGTGGCCTCTCAGGAAATAGTCAGACACGGGAAAGGTTCTGTGGCTCCCGGTGTTTTGTTTTCTGTGGGAAACGGGTCCAAATGGCTCTTTTAGTGTTTAAGGTTACCAACCCCTGGTCTAGAGTGTTTGACCAGCAACTATGGCTGATATCTTAAGAAGAAAGTGGTATACTATGTAGACCATAGGCAACTGAGCAGAGACTGACTGGGCTCCTGTCTTTATAGCCAGATGTCCTGATGCCAGCCACAGTTGCTGGCAAATTGTCAGGAAATCTATTGTCTAGACATGTGTTGTCTAAACACCCAAGTGCAACATCGCCCAACAGATATGAAAACCTACACCATTATCATGGTAACTGATGTTTATTTTGATATGGAAACCATTCTGAGAACCTTTCTTCAGCTTTAAAAACCAGGAAGGAAGCAACACTTCAATACCATTTTAAAAATAGTTATACGTTACTTTGATAACATACTACCAGGGTTGCTATGAAGTTATCATATACTCCATATTGACATAGAGTAACTTGCTTCTTATATGCCATATATTGTGTGAATGTATGAATGAATCAATGTATTACAAAAAAAATTGAGTGCATGAAACCCACTCAAAGGATGCCATAAAGCAAAGAGATTGGCCTGATAGAGGTTATCTTTTGCAGCACATGGAAAAATAAGGGAAGATTTCTAAAAAGTCACAAGTTGTCCTGAAAGTCAAGAGTCTATTCTCATAACGGAAGTTGAATTCCCAAAAAATAGATAGTTTCCATGTGAACTGAATGGGAATTGTAGTACTTTGGAGACTTGGCAAAGAACTAGTTTCTCCTATCTCAGTTCTTCTGAGTGACTCTGGCCTTCTAGATTCTGAACTGCATAGACATACATGGCTATATGTGAGAGAAGGATAGGGTCTTGGTTCAGAAAATGAACAGTAAAAGTTGCACACCTGCATTTGTTTATAGTACCTGAATAAATAAGAATAAGTAGCCCTGGAGACATTTAATCATCATGGAGAAAATTAGCTATGGGGTTGCTTAGAGTTGCCTATGACTTGATGGCACATAATCAATGTGAGAGTAGACAGGGAATTTTATCAGTCACAAATGAAGACAAATATAGGTTTCCTAGGATAATGTTGCAAGATCCAATCTGAATCTGCAACCAGAGGTTTAGTCTTCTGAGTTTTCAGACTCATGCCGGAGCCCATCCTCAGGGAAGTTCTTTCTACCAGAATGTGTGCTTTGGGCTATTTTATATGTTGTATTGATGTGGTGCTTTCCTATTGGTGGATTGGTGTGTTGATGGCCAGTGATTGGCTGTTCTTTCCTTGTGCTACCAAGTCGTCAACTCTTGTAAGTACCTGATAAGCTGGTGGTAAATCAGCACTCCTGTTGACTGACAAGAGGCCCTTTTTCCCAGGCTTCAATCATTTCTTTGGCTTACAATATTATCTGTCACTATCAATCTACCTCACTTCTCAGAGCATCAGGAAAGGCCCAAGAAAAGATCTCTCTGTTGTCAGAAGTTCTATCATCTAGTAGACAGGAAAATGTCATCTCTTGCAAAGCTCCCAGGCTATGAAACACTCCCCCCCAAGGGAGACGCATTTGACTCCCACTCTCCAAATATTTAGGAAGGTAAACTCTTATCCTCTGCCAACTTTTAAATTTATTCCAGTGTTAAATTCAATTCTATTTTATTGTACTTTTTTGTTTATTTTTTATTTTTGATCGATTTAAGCCCAATTGACTATTGAAAAAACAGAAAGGTTGGGTAGAAATTTGATAAAAGGAATACAAATATGTTCTAGATGCTTTTGACATCAACTCACTAGCCAAGCTAGTAATGCCAATCGGAAGGGATCGTGGGAGTTGTTCAAATGTTCAGAAGGGCACCAAGTTGTTTACCTCCAAGCTATATGATGGCTCAGGTACTGTAATGCTTACAGCCTGCTATCAAATATTTTGATATCTGTCACCAGTCCTAGTTTGTTCCCACAGGTATTCAAAGTCAGCCCCTTTTTTGCAGCACTTACAGTATACTGGATCTTATACTTGTTTCCTTAGTTTTTGTAAGTTACTTGGTATATTTCTTTTAGAAAGTCAGCCAGATTTTGAGGGCTGACAAGCTTGCATTACTTAATAATCTGCCTTATTTCCATCTATCACATAAACCAACTGTTTAGTGACAGAACTAATGTTTCAAAAGGATGGAATACTTTTCAAACTCTTTATAACAAGGCCAGGTAGGGAATACAGTCTTGTACAAATGCTTGTACCCTACAGTATAATTTGATAGCAGTTAATAACCAAGAAGTTGGGCAAATAAAGTGCAGGAAAATAGCAGAAAAAAGAAAAGAAAATGTAGAATCCTAACTAAGCAATGGATGAGACATGTAATCTGCAAGTAACCACCTTTTTGGCAAATGTGTTCCCAGCCTCCTCCAGCAGGCTGCAGGGAAGAAGAGGGTGAAATGCCAAGAAAAATAGAAAGCAAAAGATCAGACTTGCCTGCCCCACCAGGAATCAAGCTCAATTGTGGGGGTGGGGAGTGGGGACGACATATTTATTTCTTTACCATCTACCAACAGCAGTCGCCATCCACAATAAATTGTCCCAAAGGGAATGCAATTTTTCACAGAAAAAAAGAACAAGCCTCCACCCCCAATAGATCACCTTACAATGGTATTCCCAAACCTAGTCTCCTTTAAATTACTTAGCTAGGAATTATTGAAGTCGAAAGAGCTGATGAAGACTGATTCCATTTCCTTGCAAGGTAGGACGATATTGCTACCCCATGCGTGATGGAAAAGGAATCTGAATCTGTGAAGGAACAGTAGAGGCAAAACCAGAACAGCCTCCCAGCTCATACTCTTATTAAAGGAGAATGCTGCTCCAACCCCGCCCCCCTCCCCTCCTTTTTCTGTCATCCGCTGTAAGGCTTTCTGCTTATAGGCTATAATTCCATTGCTCTCAGACTGAATTGAGCATTCATTCTCTTCCCTTCCACCACAAAGAGAATTAACCATGGGGGGGGGGGGGACTGGCACAAAGGAAGATTATTAGATCAGCCAGAGGAAGTGTGCGCCCACTGCAAGGCAAGTCAACCCCTTCTGCCAAGGACCACACCCGCTTCTCTTTTTTGGCACGGATGCTTTTGACCTTAGAGCAAGGAGGTCTTGCTCACCTGGCTCCCCAGATGAAACTTTGCACTAGAAAATTCAAAGCTAACACCCATAAAAGACAACGGAGCCACCGAGCATCTGCAAATGAGGGAGTGGGGAAAAGAAAAACCAGGAGTGCAGAGCAGAATCTCCAATCTCCATGGGGAGAAGCAGCCCAGCCTCCAGAGATACAGAAATACAGGATTTGGTGGGTGTCCCCTCCCCTTCCACCACTACCCCTTTTTGCGGGGGACGGGCAGGCGGGCAGGCGGGCGGGGGAATGGGACGGGACCTGTCCAAGGACTCAGTGCTGCTATCTTAGCAATATTCTACCAACGGCACAAAGAGGAGAGGAAGCTGACAAAGGAATCTCCTCCCTTTCTAGCACGTTACAGACACTTGCACCGTTAGGATGGTCCTTGGATGCTACATTTGGCACAGAGCAAAAGGGGAAAAAATAGCAGAGCCATGGAACACAGCATGAATTCAGGGCATGTTTCTATACATACAATATTCAAATTAACAAGGGGGGGGGGAAGACCAGCTCTGTAATGCCCTTACCATCCAACTATCCCCCACCCCCCATCTTTATTTAAACAAAGGGAGCTGCTGTATGGAGAATATCCTGGAGCTAAAGTTACAGGCAATCAAGTGTGGGGGCATTTCTTCCCCCCCAAACCTCCCTTCTGTCAATTCAATACCCCACACTGGCTCGTCAGTAGTTGGGATGTTCCTTTCCCAATCTTCTCCGATCATTCTCCGTCATTAGTCTTCCCCGAGGAACGATGCTGCCTATGGTATATTCAAAATCCGATCCGATCCATCGGCAGCACTCGAAACCAGACCCACGTTCGCCTGCGCTAATTTCCAAAGCACGCCGTTCTAAACCATTTCTGAGGCATTGGCAAAAATAAATAAATAAAAAAATAAAAAAGCCTAGCTGCGAATGCTTTAAAACAAAGGCAGGCGCGATTAAAACAGCTGTCAGGTCTCTCCCCCACCCCCCACCCCCACACGCCCCACTCGTCCTCCGGAGGTTTGGCTTTGCTTTGCTTTGTTTTGGTTTTTACCTACAAACAGGAAGTTATTCCCCTGCCGAATTAAGACGATTTTTCTCCTTGCCTTTCTAACTCCTGGAAAGTTAACGTCAGCGGCGGCTGGGCGCGGAGCTGCCAAGTTGGTTAAAGGAAATGAAGGCAATCCCAATTCTATCACCTGTTCCCCCCCTCCTCCTGTTTTGGGGAACTCCCCCTTTCGAAAGATGCATGTTTTACGGTTCGAGATTGACAGCTCTTCGGGAGACAATGGGCCAGGACGGCCGAAGACAATGGGACTTGTAGTTCTACAACTCCGGAGGACGCGGCTTTGGAGAGAGGGCGTCAATTCTTTCTCAAACTCAAGATCTATTTATAATACAGACTCCTGGCGACACGGGAAGCCGACTCACCCACCCACCCACCCTCCTTCCCCGCGAAGTATTTCACGAATGGGATCGGGGAGACCCAGGTAAGCAGACGGAAACGACCAAGTTTGGAAAGTCAGAAGGATCTACACATCCAGAGAGTAAAATAAACGAAAATCCACTTACAGCCTCAAAACATGTCCCGCCCGCAGAAAAGGTTGCTGGTGCAGCCGGGAAGGCGAAACCCAGAGAAAGAGTCACAATCCGTGAACCGCCAGTGAGACCAGCCAGGCGGTGAGTCACATTTTGTGGGTCCCTTGAAGCACCAGCTCCAGAAACAGACAAGGCGAAGCCCAGCACTTCAGATCAGCCGCCGCGCTTTCCATAAGAAAAAGGAGGCCGGGCTTAACCCCGCCCCCACATTACCATATACTATCCTACTGGGGGGGGGGGGACCACCCCTAACCACCCCTGGCGGCTATATTGCCGCTCGCCCACAAGCTGCGCCGATTCCTTGGAGAAGCGACGCCTGCCGGAAGCCGGTGGTTCTACAAGGCGCAGATCGGGCAGCGGCCAGTAGTTTTCGTTGGGGAGAAAGCGCTTTGCGCCCCCCCCCCTCCCATCGCCCGGCTCATGTGCCTGTGAATTATTCCTGCTGCCCAGGAGAATAGACAAGACTCATGTCCACTCAGAAAAGAAGGAGGGGGGGGGGAAGAGATGTGTAGGAAGAAATATCCTTCTGGGTTCAGCTCCAAGTGGGGAAAAAGACACTGGAAACATGGAGACTGTTTGGAAAGATGGTTTAATGGTGGACAGGATCACATGGCTTGAGTTCCTGAACAGAAAAAGGGACGAGATACAACGAGTCCCCGGGATTTTATGCTTTCTCTGGCTTTGAACTTCCTAGGGCCCTGAAAGAGTATCCTAATTGATTGTCAGACTCCCAGGGGGTGGCGGGTCTTAGCTAGCCTTGCTGGCTGGTGTAATCTTCCCAGGTGCCATGTGGTGAGTTTCTGTCCTAGATGAGTTCCATTGTGTTAGTTTCTGTTGCTATTGTGTTGCAGATGGGTCCTATTGTCAAAGATTGAGTTTCTGCCTCTGGCCCATTAACAAAGGGGAGGGGGGGCAGGAAGGTGTGAGTTGTTTTGTCTTTAAAATATGTTTTTCCATTTCTCAACCAGGGGAATATAATATTCTGCCTTTTTAATATTTCCTAAAATATTTCATTCTTCCAGGAAAGGGGTGGGTGCTAACTTCCTACACATGATAGCAGTATTCCAGTATTTGAGAGGCTGCCACAAAGAGGAGGTGGGAGTGGTCAATTAATTTTCCAAAGCTCCAGAGAGCAGGACAAGAAACAATGGATGGAAACTAATCATAAAGAGAGAAGCAACCTGGAATTGAGGAGAAACTTCCTAACTGAGGACAATTAACCAGTGGAACAGCTTGCCGTCAGATGTTGTGGGTGCTTCATCACTGAAGGTTTTTAAGAAGAGACTAGACAGTCGCTTGATTAAAATGGTATAGGATCTCCTGCTTGAGTAGGGGGCTGGACTAGAAGACCTCTAAGATCCCTTCCAGCTCTATTCTGATGGGATGGAAAGGTGAGACTTCCTCGTAACTTTGTGGAAGAGGTCTTGGGAGCTTTCTGGTGGCAGAAATAAAGCAGGGGTTTGTCATTGAGGGCGTTGTTGGGACTCCCAGATCCCACTTGGCTTTTGGAGATCAGCGAAGTTCAGCTACCTGTTCCTTTTTCCCTCCCCACCCCCCCACAAAAAAAATCTGGGAAAACCCGAAATGAATAATGCATTTGTAGCATGTAGTATTGTTTGCTTCCTGCCACAACTCTGTACCCTGAACACAAAAGAAATGTAGATCACATCAGCTAGTTTTTCATGATGTACAGAATTTATTTTTAACTATGTCTTCTGTTCTCTTTGGCAGGTTTTTTTTTAAATACTGTTTTTCTTGTGAACTGGTTTGTTAGCTGCCCACATTTATATATTCAAGCTGGGTAGTCATATACTTTTTGCAGGTAAATAAATACATAAATCACCAATTAGAATCACATTTAGGCCTGCATGTTCTGCAAAAACCCATCCAAGTATGCTAATAAAGAAAGTCCTGGCTTCTTCCTTTGACTTGAGGGAACCTACAGTTTGTTTATTAATTCATCACAATCATTTATAGCCTCCTTTTCAGAATTAACCCTTCCCAATGTGCAATAGAAGGAATATAACTGAAAACTGCTCCTTCCCATAGAACAGTTGGAAATAATGGTTGAGTGGTAATGGGAAGATCTTCACTTGACATATTCCTCCTTCAGAGATGCTTATTGCAGGAATTGGTGATGGTGAAGCAGAGAAGGAAGAGATTTTCATATTAAAGAAGACCCCTCTGCAAGCATTGGTGCTGTGCTCATCTCTTCCTCTTCCTTTTCTCCCTCTAGGAAAACCCACAAAATTAAAAGGTAGTTGGCTACTTTGTGGTTCAGTGTGTTGTCAAACCAAGCCAGTGTGATTAGTTTGTGGTTTAGGGTCTTGCGGAAATCCAAGCCATTAGGTTAATTCAGTAGACCAGAGTTAAGTTAGTGCCTTAAAAACTATAGGTGGCATCTTCAGATAACTCAGAACACGTGGGTTATTCCCCACAACAATGGCCTTGTGAGGTGAGCTGGGCTGTGAGAGAGTGACAAGCAGCTCTCATGTCTAGGAATGGGATTAGAACTCCCAGTCTCCCTGTTTCAAACCTGGTGCCTTAATCACTTAGACCAGACTGGCTCTATATACAGCATTTGCTACAGTGATGAAATCTAACATTTGTTACTACTGGTTCTTTGGGTGTGGCTTGGTGGTGGTGGGGTAATGTGACTGGGTGGGCGTGGCCAATTTTTTTTTTTTTTGGTAAAACCATTTTTTCTACAACCTCTTCGGCGAAGAGGGTGTAAAAAAATGCTTTCAAAAGGCTCTGACGATCCCAGCTGAGTTGCCTGATCGGCAGAGGCTTTTTTAAAAAGCCTCTGACAATCAGGCAACACACCTTGGATCGTGAGAGGCATTTAAAAGAAAAAAAGGGGTTTTTTTCTTTTTTTTTTCTTTTGTTTTTGTTAGCCGCCCTGAGTCCTTTGGGAGAAGGGCGGCAAATAAATAAATAAATAAATAAATAAATAAATAAATAAATAAATAAATAAATGCCTTTGATGATCCCAGCTGAGCCACGCGATCATCAGAGGCTTTTTTTTTAAACTTTTAAAAGCATTTTTTCAGCCAAAGAGGTTGTTGCAGAGATTTTTGCTACCAGTTCTCCAAACCACCCGCCTCCATCACTACCGGATCGGGCGATCCGGTCCAACCAGGAGCATTTCACCCCTGATTTGCTATATAGGCATCGTTACAGGCAGAGCTTGATTCTGCTAAATTGAAGCTTTCGTGACTCATAAGGCATCAGGTTTAATACTGCTTAAGTGATAAAAACCTTCCCATAGACAATTTCAGGCTCTACTTGCAGTTTTATTTTCACTTACCTGAGAAAAAGCCTGTCTGAACTTTCTTCTGACCAGATGATGAATGTGCTGTCAAGTAATTTGTCAAGTTCACAGTGGATAGGAGACCATGTTTTAAAGTTGAGAAATTCCTATTCCACATCTCCAGGAATATGAATGCCTGCAAGTGTGTTCCAAAAATTATTCCATAATAGCCCCATCTTGATGAAAGATGACTTTGTGCCTGAACATCCAGTCTGAATTTTTTAAGTGTAAAAGTCAGTGGGTATAAAATGAGCTGAACTGAGATGACTGCTGTGCATCCTATCGAAAGGCAGTCAGCCCCCAGAGAAGCAAGTGATATTGTTCCTCCCCAAGCCTTTAATTATCATAGAAATTATTTTTCGTGTGATATCTCCAATCATGGAGATATTTATGATTCCAGATTATCATGTTGTGAACAAAGAAGTATACGAGAAAGAAGGAAAATGTTCTTCGTGCTGCAGCATTGGTCTACAAATAAAGGAATGTGCATAGGAAGCCAAACCACTCTCTTTTTCAAAGGGGATTAATTAAAGGACAAGCAGGCTTTTTATTGAATGAACTAGGGTGGTAATGACTAATAAATCATATTATGGGCCAAATTGCTGTCAAACATCTCCAGCTATTGTGGTGCTCTTGCAAGCAGCAACGTTGTAGTTAAAGGCCTGCCAAATATGCTATGAAGGCCAGATGAGAATACCTGGCTAATTTTGAATTGCTAAGGTAGCCATCTCTTTAGAAGCCCTCAAAACTTTAAGGAACATTATCACTATGTATGGAAAATGTATAAAATTAAAATAATCTTGTTCCTGGGGAGGAAAGCTATGGCAAATCTAGACAGCATACTAAAAAGCAGAGACATCACCCTGCCAACAAAAGTGCGTATAGTCAAGGCTATGGTTTTCCCCGTTGCAATGTATGGCTGTGAAAGTTGGACCATAAGAAAGGCTGAGCACCAAAAATTTGAGGCCTTTGAACTATGGTGCTGGAGAAGACTCTGCGAGTCCCTTGGGCTGCAAGGCGATCAAACCGGTCAGTCCTAGGGGAGATCAACCCTGACTGCTCTTTAGAAGGCTAGAAACTCAAATTCTTTGGCTACCTAATGAGAAGAAAGGACTCACTGGAGAAGAACCTAATGCTGGGAAAGATTGAGGGCAAAAGAAGAAGGAGGCGACAGAAAATGAGATGGCTGTATGGAGTCACTGAAGCAGTAGGCGTGAGCTTAAATGGACTCCACAGGATGGTGGAGGACAGGAAGGCCTGGAGGAACATTGTCCATGGGATTGCGATGGGCCGGACATGACTTCGCAACCAACAACAACACAACATTATTCACAGGCATATCTTAACAGTTATCAAACATATATTGCATATAGATGCAGTGTTTATATATTTCATGATGTGATGCATTGATTTTAATAAAATATCTCCAGACAAAACCTTAATAAATGAGATAGATCTAAAACATTGCATGCCCATGAAATGTTTTGTGAAGTGGCATTGTTGTAACTCCATCCAAAACACATGCATGTCAGAGAATCACTTATCAACCAAAACATCTTGACAGAAAAATGTTTGGGCTTCAGATGAATGATTCCTAGATATTGGTTATCAAAAGTTAGGTAATCATGAGAAAGAGCTGTGTCAGGCTGTTATAGCAAAACCAGCAGACCTTAAAAAAAGAAAAGAAAAAAATTGCTTGTGGCATAAGTCAGAACTCCTTACTTCAGAAAAGTAAAGTGGTCATCTAAATACTTCACACAGAAAGGGAAGATTTCTTCTATATAAATGGCTGAAAGTTTCAAGCTATGTAAAAAATTATTATGAGTATTCAATGCATGGCAAAAATGAAAACAAAAACAAGACAAATCAATAAGATCCAACCAGGTTGAGAGTGGATTCCATCCAACCCATACCTTTAGTGACAATAAATAACATAAAGTAGACTAGAACCCATATATCTCAAATAATATTACAATAAATAATAGCTTATTACACTTGTATGGCACCTGACATTCACCGATTCTGGCTGGCTCACAACAGTCAAATAAATTATAATAGAATCAATAAAAGATAAATGTTGGCAAGTATGATGAAGCAAGGGGTCTCAGTCTCCCTTGCCAAAGGCCTGAGTGAATAGCCAGCTCTTTATAGCTGTTCTAAACAACAGCAGAATTTAGGGGAATCCTCCTTATTGTATGGTATATATATGGCATGGACTTAAAAGATTGTTTTTTTAAGATTATTTGTTTCCATTTTAATTTTTTGTGATATTTTTCAAATCCAACTTTCTCAAATAAATTGAACACAGTTTGTTAAAATACACTTGTTGATGTACATATTTATGAAGCTGTGAAGGCCAAAGTAATATAGTGACTGAGGTGTTGGATTTGGAACAAGGAAATCCCAAGGTCAGTTTCCCACTCAAGGTCAAAGGTCATTGGGTGACCCTCCCAGCTAGTTATTCTCCCAACCTTCCACACAAAATTATTTTTCTAGGGAATAAAACTAGGGAAGACCCTGTACATATGCAATCATAAGATCTCAGACAAAAAGTGGGATATCAGTGGCATAAATATAAATGGATCTTGGATGTGCAATTTCTGAGCCAAGAAACATTTTAGGACACAAAGCAAAGGCGGCTTGGTAGACTATGTGCCTTCCTAAAAATTCTGCATTTCCTTTGAAAATAAATATACAATGATTTCCTTTGACATCACTTTGAATAGTTAACAGCGAGACGAATATTATAAGCAAGTATCTTAAAAGGGAACACTATAACTTTCCATGGGGAGGTAGAGGTTTGATCTATTGAGATCAAATTACCTGATGTCATTTTGACCAATTATATCCAATTTGATAACTTCATTCATCTATATATTTCCCTATTTTGTTCTGGTTTTGTTTTATTTTGGGCTGTGGTGATTTTAATGTTTATTTCAGAGTGCTCTGGTACAACAAATGCTTCTTTGCTACTTTCTGCCTGCTAGCATTTTTAATGTCTAATTAGTGTACATTTGTCTGTTGGTTTAATTCTTTAAATTCCATAAGTGAAATAAAGGCACTCTCTAACAGTAGTATATTTCCCATGAAAAGCTGTACAAATGATTAACTGAATATATTAAGCATGAGTGAAATATGACACAACAAATCAAGGAGGCCACAGAACGTCATCTACAGTCAACGTCTCAGTAGCCTTTGCAATAGTTGTCTGGAAAGGGAGTTCCCTTGTTTGGTTTTATTTTATTTTGATAAAAGAAAGAGCAGTATTGTTCTAAGGAGGGCTGGAGATTTAGCACGCATAATAGGGAATGATATCCTTCCTCCAGCCTTCTGTAGAGGCTGTACATAAATGAAGAGAAACTAGGAGCAACAGAGACATTACCAAGAGTAAAATTTGACTTTGGGGTAACCTCTGTCTCTTTCCTAGGAAGCAAATGGATCCATTTCAGACAAAGCCATGTGATTACATTCCTGTACTTACTTATAACTTATCTCTATCTCTATAACTTTGTGTCCAACTTCTCGTGACACAGTAAATGCAGATAGAAACAGAATTAACAGTAAGTATGAACATGTTTGTCTCAACAGTACTTTTTTTCTTCAAAAGGAAACTGGACTGTATTTTTTTCCCCTTGAGGAAGAAGACAAAAATGTTTTGCTTCTCATCCAAGAAGCTTCATCAGTTCTGATGGCGGGAATGACGAAAGGATAGGTACTGACCAGGGGTGGGTTCTAAATTTTTTTACTACCGGTTCTGTGGGCGTGGCTTATTTTGTGGGTGTGGCTTGAGGATCATGTGACAATTATTTAGGATTTAGCAGAGGTCTACCAGGCTTTTAACTGCTTGCAGAGCTGTACCGATCTACCCATTTATTTTTGCAGGCACTGATCTACTCGTGTATTTTTGCAGGCACTGGTCTACTCATTTGTTTTAACACTGATCAGCTGTAGGGTGGCCCTTTGAAGCCCAGCGGCAAGAGTTTAAACAGTTTTTTTCCCTCTAGCCATCAGCTGGGACTCAGGAGGCAGCAATAGATTGGGGGTGGGGCCAAATAAAAGATAGGAATAACGTGGGGGGTGGGTAGGGAGCACGGGGGGGTGGGGGCAGGGCAGAACCAGTTCAGTGATGTCATATCGTCACCGCTACCGGCTCGGGAGAACCGGGCCAAAACAGGAGGAACCCACCACTGGTACTGACAGTTGAGACTCGAGGGTAAGGAGATGGTGGCAGGGGTGGTATTTGCAAACCGGAACCTTCGCTACTGGTTTGCAAATGTAAGAACACATGTGCACAGCCTTCTGTGCATATGCAGAGGATCAAAAATGGGATGTGATGATGTACAGATGGGTGGGCGGAGTCTCCGCAGCTACCGCTACCAATTCACCCGAACCAGATAGAAACAGCTGAATACCACCACTGGATGGAGGGATAGGTTCTGATAGGATGGTGGGGGGGATGGATGGATTGTATTTTTTTTGCTGTCATCTGGTTGTTAGCACTCTCTCTGAGAGCTGTTGAGGCCATTTGGGGGTTTATCTGTGACCTCAGGGTCACCTGAATCAGGGTGCAATTGGTTGTGGAATCTTCTTGGAATTGCTGACAGGGCTGTGTTGTTGACTGGAAATAAGTGGTATCTTGAAAAAAAAAACCAGTCCAATTGTTTTGTGAAGAAAAAAGCACCTTTGAAACAACTATGACCTGAGAATCTCCACAGACTTGCTTGTCCTTTGCCTTGTATCCATTGATGTCTTGCATTTTTTTCCTGCATCATTTCAATGTTTCTCTGTATTTCTTAATGAGATGCAAAGCTACAAATGCATACAAGCCATTACCTAAGCATATTCAGTGCCTGAAATGAGCAAATGGATCCATCTTTTTAATTTCAGGAAACAAAATGCAACAGGTGAAATATAATACCTAATAATCGTTCAATGTATTGGGTTCCCCTACATACTCTCATTTAGAGTATTGCTAGTTTCAGTGGTCACAATCAATGGATAAAATATTACATTTCTAAAGGAGGCAATGAGAAATAAAGGAGAAGGCCGTGGCACATCTGGGGGCGGGTAGGTTGGCAAGCAAACAATCTTTGCAAGATGCTATGTGCACACATCAGTCATAAATTAATAAAACAAAACAGACATTTGTCAGACATTTACCAGGCTAAACATAAAACACATTACAAAACAGCAGGTATAGATGTATCACATAAGGCCTCTTCATTCAGCAGGATATTGAGAAACATTTGCATGTTATGCAGGAGAGGGTGGGGGGGAAAGATGAAGAAAATATGGTGTGAAATCCCACTGTCTTTGCTGCTGTTAAAAAAAACTCAAGCTACCTGGGGATTTACTGAAGAAGTGATGAAGAATGATCAGCTTAAACATGTACATGTGCACACAAACACATTCCACAATACAAATCCTTTTAGCAGTTCATTTAGCTGTTGACTTTAAACAGCAGCAGTTACAACTAAGTCCTAGATCACAAGTATTGGAATAGCACATATACCACTTATTGTTTAGCAGAAATGGAAATGCAATTGTCACAGTAACTTGGGAATGCCACTTAGAATCATGTTCTGCAGTCCTAACAGACATTATGCTGAAAGGCAGGTAGCATGACTTATTGAAATAACCATGTAACATAAACTGCTTTACACTAGAATTATTTTTCACAAGTGCAGTTTTATGGAACAGTTGACCAATGTCTTTTCTTTCCTTGTATTTGCAGGAGAAATGTTGAAAATTTGGCCTTCCAGAGAGACAGGATATTTCTTGCCTTTATGTCCTCATTTTATAATTCTTTTTTTAAATAAAGTAATTACTTTTTATTGCCTTAATATTCAAAAAGGGAGAGAGAGAGAAAGGAGGGGGAGAGAAATTAGGAAAAGCACACTGTCAAATAAAAAAAGAAGGCAACAAAAATGAAATCTATATACTGTATAAAAATAATTTCATGTAATTTTTAAACAGACAAACTGTAACCACACAGATTAATATATTTCTTCAATATTTCTAGAGAATATTGGTAGAGAGCCAGCTCATAAACAGAAAGCAAGGAGACATCCAAAATTATAAATCTGATATATTTTTCACATTGAAGAACCTTTTGTTGTTCTTGCCTCCATGTTTTTGAATATAATTCTAGTTTTTTGCATATAATACAAAAGTGTGTTCACTTCTTTAAACAGTACTGATAGTTATAACTAAGTGTCAATAGCTTATTTTTTTTAAAAAAAAAAAACAACACCCGAAATTTAGAATCAGTTCAAATTTATCCAAGACACTGGAAATAATTTCAGAATTTTAGAAGCTATGAAATCAAGATATGTTTAAATTTTGTAATTTTAGGCAATTCAAATTCCTTCTATAATGACCTTATGGGTTTAAAGGTTTCATCAGCTTATAAATTGATGCAAGCTACTAACATCTCTAATTATCATAAGTATTAAGTTTGTCATGTGACTATGGATCAACTTCCACTCCTGTCATGGCCCCGTCGGAGCCTGAGTCTGTGGTGGAGAATGAGCCGAAGCTGGGGCCAATGGAGGAATGACTGGCCTCATTGGATCTGGAGGAACAACCGAAGGAGCAGGACAAGCAGCCCCAGATCCCTCAGGCCTGGGAAGGATTGCAGGTGAGGAAGAGAGGGGGAAGAGTGGGCAGGCAGTGGAGCAGAGGAGCAATGGAGTTCTGACGATGAGCAAGAACTACCCCCTCCTGATCCCCGAGCACAGAGAATGGAGAAGAGATGGGAGCAGTGCAGGCCAACCTGATGACTTGGGAGAGCACCCCTCCCCTCTTCACAAGGCTCACCTGGGGACTAAGACTTAAGGAGACACCGTTGGGAGGGGTGTTTGTCGGGAACAAGCATTGAATTTGTGGAGCCTCACATGTAGTTGCCGACATCTGGATTTTGCTGTGCTTTGTCTTGTGTGCCTTGCCTGGTTTGCCTGCCTCACTGGAATTCTTGCCTTGTTTGCTGCCTTGCTAACTTTGTTTGCTGGACTACTCACAGCCAGAAGCTATTGGAGGTGCACGTGAGAGCTTTGCTCCAGGACTTGTAGTAAACATGGGGATGTTTGGGGGAAAGTTGGAGCAATAATGGGGAGTTAGAACTGTTCTCTGGCTGTATTGCTTCTGTGCCTCGCCCCGGGTCACCACAACTCCAATGTTTTTTCAACTGTGTCCTCCAACCTTTAATAAGAAAAGACAATAAAACTTTAACTTAAGATGAGCCAACTTGTAAGTCTTGGCAACAAGATCTGGAAAGATAGACTGATAATCAGCATTATAATTCAAGGTGAAGAATATAAGATGAAATTACAGAGATAATGTAGTATTAGCCATTATGATACCACAAAGCACGATACAATAGTTGATGAAATTTAATGAAAGATTTTGGTTGCTTTTCCAGCTATAAGATCAATATTTTAAAAAACCAAAGACAATAATAAGACACAACTTTTGATGAAGGGAGTTTTGTGGAAAAGAATACTGGCTGTGACCAGGGGTGGGTTCTACTTACCTTTACTACCGGTTCACATCGCGGTAAAAAAATTTGGAAGCTATTTCTTAATGTTTTCTTTCTTTTTTCTGCAGTTTTGTCTTTGTCTTACTTTTCGTTTTCTTTATTCTATATTTGTTTTTCTATTTTTTATTTTTTTTAAACTTTAATATAGTTATGTTAACAAAAGGATTGATATCGGGGCGGGTTTCAAAACCCATCGCTACCGGTTCACTCGTGGGTGCATGCGCATGCGCACTCACATGCAATGCTTCTGTGCATGCGCAGAAGCATCCGGGTGGGTGGAGCTGAACCGGTAGCAACCCACCACTGATTGATATAGCACCAAACACTCTTAGAGCATTTTGATGTGAAATGGGAAATCTGTATTCTTGTTGTCAAGTATTTAAGTCATAATATGTCCATCAAATTTAATTTAATCTGATTCACAAGAATTAGAGTTAAGTGGTTTAGCATTTTGAGCTTATTAATTACCCAAAGCTTGATTAAAATTTGCAGCCATAATTATCTGACCCACAACCACAAGATTTTTAGAACATGTCATGTAATGTGTAATGTGTCTACAAAATCCTTAGTAGAACTATTATAAATAATATAGTATACTTATTTAAACATTCCCTAAATATTAAACAAAATCCTCTTAGGTCATGTATTTCTTGTTTTGAGAAATTATAAGTCAAAATCGTATATCTCTAGCATATCCTGAGTTTTTAGAATGCTTACTTCAACATCTCATTTTTTTCAGAAAAGAGACCATTCTTTTTTGAAAAAATAAAAACTTTTTATTTTTTATAAAAGTTGCCCAATTTGAAAAGTATATGCTTTCTCTTGGAGAAACATCTAAGATATTTAACGTACTTTGAAACTTATACAATGTCACAATAGACTGTTTTTCAGAATTAAATTAAAATAAAACACTTACATGCAGAAGGGGATGGACAGCAAGCACTGTGTTGTGTTGCACTGTTTCTTCTCCTTCCTTCGAGGACTGCTCCAGTTGTTGTTGATGACAAACTGTTGGATGCTGCTGTTGTGGTCTGCCAGCAGCCTGCGGAGCTGGCAGAGGAGTCGGACAGTGAGGAGGCTGGGGAGGAACATGGGCCAGTCCTGGAGTCTGGGGAAGGCCAGGACGAGGGCTCTGTGTCAGTGGCAGAGATGGGGCCAGGGACATCTCTGTGATGCATGGACTCCGGAGCCCCCAGAGTCAGTCAGAGGAACAAGAGAAGCCTGTTCCTAGTGCATGCATGCACAGAGCTGCCAGAAGGCAAAAGCAGCTAAAGCAAAAGGACGACTCGGGAGTAGGGCCAAGAGATGATTGGCCCCTCCCATAAGGCTTAAAAGAGAAACAAAGGCACTTGGGCCTTTTGCAGGAAAGCAACGTTGCTAACTCTGTTTCCAATCGGCATCTCTTGTTTGTTTCTGAACTCCGTGGAGCTTTGCCAAGTAATGCCTTTGGCAGGGTGTCAAAGAAGATAAAGGTTGGTGATTATCCCGAAGGACTTCTTCCGAAGGACTTTTTTTGCAACTAATTGGGACTCAGCTGGGAATGAACGTAATTCTCAGCTGTTACAATAAAATAGGTTTGTTTGGGACTAATTTGTTTCTTTTATTTCTTAGGCCCAAAAGACCAGAAATTCCGTACAGTACTAATCAGAATCTTTTATTGCTTCTTTTCCACAGGGTATCACAACAAGCACAAGAAATAGGGAGGACATCAGTTTATATATACAAGAGGAGGAATCAAGGAAAGGTAAGGAGGAGCTTGGGGTTGGTGCAATGGTAAATACACTTAACCCTTACATATACACATGATAAGTTGGGTATTTTACTTATAACAGATCCCCCTCTGAAATACCCAATAATATAATAGAATGGATTTCAATATCATATTTTCACATAATTTGGATGACAAGTACATGTGTTGTTTTGTAGGTAATGGTTTAGTTAACACATCAGCAGTTTGTTCGGAGGTATCACAATGAACTAATTTTATAAAACCTATATTTGATAGTTGTCTCACGTGTTTAAATTTGATGTCGATATGACGAGATCCTTTACCCACTGCTTCAGCTCCTGAAATGTCTATGGCTGCCTGGTTGTCTTCTTTGATGTGTATAGGATAGCTGGGTTCTGTCCATATGTCAGTCAATAAGTCGTCAAACCAGATTAAACTGTTCGTAGCCTTCGATAAACAGATATATTCGGCCTCAGCCGTTGAAGTTGCCACTAGGTTTTGTTTTCCAGTGAACCAGTAGACTGGACAATCATTCACAGCAAAAACATAGCCTGATGTGCTTTTGCGACTCTTAGAATCACCAGCCCAGTCAGCATCAGCAAAACAGGACAATATGGGTTTTTGTGACAAAGATGGTTCTAGGTACAGACAGAAGTCAACAGTTGATTTTAAATACCTTAATATTCTTCTTATACCTTCCCAGTGGTATAAATTTGGTTTGCTTACATTTCTTGACAAGAGATTAACGGCTAAGGTGATATCGGGTCGAGTCCAATTTGATATATATAGCAATGACCCGATAATGAATCTATATAATGTATTGTCTGTAAAGGGCTCATATACTTCATTCATATTTTTTACAAAATCAGTGGACATGGGGGTATCTGATGGTTTAGATTCACACGTTGCATTTTTTTATTAATTCTATATTTTTTTCTTTTTGGGATAATTTGAAACCCTTGGATATTTTTTCTATTTGCACGCCTAAATATTTATTTACTTTTCCTAATATTTTCAAATTAAAGTGTTTACTTAATTCTTTTGCGAATTCATCACATTTTGCCCTTTGTATTCCAAAATATAAAATATCATCAACATAGACGAGCACATATTCTGTGGAGGTGCTGGTGATTTTAACAAAGAAAAGTCGGCTGATGTGGCCTTGAACCCCATTCTTGTGAGGATTTCTGATAGACAGTCATACCAGCGTTTGCCTGATTGTCTCAGACCATATAAGCTCTTGTTTAATAACCAGAATTTTTCAGTTTGAGAAGTATTGTTAGGTGGGGCCTTTACGTATATTTGTTTATCCAAATCAGCATGTAAATATGCGGTTTGTACATCGAATTGGTGTGCGTCCAAATTCAAAATAGATGCTAGAACGAAAGCGGTTTTGACGCTCTCGGATCGAACAGTAGGGGAATATGTGTCCTCATAATCATTGGGAAACCTTTGGGCAAACCCTTGGGCAACTAGTCTGGCCTTATATAATAATTTATTATCCTCTAGTTCTTTTATCTTAAACACCCACTTTGTTCCTATGGGGGATTTTTCTGGAGGTGAATCGACAGGTGTCCAGCTTAACTCCTTTAAGCTATCCATTTCCTTTTTTATAGCTTCTTCCCATTTTGACCTTTCTTCTATGGGTAATCTAAAAATGTCTTCGTAGTTTTTTGGGGTTACTCTTGTTGTATCTATAGATAATATGTAATCCTGTAATTTTTTTGGTTTGGTGCATCTGGTTGACCTAACTGGTCTACTTGGTGGTGTTTCGTCGGTATGCATGTATCTAGCCTCCTTATGAGATAGTGAGTCTATATGTATTTCAGGGTGGCCTTCTTTCCATCCCTTTTTGGATATTCTCGTGTGGTCGGGTTTGATTTTCTTAACAAGACTAGGGATTGCAACTGATTGTTTATGTTCCTTTGGCTCCGTGTTGGTATTTGTTTGGGTTAAACATAAGTCGTTGAGATGTATCCTTGACCAATTACTGTGTTCATGGAAATTTGCTGTTCTGGAGATAATGAAATTATTGTTATGGTCTATGAATCTATAACCCTTAGTACCGGTTTTGTATCCCATAAATTTAAGTCTTTTTAATATCTTTTCCCCTTTTCGCTTTAATTGCCTTGGAATATATACATCCGCAGTTACTCCGAAAATATGAAGGTGACCCATCTTTGGTTTTCTATTGTACATAATTTCATATGGGGATTTTTCTATTGTGCTTGACCAAAGTCGATTTATGGTATAGTTTGAATATGTGAGGGCTTCTGCCCAGAAAGAGTGACCTAAACCAGCATCCTCCAGGACACATGTAACCATGGTTTGTAGTAAACCATTTTTCCTCTCCGTGATTCCATTCTGGAATGGTGAAAACGGGCAGGATTTGAAGTGTAGTATACCCTGATCATTGATCCAATTGCAAAATTCTTTTTTTTATTGAAAAAGTTTTAAAAGTTTTACATACATTTTCTCCCCCCTCCCCAACCACCCCCCGGCTTCCCAGAGCAAATATAAAATATAAAATACAGCTTAAATCCCCTAAATTCAACTCCATCTCTCACTTATCATAATCATTAAACAAATAGATAAAAGGAAAGCAAGTCTTCTTTCTTCTTATTCCATCTAATTCAACAAAATTAGTATCCATTTATAATTACAGCAGTTAATAAAACAATTAAGTATTACCTAATCAAACCTATCATTACTCAATTTAGCTAATAGATACTTAACAGATTATTAGATCTATACAGTTTAACAAGATATTTTATAACTTCTTTCATTTAAAACAAAAAAACCTCATTCAAAAACCCCAAATTTAAAATAAAATACTATATAAATTCTTCCGTCCTCCACTTTTAAACCATCAAGGTCCAATTATAATTAAAACACTTAATAAAAAAATTTTCTAACTAAAAAATAATAATCAAACCTCTTATTAATTTATCAATACATATTAACAAATCAACTAAAAACATCATTTAATAGCTATATCAAACATTTAAATTCTTCATACTAGATTAAACCAGTTGCTAATATTCTTATCTTCACATCTTCCAACAGCGTATAGAACCGTGATGGCGAACCTATGGCACGGGTGCCACAGGTGGCACGCGGAGTCATATCTGTGGGCACATGAGCATTGCCCTAGGTCAGCTGCAGCGCGCATGTGCGTGCCGGCCAGCTGATTTTCAGGCCTTCTGGGCCCACCAGAAGTCGGGAAACAGGCCGTTTCCGGTCTCCAGAGGGCCTCCGGGGGGGTGGGGAAGGCAGTTTTCGCCCTCCCCAGGCTCCAAGAAAGCCTCTGGAGCCTGAGGAGGGCGAAAAACAGGTCTACTGGGCCCACCATGCCGTCGCATGCCAAAAGCGGGGGTTGCACGGGGGGGGGGGTCATGTGTGCATGCACAGGGGGCAGGGCGCATTGAATTATGGGTGTGGGCATGCACGTGCACAACCCCCCTGTGCTCCCCCCGCTTTTGGCACACAGCAGCAAAAAGGTTAGCCATCACTGGTATAGAATGTCTTCATTTGCATCTACTCACCTAAATAAAAATTGCTTCTTTATATAACCCCCCCCCCCCGAGTGACTTTGTAATTGTATTTCAAATAGTATCCATCAAATCCAGCCAAAAATTAGATTAATAAATTCATCAAATGTATAAGGGAAACCACCAGATCAACTGCAATTGCCCTAGGCCCATAGTCCTTTTGCCTTATATTTATTACCATCAAACAGAAAACTCCAATTTACTATATTCAATAAAACTTCTGCGATTGCAATTAAGTCCAAATTTATTACAGTCCTTAATAAAATATACCAAATCATTCAGGTCAAGGCATATTTCACAACCCAACACACCAGCATTGCAGTGATCTGTTTATTCTTCTCAAAATATTCCAATACAGCTGTAGGTTACCTCCTCATCGTCGCTCATCACTTAGTTAACTGGCATTAAGCTGCTGGATGTTTTCTTCCAAAAGTTCAGAATTTTTAAACACTTAAACAATACTTTTTAAGGACCATCATCTCATCAAGCAGGGTTATTTTCCATGTCTCCAGTCTTTCTTCTTTTCCTTTTTACAAACTCTTTTCTTAACTTTGATCCCTCTGCCTTTTTTAACTCCAGTAAAATTTTGCATTTTTTGGGATTGCATATTATAAAATTTTTGCAGAAATATAACTTCTTCTGAAAACAGCTCTTTAAATGCAGATTGGATTTTATAAGAAAAGATTCGTGTAGCCAAAGTCTCATCAGCTTCCAATATTTCTTGCTCCTTATTCTGCACAGCATCCATCTTTCTCTCCCAAAAAAAACCTACTATAGGCTGTTGTTGTTCTTTTCCATCTCCCAGCTCTTCAATCAATCCCCCACTGCTAGATTGCAACTCAGTATTTCCATGTATTTCATTGTTTCCAGCTTGAGAAGCTTGAAATATAGTATCAATTTTTTCCAATAAAGCAGAGGTAATTGAGCTCCAAGCTTCCTCAAAATCAGACCATATCTGAGGGTTAATTAACCCTTCTTTGCTTTCTTTGCTTTCAAAAAGACCAGCCATCTTGCCCCCCTTCTTCCTTCCCTTCCAAAAGGACAGGGGGGAAAAAGTATCAAAAAGAAAAAAAAAAGACCCTCTGCAATTTGTAATTTATATTACTGCTTCAATTATTATAATTACTTCCTTTCTTGGTTCATCCACTTTTCAAAAAAGAGTTTTATGTTTCAAACAGGGGCTTGTCAATAATTACTTTTAACGTTCACTTCTTCACGCCCCGTTGAAACTCAAACGCCATCTTGCTTTCACTTTCTGCTTAAGGAAAATCTTTTAAAGAAGGTAAATCTTTGGAGTTAAAAAAAAGAAAATACTTGCTGTTTTATTCATGCTGCTTATGCTCTGCCAGCTCGATTCAAAAAGTATTTATTTAAAGTTGGTTGCTGGGATGGTCACGACATCTAGCTCTGCAAAGCAGAGACATCCAGGGTCCGGAATACTGACTGGCTTAGCGGGGAGCTCTCATCTTCGAGCGACAGATTATCGGTAAAATCTGGCACTCTCAGGGAGCTCTACCCCACCCGTCTACTCACTTTCCCCCCTCTTACCAGGAGGAAAGTTTCCAAACCACAAGATAGCTGATAGTCGCTGTTCTTGCAGTTCTACGGAGCCCTGAGTTGGCGCTTCAAAAAGAAGCATCCGGCGATGTCGCGATCCCACCGGAAGTCCCCAATTGCAAAATTCTTTTGATAAAAATTCCGAACCTCTGTCGGTCATGATTTGCTTAATTTTTATGCCATGTTGAGTTTCTATCCTTTTGTAAAATTCTTTTACCTTTTTGAATGTTTCGTGTTCGTGGTTTAATGTGTAAACATAACCGTATCTGCTAAAATCATCAATGGTGAGAAAGTATTTTTTCTTATATTTGAGTGAAGGTTTCAGTGGGCCGACGAGATCCATATGTACTAATTGAAATATAGATTGGGTTGTGCGTGTGGCCTTCTTAGGTTTTGGCTTACATCTAATTTTGGAAGATTTACAGACTGAACAATCTAAATAATTGTCACAATTTTTTACTTTAACATCCTCTGAACATTCTAACATTTTTTGTACAGTTTGGAAACTGGCATGACCCAATTTTCTGTGGAGCAAGTGTGCAGAATTATCGTGCATCATTTTCCCATTTGTAATTTTTTCAGTCACAATAGAATTATTACAGTTTGTTTTATCAGATACATTTTCAATGATCTCCAGATTTTTAGTATTAAATCCCACGTTCTTAGTTTTGGCCAAAATCTTAATTTCATTGCTTTTAACTGGTTGTAGATAAACAAGTCCTTCTTTAACAAATATTCCATCTACAGGCTTATTCTCTTTGTACATATATACTTTTTCGTTACTGAAAGTGATTGTAACATCATGTTCTTTTGTTAGTTTTACTATGGCTAGTATATTCTGTGGGATATCTGGTACGTAAAGTACCCCCTCTATTTTTCCAATTCCTTCTATGTTCACACAGCCTATCCCACTTACCAAAACCCTTTCTTGATTGGCCACTCTAATGTAATAGTTCTTTGGGGTGAATTTTTCTAATATTTCTTTGTGATTAGTTGTGTGGCTAGTGGCCCCCGAATCGATGAGCCAACTAGCGTGAGTGTTTAAAGTTTCTGGATTGTCATTCTCCAATCCGTACAGGTAACCCTGCCTGTTTTCTCTAGAATCATCTCTATTTCTGAATCTACCCTTTATTTTTGGTGATCCACTACGTTTGTCTCTGTAGTCAGGTGACTGCCTACCAGAAAAATTGACCCTTCTATCTGGCCTTTCTTTTGTATTGTATTGGTTCCTATATTCTGGGTTCTTTGGGCAATCCCTCTTGTAGTGGTTGTATGACCCACAGATGTGGCATCCATTTGTGTTCCTATCCCTGCTTTGTGACTCTGTCCTTCTTCTACTTCTATCATCTCTTAGTCCCATTGATCTCTCCTTTCTGGTTTTGTCTTCTGCTATAAGCCTACTTGTTATGTCTTCTAACGTGAGCTGTTCTATATTCATGCTATCCAATATTGTAATATAATTGTCCCAGCTGGAATCAAGTGAATTAATTATTATGCTTTTAAAGCTGCTTTCTGATATAACCTCCCCCCTTTGTATGAGCTCAGTCCTGGCTGCATTCAAATTTAGTATATGCTCACTCATTGATGTCCCACTCCTTAATTTGGCTGCATAAAATTCTCTAGATTTTCTAATAGTAGATGCTGCATTATTTCTTTGAAACAAATTGAACAATTTCTGAAAAATCTCTGACACAGTCAAATTGTTTTCAATGCTGGGGTAAATACTTGGAGATATAGTTGCAATCAGAATATAAAACGCTTTGTGATGAAGGCAGTCCAGATCACGTGTCCATGGTTTGCAGGGTGGGTTATTTATAAAGAATAACATATTTTCTTTTAGGTACATAATCTCTAATTGTTGCCCCCATTCCTGCAAGTTAGTCCCATCTAATTTTAATTTAATTACATCAGCTGTAAATGTATTTATGTGGTGTGTATAATTACCTAGGGTTTGTTGCTGTCCATGGTTCAGATCATGAATGTACTCACAGTTGTATCTGCATTGACTTGTCTCTATGTTTCCTGTGAATCTGTACTTTCTTGCTTCTAGGGTTTCCTCTTTTCTGAGTGCCGGAGGGTTCTGCGCATGCTCACAGCTCATTTTTCTTTTGTCGCTGCAGAGGAAGGAGCTTGGGTTCGCTGCTGCTGATGGATGGCTCCAATTTGCCTGGTGTTCCTCGGGGCCGGCTCCGGATGGCCCCCAATAGTCGATGGTCGATCTGGAAGCGGTTCGGGTCGATGGGATGCATCTGTCGCTTTGGTAAGTGTAGATTTTTCTCTCGAAGTTCTGGCGTTTACATTTGGTTGGGTCGCCATCTGGGCTCCTTTCTGGGGATGTGTCGGATTCCTCATGGAAGCACTCGTGGCTGGGGGTTGAGTGTTTTCCTTTGCTAGTTATGGATGGGTTTTCGAGGTAGCATAGTCTTTTTTGAATTTTTGAAATCGTGAGGTTAGTAGTGGCTTCGGGGTCGTCTTGTTCCGTTTTAGATATTGTTAATTTTCCCCCAAACACAGCCTCGAGCACTTGCATGGCATCTTCTACTTCGGTTTCAGTGGGTCGTCCCTTTGACTTGTGCCATGTTTGTTTTTTGTTAAAATTTAATTTTAAGTGTTTTTCTTTTTCGCGGGCCCCATGCTGCGTGTCGGGATTTGAACCCAGGACTTTGATGGACAGTTGGTCGGCCATTTTTGGTGGGCTAGTCAGGCAAGATGGCTGCCTTCTAAAAGGCGCGAAAAGTTCATCTGTGTTATTTTCTGTCGGGTGTTCGGGGTGGTAGTTTCTTACCGGATTATCTTCATTTTGTTGATGTTTCTCTATTTCTTTTCTTTCTGCTGCTGCTCCATGGTCTTTCATTACGCTGTGGAGTTTCGCGAGCAGAGTTGGATCATCCGGCGTTGATTTTATCAGTTCTATTAAATCTCTTTTTTCTTCTTTCCCTATTTCTAGGATCAGATGGTCGTCTTTTAGTTTTGGTGTATTTTCTTTTTTGGGGGATTGCTCATTTTCACCCACATTTTTGGCGGGAGTTATATGAGCTGCCATTTTTTTCTTTGATGACCTTGTGGTAGGTCCTTTTCTTATGTTAGTGCTGTCTTGCATTTTTTATTAAGATGATTGGATCTTCCCAACCATCTTCTGCTACCAAACTGTTTCTTTTATTTCTTAGGCCCAAAAGACCAGAAATTCAGTACAGTACTAATCAGAATCTTTTATTGTTTCTTTTCCGCAGGGTATCACAACAAGCACAAGAAATAGGGAGGACATCAGTTTATATATACAAGAGGAGGAGTCAAGGAAAGGTAAGGAGGAGCTTGGGGTTGGTGCAGTGGTAAATACATTTAACCCTTACATATACACATGATAAGTTGGGTATTTTACTTATAACATAATTGTGTCTTGTAATGACTCAGCAAGCCTAGGTCACAACAGTTACAGAGACCATGGACTAGAACTCTTCCCCCATCAACACTGACTGGAACCTGTTTGATGTCTAAAGGGAACTACCAGGTGAGCATCTAATAGCAGTGGCTGAGTTGCTTTATAATCCCACCCCAGGATGACCAAGCAACGCCATGGAAGTTCTAGCTCAATATCTAGGAACTGTGGAAGTCTGGATGGTGAAGAACAGGCTTCAGCTTAACCCTAGAAAGAGTGAGTGGCTCTTATAAGGCTTCTAGATTCTGGGGATTTTCTATCTTTAGTTCTGGATATCAGCATTCCCCCAGAGATTAGATTAGCCCAACTTTGTTTACCTTTCATAAGGTCTTGGTTATGTTACTGAACATGCGAGTTGGAACATATGCCAGACCATGTAAACTGGTTAGGTTGATGGCTGTTTGTGGCTTATTTCATCTGCTGTATTATATCTGTATTTATATGCTGTAATAAATCTGTGTTTATTGTTTATGTTGTGTTTTTTTTTAAAAAAACTGTTATGAGCCACCCAGAAGCAAGACAATGAGCTGGGCAGCTATAAGAACTTGAACTAAATAAATAACACACATATACAGACAAGTATACAGTAATAGATAAGTGATTTCCTTTTTCAATTTAAGTGGGGAAAAACAACAACAAAATAGAAAGCAGCCAACTGTCTCTGCATGGGAATTATTTTCTTGTGTTTGTACAGTATAACAAGGCATTTAAATTATTTTTTATAACCAGACCATGCATAACCTCACATACTGGTTTCTTGCAAATTGCAAATCATTCTCCCCCAGTCCTGGCTGTTGTAAAATGTAATCACAACATCATTTGTTGATAATCTAAGACTATTGGATTCTAGAGCTTTAAAATACCTACTAACCTAATGCTAGAATTACTAATACTAATACTACTAATTAATACCAAATTCAATCACTATTTATATTAATCAAAACTAAATATAAGTAACTATAATAGAAAAAGCTGACTACAGATGTTATTCTGTAGCCAAAGCTATTTTTGCCAGTGTACTCTAATCCTAGCATTGTTAGGAAAATCCCCAGAAAGGGGCATAGAAAGTATCCCCAAACTCAACCCTTTCATGTAGTTTCATATTGTTCTTTGAACTCAAACATTCATTATATGAAAATAATTTAATAAATATGACTTAAACTAATAGCCCTGAGAGTAATAATAGCAAGAACAATTCAAGACAATTCAAGGCCACTTTCACTGATGGGTGACCAGCCAATCCTGGGTAACACTGGTCTCACCTCATCATCAGGACTGGACGGGCATGGAGCTCTACAAAGACTTGAAAAGATTAACTGATACCAATCAACCTTCCATAATTTATTGACCACCTATTGACCTCCAGATATTTACTAATCTCCTTTGGATTTCCAGTCATTACTGACCTGCTTTTGACCCCCCCACATATTTGTCATTACTGACCTCCTTTTGACCCTCATATATTTAGCAACCTCTTGGATAGCCCCATCACCTCTTGGGGATCCATATTGAACCATTTTGGGGGATCTTGTTCTAATGGTTGTTTCCTGCCTCAGGAACTACTATGAACTTCAAATTATTTCTTTTTCAAAACTGGGGAAGGAGTGTTCCTCATAAGAGTCATTGGCATATGAGATACCACTCTGAACCCTTAGATTCCATTTGCTTTAGGCACCCAGGAAAAATCAATGTGCATAGACATGTTTTTTTTTAAATCCAAAAGATTATTGAGTCCATCTTTCTGTCCATCCATCAATCTGTATATACAGTTTCCCTTTTGGGCTAAGTAACATGATGTGAAATAAAGAAAAGGAATCAATCACAGTAAGTGAAGGCAACAGAAGGATTAAAAAGAAGAAAAGTGAAAATGAGCTAAAACTATGCCCATCAGATAAAGAATACAACTATGATGTTTAAAATAAAATTTGAGAGTGGGAGATCAGAAACAGTGAACTCTCTGAAATTCTTTCTGTTCTCTCTCCAAATTGGCATGATTGGGTAAAAAATGGTCCCAAGACACTTGAATCTCTCTGATCTTAGAGTAGACTTTTAAGTTATTTGATCCAATATTTATCTCTTCTTTTTCAATTGGAATGCTTTAAAATATAAGGAAGTTTCAAAATATCAGTTTAAGAGTTCCCAAGCTCAGAGAGCACTAAGGTTTACACATTTTAAAATTATATGTTTTCCCCCCTTTTAGACAGACATATAGCATACTGAGTTCCCAAAATCCTTATTGGAGAAGACGTTTTGTGAAACACTTCGACTTGTGGGTAGGATAAAAGAGAAATGTTCTCTCTTGGATGGATAAAAAATATATTCCTTGCTTTGCTTCTCCTATTCCAGATTCATATTGTAAAAAAATATTGTACAACTTCAGTAAATATATACTTTTTGACTCATTTACTCTCTATATTTCCAAAATAAAGTTAGAATAAAATTTATTTATAACTTGATATTATTTTCCAGATAAGACTGCATCTATTCCCAAAAGAAATTTTCCTGTTCCTCATTCAGTCCTTCTCTTCAAAAGGTTATCAGTTATATCTGCAGTTCAGTTATTTTCCTTGCTCTTTGCTTCATCTATTAAATAGAGTACGCTGAGTACTAAGAGAAGATTTTGCTGTTGATTAAGAATAATAGTGTAGTTGTTATCTTGAATTATCTAGGGACCACCATTAATATTTCATTTGTGTATAAGTAATCTCATTGCTGCCAGTAAATAAATAATCCAGGTTTTGCCATTATATTATTATTATAGGCAGTACCAACAATTTTATTTTATTATTTATTTATTTATTGAACTTTTATACCGCCCTTCTCCCAGCGGACTCAGGGCGGTGAACAGCCAAGTAAAAATATAATACAAAAGTTAAGATCATTTTAAAATAATTTAAATACAGTTTGGCCCCTAATTTAAAACATGTCAATTAAAATCAATCAATATCAAACGTTAAAACCAATAAAGGATCAGGCCAGCCCAGCTAACTGAAAGAAGTAGGTTTTTAGGACCCGACGAAAAGTCCGGAGGTCTGGGATCACTCGTATCTCTGGGGGTAGATCATTCCATAGGGTGGGTGCCACCACAGAGAAGGCTCTCCCCTGGGGGGTCGCCAGCCAACATTGTCTGGCTGACGGTACCCTGAGGAGGCCCTCTCTGTGGGAGCGAACTGGCCGGTGGGAAGCAATTGGTGGCAGAAGGCGGTCTCGTAAGTACCCCGGCCCTAAGCCATGGAGCACTTTAAAGGTGGTCACCAACACCTTGAAGCGCACCCGGAAGTCCACCGGGAGCCAATGCAGCTCGCGCAGGAGGCGCGTCACATGGGAGTGCCCCGTCGCTCCCATAATCCCCCACGCAGCCATATTCTGCACCAGTTGGAGCCTCCAGGTGCACCCCAAGGGGAGCCCCATGTAGAGAGCGTTACAATAGTCCAGACGAGAGGTGATGAGTGCTTGAGTGACCGTGCGTAAGGACTCCCGGTCTAGAAAGGGGTGCAACTAGCATATCAGGCAAACCTGATAAAAAGCCCCCCTGGCCATGGCCGTCGTATGTTCTTCTAAAGACAGCCGTGTGTCCAGGAGGACGCCCAAGTTGCGAGCCCTTTCCGTGAGGGCCAGTGATTTGCCCCTAATAGCCAGTGATGGCACCAGCTGGCTATACTGGGACACCGGCAGCCACAGCCACTTGGTCTTGGAGGGTTGAGTCGAAGCCTGTTTCTCCCCATCTAGACCTGCACAGCCTCCAGGCACTGGGACATCACTTCCAAGGCATCGTTGGGATGGTCTGGGGTGGAGATATACAGCTGAGTGTCATCAGCGTACTGATGGAACTCCACCCCAAAACCACGGATGATCTCACCCGGTGGCTTTACATAAATGTTGAACAGGAGTGGCGAGAGGACCGACCCTTGTGGCACCCTACAAACAAGGCACCTCGGGGTTGACTGCTGCCCCCCTGTCAACATAGATTGCGATCAATCGGAGAGATAGGAGAACCACCGCAAAACAGTGCCCCCCACTCCCAGTCCCTCCAACTGGTGCAACATGATACCATGGTCGATGGTATCAAAAGCCACTGAGAGATCTAACAGGACCAGGATAGAGGAATAACCCCTACCCTGAGCCCTCTAGAGATCATTCACCAACGCGACCAATGCCGATTCCGTGCTGTACCCAGGCCTGAAACCGGATTGGAGCGGATCGAAATAGACAGCTTCATCCAGGTACTGGGGAAGCTGTCGCGCCACCACACTCTCGACAACCTTCGCAACGAAGCGAAGGTTGGAGACTGGACGATAGTTGGCCAAAACAGCCAGATCCAGAGAAAGCTTCTTGAGGTGGGACCTCACCACCGCTTCTTTCAAGGTGGCCGGTAAGACACCCTCACTCAAAGAAGCATTAATAATCCTCTGGAGCCAGCCTCGTGTAACCTCCTGGGAAGCCAGCACCAACCAGGAGGGACACGGGTCCAATAAACATCGCGTTCAGCTGTCCCAAGATCCTGTCCATGTCCTTGGGAGCCACAGGATCAAACTCCTCCCAGATAACACTCTCAGGACCTGCCTCAGTCATCCCGTCTGAACTAACCCAGTCAGCGGCCAAGTCTTCCCGAATCTGAGTGATCTTATCATACAGATACTGTACAAAGTCCTCAGCTCAGCCCTGCAAGCGGTCATCCCGCGCTCCCAGGTGGAGGAGGGAGCGGGTCACCCTAAACAGGGTGGCTGGGTGATTCTCTGATGACGCGATAAGAGTGGCAAAATAATTAGATTTTGCCGTTTTTATCACTACTGGGTAAGTCTTAATATGAGACCTTACTAGTGTCAGGTCAGATTCGGATCGGCTGGCCCTCCAACCGCTCTCTAGGAGTCTTTTCTGGTGCTTCATCTCCCTCAGCTCCTCGGTAAACCAAGGAGCTAAGTGAGTTTGGTGCTGGGTCAGAGGCCGCAAAGGCACGACACAGTCCAAAGCACCAGCGGCCGCACTGTCCCAGGCAGCCACTAGGTCTTCAGCCGAATCATGAGCCAGAGTCTCAGGAAATGGCCCAAGCTCCAACTGGAACCTATCAGGATCCTTCAGGCATGTGGGGTGGAACCACCTGGTTGGTTCCACTTCCCTGCGACGGGGTGTGGCGGTCAGAAAGTCGAGTCAAAGGAGTGAGTGGTCAGACCATGACAAGGGTTCAATACCTATATCCCCTATATCAAGGCCACTCAGCCACTGACCAGAGATAAAAAATTTCCAAAAGCACAAACATTTTTTTACAATACATGATTCATGGAGTATTCAAGGTATGGCTAGTGGCACACCATTTTATATTGATATTAAAAAAATATACTACGTCCATGTAATCACAAGAGTCAACCTTACTTGGAAGGAGACATTATATTTTGAATTTTTAAAAATAATACAGTACATGCATGCTAAAGTGAAGGAAAATGTCTTGCTGTTTGCCAAGGGTTCCTGCAGAGACTTTCAAGAAGGAAACACAAAAAGTTATATAATATTTCACTCATTTCAACCATCCTGGATGATTTTCTTTCTTTTCTTCAGTTCTGTCAGTGATAATAGTTTTACCTCTGCTTCCATCCAGACATCAGCACTATTCTTTTTCTCTTTGCTAGCCTCACAGCAGCAGAACCAGCTCCCTGAAAGATTTAATAATGAAACACCTTTTGATTTTTCGATCTCAAGACTTTCTCCAGACTAAGAAAATATATTTCTGTCTCTATTTCCTTCAAATGCCTCTTGATTATTTTGGGGGGTACCTGGTGCATTTTAATGAAAGTGATAAACTAACACGTTTCTTTCAACCAGCACTTATCTGACATTTAATCAATTATTTTATTTGTCAGTCAATTAATTTAAGTGGACAGTTTGCAAAACTTTCATCAGACCATCCTGAAAAATGAGAATGACTAGGTTTTTAATGGGAAATATCAAACACTGATAAATGGAAAGTAGCATTCACTGCAGAAGGAAAATAATTGCAAATATTCTCTTCCAGAATGTGTTGGTCAAGGATGTACTGAAATCTGGGAGTCATTTCAGTATGGTAATTAATTGGATAAAGCCTCCCATTAACTACTTGGATACTAATTAGGCATCTGTAAACAGAATAGCATAAACAAAAAAATCAAGGCCAGCTTCTGGACCAAACTGCTCCAGATAATATTTCTCCAGTAGTACAATCTTTTCCCATCTATCCCTCCCAGCACATCTACATTCATCCTTAGGGAAAGACTGGTGGGATGAGCCAGTTTTAAAGTTACTTCAAAGATACTTCAAGCAAAGCTACATAAGCAGTGTGGTCTTTACTGCTAAAGAGTGAAGCAAAGTTGCCACATCAATTCTAGGGCCTCCTTCATCTCTTGCAAGTATATGCAATGAGCTACTAGAGGTATAGTACCAGCAGAACCTTGTAAGTACTCAAAGTGCCTTAGCATATTGCATATCACTGCTGCATCTAAAATATCATGGCCTACACAGTACAAAGCACTTTGGCATAGCCTCCTCACACAGGTTTATATTTCTGAGCATTAAGAGAAAAAAATAAGGCTAACCAGTCCTGTACAAGATGCAGTTATGAACTATACCTGCAGTCTATTATGCTGTCCTATCTCCCAAATATAGAAACTGTGCTTAAAGATCATAAGTTTGGCCTGGGAAATACCAGAGGATTTTAGCCATAGTCACTCATGGAGAGAAGAGACGAAGTTGAAGTGGATGATGAAAGTGACAAGAAGGAAGCTACTATTGGGATTGGAGAGATGAACAAGATGGCTGACAAATTAAATGGGATTTAAGCAGTTTGGGCTGCTGAGAATCTACAAGTTCCTCAGTGAAGGGGGGATCACTAAGGATGGAGACAGGCTAGGCTTGAAGGGAATCATGTCTATCTGATACGGAAAGAGGGACAAGAGGATCTGAAACTCAATAGATTACCAACTAGGAGAGGCATTTGCTAGGTTTTATTTGAAGCCATTGATTAACACTTATAGGAACTTAGATGTAGCTATACAAGAAATAATAACTAAGGTTCACTCATTTCAGAAGCATTATGGGAGGCAGAGAAACCCTAAATTAGAGACATAAAGCAATTAACTGCTTTTATAGTAGTTACACCAGAAATAAAGAGAGAAAGGATACATAGATCTGTTCGTTTAATCTGCTTCAGCTACATGTTGAAGGGTTTTTTTTAATATATATAGTAGTACTATACTTTCAAAGGAAAATTATTTGTAAAATCTAACTGGAGATGAACTCGGTATATAACCTGAAAGGAAAACGTATTTCAGACTTTATGTTAGTCTTGTGATGTAATCAAGACAAGAAGCACACTCAAATGACCTAATTCTAATTGTGCAGTTACATTAACAGAATCTTGCAAGTCTAAAAGTACATTTCTCTTCTGTCATGCCAAAAAAAAAACTATGAAGGGTCTCTCCTGAAGTATTTATCACATCCATATTCTTGCTATGGACTAAGCTCCCTCTTATCAGACCCTTTCTCTGGCTGTAGCAATTCCTTCTCTCTCCAAAAGAAAATTCCCACAATACCATCACATCTTATGTGATGACATGTCAGAAATGACATGTTTTAGACTGGCCTATAATTGTACAAATTTCTTAGATCAAGGGTCTGCAACATTAAACACTCAAAGAGCCATTTGGACCCGTTTCCGACAGAAAAGAAAACACCAGGAGCCACAAAACCTGGGTGGGTGTGGCCAAATCAACACCACTCACTTCTACCAGTCACATGATCGCAGCCATGCCTACCCAGCCGGTCATTAGGGCCGGTCATTAGGTTTTTTTGTTAAAAAACACCAGGAACCACAAAACCCTTTTGACATCTGTCTCTCTCTCTCCCTCCCTCCCTCTCTCTGTATCTCTCTTTGTCTCTCTCCCCATCTCTCTGTATTTCTCTGTCTCTGCCCTGGCCGCTTCTCCATCCACCGCTATCCCCCTCACCTTCTCAGGCCAGGTGAGGAGTGACTGGGAGGGAGGGGGAGAGGAGGGGCCAGCCAGTGGTGGGATCACCCAACAGGGAACCACAATAGAGGGCCCAAAGAGCTACAGGTGGCTCCGGAGCCACAGGTTGCTGACACCCGTCCTAGATGAAGGGAGGTTTTCTTTAACATAAGTCTTTTGATTGCCTCCTTTAGGCATGAAAGAATACTTTCCTTCTTTAATCCTGATCAGTTGTCAAAGTGCCAATCTGTATGTGGTCTGTCACATTTAGAAAGTTGCATGCTAGTTAGGAAAAGTCCATGGTTGTGATGAAAGACATAAAATCTTAAGTACCACTCCTAAGTAGGTAAAGCAGTATAGATATTGAATCCCCCACCCCTCAAACAAAAACATCCAAATAACTCAACAAACCATCCCGGTTATCTCAGAAAAACAGACTGCAAGACAGCGGAACATTCCTGTACACTCCTGGTCAGACAAGAATAGCAATATACACTTTTTAACATAGGCAATTCCAAAAATTAATGCCACTAGCAGTTTTCTTTTTAATGTTCAACTTGTGCTTCACATTTATTTTCTTCTGACAATACAGATGCCACCTTGGAGATTTACTGCAGCTTTGATAGCTAGAGACACAGAAGACTGTGCAAGCAATTTTAGACAGCAAGCCAAACATCAAATTATAATTGTGAAGCATTTCTGGCATGTATAGGCCACTTATATCTGCAGTTCAGTTATTTTCCATGCTTCTTGCTTCATCTAATAAATAGAACTAGGAAAAGAATTTGCTACTGGTTAGGAATAATAATGTAGTTGTTATTTTGAATAATCCAGGAGCCACCGTTAACATCTCATTTGTGCTATAACTAATTTCATTGTTTTCAGTAAGTATATAATCCAGTTTTTTCATTATAATATTATTATAGTCAGTACCAACAATTTTCCCTTGGGGGAACAATGTTTCCAACATATTTTCCTGTGCCCACACACACATCTGCTTACAATGCATGATTTCTGGAGTGTTCAAAACACAGCTAGTTGCCTGCTAGCTGATACCAAATCAGCAATTTTAGACAATAAGCCAAATATTAAACTATTAAAGTAAAGCTCTACTTGCATGTACAGTTTTTCTAAAACTGCAGTGATTCAGCCCAAGTGCCAAACTAAAAGAAGGGGTATGAAGTTTGTCCTCCTCACTATTTTCAGAGGAATCGTACAAGTGTCATCCCATCTTCATATTAAAATATATATTTATTATATAAAGTTGTTAATCTGAAACAGGATTTGAGATTAAGGGTTAGCTTTCAGCTTTGAAAACTCCCTGTCTTAGTCACTTATTCTCTTATGATCCAACCAACCACTTAGATTTATTGTAAGAATAACATGAAGAAGGAATATTCCCATGTGAGTCATCTTGTGTTCTGGAAAAAAGATGGGGTGTAAAACTAATAAATAATTATGGCTTTTATCCTGTTTTTTCTTTCCTTTCTTTACATATGCTGTTCTTCTCCAAATTCTCAACCCAATGAGTCACTCCATCAATAATCCATGAGCAGTGGTGTCAAAAGCTTCTGAGAACTAATTGTGGAAGAATTCTTACCTTACTGAATTGAATAGATGTGGACTGCAATTTTGGTTTCTTCAGGAAAACAATAAGGAAAAACATACTTCTGCATATCAACTTCTTTAAATGATATAAACATACAAGTAGCGTTGTGAGCAGAGGATTTCTGCCAAACAAGTAAATAATTGCATTAGGCCAATTCTTTTACCATTCCCTTATCACTTGAAAGGCAGGACAGCTTGGGTTTTGATATGCTATATACAGTATGCCATGACTTCATAGAAGAAAATTACTGGTGTCTTATCCCAGTAATTTTACTGAATAGTAACAGCACTGCAGGGATCCATGTGACAGCTCACACCTGCATGGTGTTTTTTATTACATTTTCTCTGAAGCACAGCTGGAATATACACATTGCCTACAGTCTTTTACACTCTCACACACAAAATATATATTGTTTAAGATTCATGCCCTTGCTTTCTGCCAAATTATCTCCTTTCACTGTGTTGCCTGTCTTGCTGTTATGCATTGGCTGGGGATTGTGGAAACAAAAATCTAACATAACTCATGGGGCTTTGATTGGAAAACCTTATCCAACCCTAGCTTTCAGGCCTTCTCATGAACCATAGAGGTCTTGGTCTTCTTCCTCTTCTTCTTCTTCTTCTTCCTCCTCCTCCTCCTCCTCCTCCTCCTCCTCCTCCTCCTCCTCCTCCTCTTCTTCTTCTTCTTCTTCTTCTTCTTCCTCTTCCTCCTCCTCCTCCTCCTCTTCCTCCTTCTCCTCTTCCTCCCCTCTCCCCCTCCCCCTCCCCCTTGTCTTGATTTGCCAAAGGAAAAATGTACCTTTTAAAGAACTAAGGACATAAATACTCCAGTCAGAAATGTTTGCATGTGTTAAGATATATCTGAACATCAATTTAATAAGCTACGGCTAAAGTGAAAATATTCATCATGAAATCATATATTAGCCTTTATTTTTGTTTGTGTGTGTGTGAGAGAGAGAGAGAGAGTTATTGACTTTTAGTGACTGGCTTTGGCAAATCTTTGCAGTCTTTTTGGCAAGGTTTCATTGCTTATTTCCTAAGGTGAGAGAAAACGATTGGCCTAAGGTTACCCAGCTGGCTTCATGCTTAAGTCAGGACTAGGACTCCCCGTTGCTAGCTTGATAACTTAGGCATTAAACTAAACTGGTTCTCAGTAAGCTAATTAGTGCCTTACTTGGTTAGAATATCTTGGCATACCAGATAATAGGATGAGTATTCATTTTTTCATGATTTGTAAATATATCATTGTACCAAAATATCCAGTAAAAAAGTAGTAGGATTGCTTTGAAATGTCTTACATAAAAGGAAATAATTTCTCAGAGAAAATGGGCATATTGTCAAGAAATATAGGTGAAGCAGAAGTTGTCTAGAGATTACTAATAAAAAGAACATTTCACAGCACAGTATTATATGGGTTTATTTAATTTGAATGTACTGTGTTGTTGAATCCAGTGGGGATTAAAAATTGGAGTAGCATTAAGGTTTATGCATTAAACCTTTTCTTAATGTCTGTCCTGACCTCTCCATTCCCATAGCTAAATCAAAGTAATTTTGGAATTACCATAAGTACCTAAATTGGAAAAAAAATAATGTTTTAAAATTCAAATATCTAATTTTAGAAGACAGAGATATTTTTATGGAAGTACAACCTCCACTGAATACCAGAAAAGTCAAGAAAAGACTTTTAGTTGGAGTATACTGTTCTATTTACAGTTGACTTTTACAGAAAGGCAAGATCAAAAGAATTCTTCTATATCTTCAGATCATCAGTTTATTTGCTAGAGAAGATAGCCTTTTACAGCATATTAATAATGATTTGACAACAAGGTTGTCAGGCTTGATGCCATGCACATGGATTGTGAATTCTGAGAGCTATAATTCAAATTTATCTGGAAATCATCAGATGGGGGACAGCTAGAATAGAACAAACGACCTCAAAATGAATTTGTTTAACATATGTGATTAATATCCAGACTCTAATCAATATAGTACACAGAATGAATGGGGCTGGGAAAACTCATGAGTTGCTAAATTATGACACCCATCAGATCAAATATGATGAATGATAATAAAGGCTGCAATCTAATATTTGCAAGGCCATAATTTGCTCTCTGAGTTAAATGATTACAGGCTATCACCTCCGGCTGATGAGATGTTGCTAGCAGATTTTTTTTTTAAAGAACATTTTCAAGTCCTTTTAAAAGCTCTCTGGGGCCACTATCACACATCCAAAATTAACCACTATTATCACCCTTTTTTACAACAAAACTGAACTAGTGTAAGAATTATATATCCAAAGTACAAAATCAGATGCTTGTATGCAAAGATCTCTTTATAGAGACTTTATGGCAGAATCATAGAATTGGAAGGGGCATTTTAGGGCACTAACTCCTACTGAATGCAGAAACTGACATTGAATCATCCCCAGCAGATTTATCCAGTTTCTGTTAGAGGCAAAATTTATCCAGATAGGAATTAAAGGTATCTCCAACATTTAGTAAACAAATGAAACGTATCTCAAAAGTTATTACAGATAATTGAGAATGCCCACCAGAGAGTACTAGGTTTCCTACGCACAAACAACATACCTGGATGTTCTATTTTAATATTCTAGCTAATTGTTCCAATTCTTTGGGACGACTAAAACATCTGCATGTAATTCCCCTTTCCCACCAAAAAACTATTTAGATCATGGGTGTCAAACTCACGGCGTCACATTATTGTCACGTGACTTTTTCCCCTCACGGAGCTGTAGTAGGCGTGGCCTACATGTGACTCATCTGGCCCATGGGCCGCCAGTTTTACACCCCTGATTTAGATCATTAAACCCCGGATGTGAGATGATGCTGCAAGATCTGGGCTGCTATATAAATTTGATAAATAAATAAATAAATAAAAACCTGGATGACCACCAGTTGATAGCAAAAAGGGGGAATGTACTATATCTCTTCCCTGTCATCTAGTAAGTGTCTGGATTGTTACAGCCCATATCTGGTAGCAAGGCACTTAAATATATTATAATTGCTTTTGTACTACCAGAATAACTCTCAAAGAGATGTACAATCAAAAGATACAACTAAAGCATATAGAAAGGCAAAATCAAATACCAATAAAATAAAAACAGGTAGTAAAAACAGTATAAATAGCCAGCTGACTAAAACATGACCTAGCAACTGAATTGTGAAACATTAAAAGAACTGGGGGGGGGGGATCTTGGTTGCCAGTTTGCCTTTGGATGAAATTGAAAATGCTGGTCATTACCTATAAAATCCTACATGGCATAGGGCCTGGTTACTTGTTACTTGTTTCCATAATATCTGCCTGGTCAATTCAATCCTGCAGGGTTCTTGTGCTCCAGTTCCTTCAATTAAACAGTGCTACCTATCAGGACTCTGGAAATATGCCTTCTCTGTGGCAGATGGGCCCCATTAAGCTGCTGTTTAGAAGAGCTACGAGGACCTGGCTCTTCATCCAGATTTTTGGCGAGGAGGAGAAAGTTGTATTTGGCACCTTTTATCCTTGTCTTTCCTTTTAATTGCTTTAACTGTAATTTCATTATTTTGATTATAGTAAGTCATACAGAGTAGTTGGGAGCAGGGGTGAAATATACTTACCTTCCCTACCGGTTTGGAAGTGCATGTGCTGCGCGTGCATGCATCATGTGCAATTTTAGACCCTCTGTGCAAAACAGGTTATTTCCTGGTTAAAACCAGGAAGTAACAACTTCTGGGCGAGTGGCTGGAGCCGTGTGCTGCCGCCGCTACCGGTTTGCCCGAACTAGTGCGAACCGGTAGCATTTCACCCCTGGTTGGGAATCAAGTGGCATACAAGTTTGATAATTTATCAAATTGATTATTGAGTGTTAATGAAGAAATACCTACCTACCTATCTACATACATACATATATGCAATGATAGATAGATAGATAGATAGATAGATGATAGATAGATAGATAGATAGATAGATACATACATACATACATACATACATACATACATACATACATACATACTACTGAGTATATGTCTATGAAGATTTTCAGTCCTCCAAGTCATGGTTGTCCCAAAGGTGCTTTTTCAAAAGGCAATTGTACTTTCTTTGTTTTTGCTTGAAGATATTTCACTTTCATCCAAGAAGTTTCTTCAGTTCTTGGATGAGAAGTGAAATATCGTTAAGCAAAAACAAAGAAAACCCAATTGCATTTTGAAAAAAGCACGTTTGGGGTGTATCGAATATAGTGTTAGAAAAATCAAGAATTAAACACCAGTTGGACTTCTCTGGAGAAGTGTTTCTTTAGCAATATGTCCTTCCAAATAACCATCTACTGCACATTGGGATGTGAGGGCTTTAGGAGCAAACCCTCCAATCATAGCTGGAGGGCATGGATAGGAATTCTGGACTGCTCTCCTACTCTAAAAATAATTATTTTTAATTTTTGAATACTGATTAACTTTTTCTTTGAAATTTATGATTGACTGCTGTCTTCTTGTTACATTTTACTTTAGTGACAGCTCTTTTTAGAAAATCCCCTTATGATGTTAGACACTACTTGCTTCAGATCTGGGAAGGTATAAGGGACCTGCTAAAATGACTTATCAGATTCTAATCCTCCTTCCAAGCAAAATATGTGTGCTTAAAAATAGTAAAAATTGTACTCTTTCAGAGGTAAAAATCAGAAATTCACTAAACTTATTTTCTATCCTTCCAAAATAAAAATTTGCAACTGATGTCTTATTTCCTGGGTACTTTTTTATTACATTAGTTGCATTTTATGTTCCAAATGGTCCATAAAGTCACTCTATCCTAATAGAGACTAAAAAAAGAACAGTAATGGAGTCCCTAAGGAACGAAATATTGAAAAGAAATATGCCCTACAGTAGGCCACCCCGTTATTTGAAGGCAAAATAAAATATATGACAGGAATAATATCATTTTAATAGCTTTAAATACATGCCTTCTTCCCTGTAGAGAAATTGTATTTATTCTGGTTAATTTAAAAAATCTTCCACAAACATCCTGCAAAAAATCCCTAAAGGCTTTCCTTTGAAAAGAATAAGAAAACAATCCAAGAGAAGGAAAATTAGAATTTAGGTCATTCCACTTCAGAACTAAGAAGTTTATCTTCTCTAACGGTCTCCCTCCCCTTCCTTTGCATCCTCCCCCTTTTTCAAGCCTTTGAGTCATTCTTGAGTCTTAGCACCTCCATGGACAAGTCTTGTAGTTTTCTTGGTAAGATTTTGGAAGTAGGTTGCCACTTCCTTCTTCCTAGGGCCAAGCAAGTCTGATTAGCTCAGGGTCACCAGTTGGCTTCATGCCTAAGGCAAGATTAGAACTCACAGTCCTCTGGTTTCTAGCTTCCTGACTTAAATTAGAGCCCTGGTAAATTAGAGCCCTTAGAGCCCTGGTGGCGCAGCAGACTAAAGCACTGTTATTAACATCAGCTGGCTGCAATTACTGCAAGTTCAAATCTCACCAGGCTCAAGGTTGACTCAGCCTTCCATCCTTTCAAAGGTAGATAAAATGAGGACCCAGATTATGGGGGCAATAAACTGACTTTGTATAAAATATATACAAAAGTGTGAAGGCTATTGCTTAACGCATTGTAAGCTGCCCTGAGTCTCTGGAGAAGGGCGGCATATAAATAAATTTTTAAAAAATCACTACAACAAACAAAGCAATATTTTCATTAGGATTTTAACATTAAAAAGATTCTTTTAAACATATCTTGGCTGCAACATCCTGGTTAGCAGAATCTAGGGTACATAAAGGCAATATCTATCTCATCCCTGGCTGATAATATTAATGTAAGCTACACAGACAGACAATGTCTCCTTTTTCCATAATCGTGCTTTACAGCTCTCGTATATCATGTGGCGGCTGAAATATAGGCTGCTGAGCATCCTAGAGGGAGTGCGGTGAATCAGTGTTGCCCTCATTAGGTTAATCTAAACCTGCTCAAGAACAGATGGAGTGTCAAGTCCCATCAGAGCATGTTATAAGTTGTTTCTGTGAGTGGCATTAAAAGATGTTTCATTACTCAGAGGCCCTGGAACAAGGGTAAGGCCAGGTAGTCAAGGAGACAACTGGTAAACATTAAGAGGGGGGCACTTGCAGGAGGATACATGGGACGCAAATGACAAATGAATCAGATTAATATTTAAGAACTCTAAAGAAAGAGTGAATAATTCACAGAAGATCTTTGCTAACAGAGGTGATAAGCCTTGTTGTTGTTGTTGCGTTCAGGTTAACTTTAATTCTTTTTTTTAGTATTTGGCCAATGTATGAAATTGTCTAGAACCATTTATCAGCTAGTGAGAATTAATATTTATTTCAGTTTCATTTATTTAGTTTTGATTGTTGAATTAATTTAATATAATTTAATTAATGAAATTTATATGCCACCCCTCTCCGAAGACTCAGGGCGGCTCACAATACATTTAAAAAATCATTATAGAAAGACATTGAAAGATTAAAAAACATTAAAAACATTAAAAACTCATTCATACCATTCATGGCTGGATCTCGCCAGATCACAGGAGCGAGATCAACGGCCCCAGGCCTGCCGGAATGATTAATTGGTCACCCAAATAGTATAAATGTATGCATTAATTTTACTAAATTAAAACATATTAAAAATTCAATTTCAGAAATGATTTGCAGTGGGAATTCGTTCTTGAAACAATACTGATTGACTTGTGCACACATAATACTTTCTGCAATCCATCCTTCTCATGCCATCCTTTAATATACTATTTCCCCCAGATCACTTTTGTGATTTAAAAAATTAGATAATTTATGGTTTTACTGGACTACTGAGCCATATGTGTTCCATTTGGGAGGGGGGGAATAAATATTCTTATCAGATGTAATGTCTTAAAGCAGGGGTGTCAAACTCATTTTGTCACGATAGTGTCACATGATGTATCAGGATTTTTTTCCCCCTTCGCTAAACCGGATGGGGGCATGACCAGCATGTGACGCATCTGGCCCGCGGGCCGGGAATTTGACAGCCTTGTCTTAAAGGATACAGAACCATTTTTTCAACATTTCTTTCCAATACATTTTCATCTTTGAATTGTAGAAGAAAATATTTGCACTCAATAAGTATATATGGCAGCCTAATTTTCAAAGTGCTTCTGCATCATGTTACTCTGTGCTGTGCATTTTTTAAGCCTACAACTTTCCCTGTTGTATAAGTACACACTGAAAATTGAAAATGTGCTTTTTATAAAGTAAAAGAAAGGAACCAGTAATGACTTCCCAGATGGCTGCCTCTCCTATGATGCAGCATTATACAACATTGGCATAATCTCTTGCTATAAACACAAATGAGAGAGTAAAAGGTAATTTTCTATCAATTCTTTCAGAAGTATTGCAGGATGCATTGGCTGATCATGTTAGAAACACAGTGTACTGAGATGCATTCATTAACATGATCACTGCTGATGCTAGCATACCACTGCTACAGGGAGAAAAGGCTTGTCAGGATAGAATAATGTTACCCTAAATATTCAATCAATCAGTGTGTAGTTTAATACTAAATAAATGTAAAGCATTTGAGAATGTCTCAAATCCAAGAGGGCAAACAGAATTAAAACCCCATCGTTTGATTTGCTGCAGATCCCAAACTTATGAAATATAGCTAGAAGGCCTTCCCAATTTTATTTCCATTGAGACACTTCAAAGGTTTTGAGGGACCCCAGAACAGTGGACACCACCCACACATATCTCTGCGGAGATGCTATTCCAGAAGGCAGGGACTGTGACAGAGAAGGCACAGTTTTTTCAGCTCCACAAGCTGACAACATTTAATTGAGAAAACCTGGAGCACAGCCATTTTGCTTGGTGATTAGGCAGGAACAACAAGAGACAAGCAGTCCTGCAGATAACCACACCTTATGCCAGGCAGAGCTTGACAGGTGACAATCAGCACTGCGAATTGCACCCAGTAGCAGTGATGACACATAGGCATAATCAAAAGTGTCATTTGCTGCTCACGCTGCTGCATTTTGAGCTGTAGTTTCCAGATAATCCCCCCCCCCAACAAAAAAGCTAAAGATTTTATAAATATATAGGTAGCTAACTAATCCAAAGCCAAACTGGGCAAACCAATCTAAAGACCCTGCACTCATACAGGCATGTATCTTACAAAGATGTCCTTGTTGCCAATCTTATCTAATCTTGCTGCCTTCTACTGGTGTTTTCATTTAGATTGGTTTCAATTAGAAACATAAAACATGACTCATCTTTGTTTTCACTGGCTTAATTGGAAATAGCTTATAGTTGGCTATGTGGGAGGAAGATTTAAAATGTTGAAGCCTTTAGTCCTCTATGGACCATAACCCTTGGGGAAGTTATGAGCGGGGAATCACAACAAGATTAAAGACAGGCAGGTAGGAAGGTACCTCTAGATGTTTGATTCCCAGGAAAGGCAGAGAAGAGGTCTGTGGTGCTACAATGCCTCCTTAGAGCTGGAAAGAAAGTGTTGGACCAGGCTCAGCATGTTGGAAGCCAGGGCTCTTATGATCACTCCCTGCCCCTGTTGCTGTGGGCAGCTTTCATTGACAGCATGAGGGCACAAAATGGCAGTAGCAGCAAGTACCATAGCTTGGAAGTCAGTCTCACATCACTAGAGAATAAGATGTCACACATATCAGAAGAGCCCCTTTTCTCCTCTATTGTCTTTGTATCTTAGATTCTTCCTCCTCCTCCTCCTCCTTCATCCAGACCATGAAATCAACTCTACAGAAAGGCTAAAATTTCTTTTATTGAGATTAGCTATAATAACAAAATTTTGCATATCTGATTATGCTGTACCTCCTCCTCCTCCTCCTTATAATTCAGTGAATTAGGAAGGTGTTTGTCCAGTGGTGGGTTGCCCCCAGTTTGGTCCGGTTCTATAGAATCGGTAGTAAAACTGGAGGGAGGCTCTGCCCACCCGCCATGACATCATCATGAGTGATCTGCGCATGCGCAGAAGCGCGCTCATCTCCCATTATGAACCAGTAGTAAAGGTAAGTAGAATCCACCCCTGTGTTTGTCTAGGCCACTTCCAAAGGTTATCTAGCTGTTCTTGGTGAAGGACAAGTATATTCAAAATGTGATTAATAAATATATGCAACTGTAATGTTGGGCACTGTTGCTTTCTGTGCATGTTGAGAACAATTGTGTCTCTTCAGATTATCCCTCTTGAGAGGGAAGGAAGGTTCTCTGCAGTTGCCCCTCCCAATAGACTGTTTAAAGCATCTGTTGATACAATTACAGCTGGTACTAATACAATAGCAACATCTCCCAGTTAGATAACATGCAAACAGCATAAGAAACTGCTGTAATAACTTTACAAAAAGATAATTAAACACTATAGCTCTATATTTAAAAGTATAATCCTACTGAAGCAACATGCTTTTGGAGGAGGGAATTGGAGAAGACATGGAAAAAGGATGACCTACTGCCAATTTCAGATAACCGAAAAACTGATTGTCTGAATCTTCCAACTGTTCTTTCCATGCCTCAATATACAGGAAAATATAATATGCAGATTCATATATTTTAGCAGGACAAATTTGGGAAGTCCAGAAAATGTGAATAACATTTTTTACGGACACACAAATTATATGCACATTACTTCACCCAGATGTCTCAAGTAGCCCTTAATGGCATTGTCCTTTGTGGCATATTTTAAGTAATACCCTGTTTTCCCCAAAATAAGGCATCCCCTGATAATAAGCCCAATCGGGCTTTTGAGTGCATGGCAGTAAGGCCAAGCACTTATTTCAGGGTTCAAAAAAATATAAGACAGGGTCTTATTTTAGGGAAAACGTGGTACAATGATATATTAATGATTTGATATAGATTATACAGTGTCTAATTTGGTTTTTTTTGAAAGAATGTGCTGAATATAACACTTACCTATAAATTGACAGATTTGTCATACAGTAGCCTTAAGTAAAAGAACAGTGTTACTGAACGTTGTCTGTGAAAGCGAGCAGTAAGATTTTTGTCATTTAAGTCTGAGATTCTTATGATTATAGCAACAGAATTGGAAATATGATGGATGTAGTAAAAGGAAAAACAGAACTTTTCCTCAGAATTTTTTGCTACATGAATCCTGGAACTGAAATGCCACTTGAAATGAGTCTCTATATAAAAATAAAATGGAAAGTATATAAGCAAAAAGAAATAAACAAAATTGCCCAAGAGTTGATTTATGCCTGTGGCTTCTGACTAACTGAATTACTATTGGGAGTTTGCATCACTAAGCAGGAACACTGACTTCAAAGGGTCAGGTTGTTTCTGACTTACTAGACCCAGGCTGAGTAGCTGGACTGATTTTTACACCTAACCTCAATCTCTCATCTACAGATTACTGTCATTTGCCTGGAATGAAATGTGCTGTTTAATTTAGTGTTCTCACTGATTTGATTACCGTTTAGTTGCTAGATTAACTTTTTTTAAAAGGTGACTTCAGATGGATGCTTTCTATCAGAATGAATCACATACTAGATGTTCCATCTTTAAGGATTCCCAGAGATAGTGGTAGACCAGGTTCATTATACATACTTTTAATTGGGGTTCAGCTCCATCATTTCCTGCAAGAGATTGTGTATATGTGTATATTTATTAAGGAAACAGATGAATGACAAGGGGAAAATATGAGAAGGTTATAGATAGCAAAAGAGGATCCTTGCGCCAGATTCCATGAACGAGGTTCCTAGTCTTGAATAATTCATCTCAGGAAGCTTCAGAGATCTGTGTGAATGTGGGACTTGTGATGAGTGTCTGTATTCCACTTTCAAGTATGGCACCAAGTATCTTAATATCTAAGGAGGAAAAAGCACTGCCATATCATCTGTCTATTATTTGATGCTTTATTAATGAGAGTAGTGTGGGAGATCAAGGCTTTCATATATATAAAAAATTCCAAAATGGCTGATTGCCCTTGCCATGAAGTGATTGCCATCTCCCCTTCCCCCTCCCGCCAAATGGTTCACCAGCTGCTTCAAAGCACAGCTCCTTAGGCTTCCTACAGACCACTGCTGTAGGGAGAATCTTGTGATTCTAGGACAGAGGTGTCAAACTCAAGTTGTCATTGCAGTATCATGTGACACATTGTAACTTTTCCCATTTCGCTAAACTGGGTGTGGGCATGGCCTGCATGTGATGCATCCATCCCATAGGCTATGAGTTTGACAACCCTGTACTAGGACATTCCCTACTTCAGGAAAGTCATAAAAACAAAGGGAACTGTGTTCCCTTTTTAATAGTGTGAAGCTTCATTCTGGAGGAAACTCCCTCTAGAATGGCCATCCCCAGTTGGCCATGTTCATTGGAAATCCAGAAATGAGGGCTTTCAATATTTCATCCTGAGACCCATTCCCAAGGAGGAGAAATTGGGCATTTAGTCAACAATGCGTGGTCTAAGTCCCCCTCAAAATGAGGCAGGCAGGACAGGCCAGTGCTCTGAAAAACTAGGTGACTATAATATGCTTGCATCCATTTTTATTTCTTTTTCACGAATTTGTTGCCACCATTGAACTAGAAGTTCAATTCATTACTAAGGCGAGGGCTTAACCTTTGAGTCTACAACATTTGGAAATATTCTTCCCAGTTGATTCTGAGTGTGCATTTAAAATTTGTTTGGCCTCCAGGAAGCTCAGCTAGATCTTGTTAGCTTTTACCAGCAGAGATGATAGGGAGCAAATAATTATTGTTGAGGCTATTTTTCTTAGTTTCACTTAATAGCTTATGCAAGCTCATGAGACAATTGTTTAGCTTCATTTTGGCTCAATACTTTTTACTGCTTTTTAACTGAATGAAGAGAGAAATTAGCATGTAATTTTTGTTGCCTTTCTTGTTAAAGCAAAGCAGTTCATTTGCTGCTCAGCTGTTTGTTTCTCATCATTCAAAAAGGTACAGAGACAATTGCTTAATGAAATAGGGAACAATAGGGGTCATCCCACAGCTTTGGGTATGGCTCTGTGGGCCACCAACATTCTGGCATATTGACAGCTACCCCATTCTCTGACAGCCAAACCCTTTTAAGAGCTTGGAGGAGGGACAGAACCTGTATTCTTCTCCCTTCAGATGTTTTTTTAATAAAAAGCTGAAATTATGAAGGAGGCTATAAGGGGAGCTGTAGAACAAAAGAAATGTAATGTAATACACTGGGAAACTGAACACTCTTACTTTATCTTTAAATGTCTTGAGAGCAAGACCAAAAAGAAAGTATTCCAGGGCTACCTAAAACCAGTCTAAACATTGGGGATGGGGGCAACTTATCATTTTCTAGGTAGTAGAAGGGAGAACTATTCAATATAGAGGAAATAATTGGAGTCACTGTATTAAACCATTTTAATTTCAATTGCATTTCAGTGAAACTAAATTAAAATTAAAAATACATCTTGGTCCCATTCAAGTTTTAGAGCAGGGGTGGGGAATGATGGCTGTTGAAGTCCACAAGTCATAAAGGGGGCCATAGTTCCCCACCTTTGTTTTAGAGTATGGCTTGAGGCCAGTGGTAAAATCCTCCACGGTTTGCCACCAGTTTGCTGCCCATGCATTCGCGGTGCACACCAAATGCATGCTTCACGTGGAAAAAGGTTTAACAAGATAAGTAGAACAGCGAGAGGGGGAACAGCTGTGCCACGCAATTTAGATTCACTAGAAAGCAGGATTTCCTGCTTTGTAGTGAATATAAATCACGCGGCACAGCTGATCATAGGAAATACCAGTTTGGACGAACTGGTAGCTTTTTTTTATTACTACCGGTTTGCCCGAACAGGTAGCTTTTCTCACTACCGGTTCTCCCGAACCAGTGTGAACCTGTAGCATTTCATCCCTGCTTGAGGCATAAGATGCAAAGCCTGACAGTGAGCTTTGAGCTGCAAAAAGAAATACAGCTCTGCTCTGGGTGACTCCGTCATCTTTTTATGGCTTAGGAAAGCTGCCCTGTTAATGGAATGAGCCAAATGGAAACAATGGACTAATTCTAGCAATGTGAATTAGAAAAAAGTGCTTTGCTATCATTATCATGATTAGGGTACTCTACCAAAAAGATATTTTAGAGGCACAAAATTCATTTTCAGGCTAGAGGTCTCATAATTGATCAAACGTAATCATAGAGTTGGAACTCATTGCACAAAGCACCCATAGATTAAGTGACTTCTATTTTATGTGAAAAATAAGCATTACTAGGCATTAGCCCTTGCAGGTAATTTTCTTCTACTGTACACTAAATTGCTTCATGGCAGCACAGCGTAACACAATTCTTAATATAGGTCATTTTCTGAGCAGCTGCAGTCAAAAGGCTTTGTGCTATATCAGTTGCCAAATCTTATTTTCACACATACATATTAGCTTTGGGGTTTTTATTTGATCAAAAATATCTTGGGAAAATCCCAGCACAATTCTATTTACTCTCTTTTAAAAATTTAAATTACCTTTTAAGTCATCTTTCTGAACTCTGCCCACTCAAGGCAGATAACTAGATAATCATAGATTTTAGCATTCATTCTTACAATAAATTAGTGGCAACATATTTGGCAACACACAGCCATTAGGTACCATTTTAAATTATAAGTTTTTCAATATCTTTTTGAAAACTGAAAATTATATGTCCTTTGTTTGAAGACTGTCTCATTGGTCACCAATCCATAGGGATTTTCTTCCTGGCAAATAAAAATATCAGGCAGCAGTACAGAGAAGAATCTGTAAAAATAAGCTGGCATTACTTCATCAAATCTAGCACATGAGTAATGTATTCAAAGGATGTGTCTCATGGGTGAATATGCAGGGGATCAAAGTAGCTCATGTATGGGTTTTCAGTATCTGGCTACAGAGCCTTACTTTATGAATCCTGGTGAGTTAGAGCAAAGGTCTAACTAGCTCACAATGATGAGTCAGAGTCTAATGGGGATTCTGCAACTAAGAGCTAGCATTTTCCATTTATATTTCCCAATAATTGATACTCAGCTCATATTTGAGTACTACACAATCTCCTTTGGAGATTAGAATAGCTCCTGTTTGCCTTTTGCAAGGCTTTAAAAAAATCATTTTGTATCTGGACCTGAGGCTCAGAATATGTGAAGGGTCCTGTTTCTTGGCTTTACTGTTAATTATCTCAGCTGTTGTTTGCATTTATTTATTTTGTGGACATTTTTACTCCTCTAAAGTTTTTTTTAATTGTTTTATAATTTTAGAATTGTATGCTACCCAGAGTCACTTGGTTGAGTTGGGTAGCTATAGAAATTGAATCAATCAATGAATGAATTATTGAATGAATGAATGAATCAATCAATCAATCAATCAATCAATCAATCTACTGCTTATAAAATCTGCAGAAGCACTCTTAGCCCCCTGTCTTATGGGGACACTCATAACAGTGCTTTTGTAGATTTTCTAAGCAGTAGATTTATCCTGGTAAAAGATAAGCATATAGCCTGTTACCACATTGCGTAGGGAAAGCCAAATGAAAAACCTAACTTTCAATATATGTCTGTGTCATATGGGGCTTTCTAATGAGCCTCCTGTGCAAAAAAACATGTGAGGTCTTAATTAATATTGTTAGCACACAGACTCCCTTCAATAGCTGGATCAGTATTGCAAAATGACTCTGCGTGAGCTAAAGAAATAGCCAAGCATATAAGACAACTGAGCTTTTTAAAAACAAAAGCAAAATAATATACTTGGCTATACACATATGCTAGTTGTTGGACTTATGCCATGTCTCCTAATAAATAACTAGAAGCTCTTAAAGTGGTCATTATCTGCATGGAGGAACTGGAAAGACTGAGGCTAAAACAAGAGGCACTACCAAAGCTGAAAACATCGAAGTGCATGAGAATGTTGGTAGCCAATTCTGAAAAATCTGATGGGTATGTATGAGATGTTTATAACTATAATGGTTTATGGTCATGATCTTTCCAGAGGATGTGAGTTTTCTCCTATTACTTTCATGAATGAGAAAATGAATTAGACATTTAAGTGGTTTAACATATGCCAAACAGAGAAACACTGGGCTAGAAGCTGAGAGATGTTAGTTCTAGTCCCACTTTAGACACAAAGCCAGTTACTCTCTCTGGGCTATGGAGGAGGCAAGGGCAAACCACTTCCAAAATCCTGTCAAAAAAACTGTAGGGACTAATCTAGGCAGTCACCAGGAGTCAACATTGACTTGAAGCCACATGTGCGCGAGCACACCTGCACACCCACCAAAAGGCACCCTGATTAAAATCCCTGTGAGTAATCTCAAAGGTTCTGACCCACCATCAGTTTAGAATTCTATACATACTTTCAGTTATGCAAAAGAGATCCTGTACTACTTCAAATATGTTCAGAAGCGCTTCCGCATCCTTTTTTTTTTTACAATGATACAAATGTGCTTGTAAATACGTATTCCATTTTTTCTCTCCTGAAAGAAATACTGAGAAAAGTTCCATATTATTCCCTGACTTCATTTTTCTCTTTACTTTTAGGAGAGAACAAATAAAGATCACACCTGATCTAGCAATCTTTGCTATTGCTAGAATTAACTAGTAACAAAACTTTGTATTCATTGAAAATTGATCCAGGCTAGTTAATTGGTTCTATTTCTGTTCATTTGCCTACAAAGCACATGTCAAAAGCACTGTCCTCTTCTTGTCTTCTGAATGAATGCAGCCAAAAAAATCAATGTGTTTGAATTTAGCAGCTGTGCTTTCATCAAAATCTAGTGTCTGTCAAAGTGATAATAGAAATCTCCTTTTCTCTTGGATATCAAAGCTATGTATCCAATGTTTGCTTATTAAGGAAGGCATTTTCTCAGTGCTTAAAGAAAGTGTGTTTTAGATTGTCCAGTCTTACTTCTATGCATGATAATATACTAGAAGTAGTGAAAAATGGTGCCATCAAGAAAGGTAGAATGCAGTCCAGCAAAGGAAGGGATAGTGTCAGAATGCAGAGCACTCGGATATTTAACTAAATAATTAAAGAATTCCATAACAGGAGCTTTATTTGTAGTACAAACTCATCTAGTCCTGTGATTCCCAGCTTTGTTACATGCAGTTTCTAAATGGTGGATAGGCAGTGAAGACATATGCACATTCTATCCTTCACAGCCCAATACTCTTCTCTACATTTAACCTGCTCAAAATCAGTCATGTGCATCTACAACAGTTTGCCTCTTTGTCTTATATTTCTTTGTCAGTACAGTTCAATAAATTTGAAATTTGTTTTAAATTCCTTTAAGAATTTCAAGAGTCAGGCCATCTGGAAAGGTAGTAGCATACAAAAAAGAATAGGGACTACAAGAACGGCTGTGGTTGGGTCTCCATGTGAAGATTTCCAAGGAGATGAATTTGTTAATTTTGCAATTCTCTAAAGTGCACCCATCCATCAATCCCAATGGGTACATCAAGATCAACTTAGGCAAGAGTGGCCAATTTGCTGACAATTTGAACTGGATCTCTAAAACCTTAAACGAACATTATCTGTATTGCCTTTTCTTTGTAGTTTTGGACAATTACAAGTTTGCTATGAAGTAAGATCTTCTGTTATTTCAGGCAGTTGCAATTTGGCATGGAATATTGTCTGATATGCAATTTCTCCTCTATTCTTTCCCTTTCTCTTTCTAAATTAGTAGATTTTCTCTTTATATATCCTTACAAGTGATTGTTCTGTAAGAGTTTCTTTTTAAGTGGTTCATATCTCCTGGTGGGCAACCATCACTGCACTTAACTATAGCTTTGCTATAGCTATTTCAGTCTAGATTGCTAATTCTATTGCAATAAGCACACTTTTGGGGGGGGGATTTATGCTGTTGTGTATTTTCCCCAAATGAATCAAACTTTATCCTTTTGCATTTTTAAACCTGATCTTAAACTGCTCCTGCCAATAGAACTATACATTAAGCAGAGATGAATGACTTTTAGAAGTCAAAATATCACACAGGCAAACACTGAGCTGTAGCATTGAAAGAGAATTATATCATCAATTTAACAGAAAGGAAGCTTTGTTATCTGTTTCAAAAACTAAGTAGACCAGTCTCAAAGGTGCTTTTTCAGGAAGCAACTGGACTTTCCTGTTTTTCTTTGAGGATGTTTCTCTTCTCATCCAAGAAGCTTCTTCAGCTCTGACTGGATGGTGGGGAATGGAAGGGTTTATATTCCTTGCGGGCAGCTGGTCATTTGCATTCGTTTAGAGAGTTGTTGAAGCCACTTGGAGGTTTATCTCTGTCCCCAGCATCACCTGAATAGTGCAAATGGTGTGGAGCCTTCTTTCTTTCTTTATTTTTATTTATTTATTTAATTTGTATACCGCCCTTCTCCAGCTGGACTCAGGGCGGTGAACAGCCAAAATAAAAACAAAGCATACAAAATTAAAAGACAATTTAAAATAATTAAATAGTTTTGGCCCACAATTTAAAACAACCAAGTTAAAACCAATTTACAATTTAAAACCAGAGCAATAGGGTCAAGCCAGGTCGGCTAGATGAAATAAATGTGTTTTCAGGGCTCGTCGGAAAGCCCGGAGGTCAGGTATCATGCGTATCTCTGGGGGTAGGTCATTCCACAGGGCGGGTGCCGCTACAGAAAAGACTCTCCCTCTGGGGGTCGCCAGCCGGCATTGTCTGGCGGACGGCACCCTAAGGAGGCCTTCTTGGCTACAGGATGTTTTCTGTGTCCCTTCACTGTTGAAGTCAGGCACAGGCTATTGGGGATGAATCTGTGTTGTCTGCATCTCAAACGTGTCTTATTATTCAAAGCAAACTTTTTCCATAGATTAAATTCATGTAGAAGAATTAAAGAATGAAGGAAATATTCAGGCTATTTTAATGTAATTGTTATGAATAGTAATCATCCCTACTTTGTTAGCCCAGGTATATTACTGCAACAATATGAACAAAAGTTCAAAGAGCTATCTGCCTTAAGCTATAATGTGCTGACTTTCCATTTTCTTCTGGTAGAGCTTCAATCCCATGCTTGTGACTGCCATCTTTACTTTCTCTCCCTCCCTCTCTCTCTCTCCCCCTCCCTCTCTCTCTCTCTCTTTGACATAACTGTTAGATGCTCCTGGCTGGTATCATTTCTCCTACACAGAGCTAACTTCCTTCTCCCCTTTCCTTCATAGTAGATGCACTTCTGGCTTTGTAAACACAAAGAACATGGCATACACTGGACTGCATCAATTTGATCGTTAGCTTTGTCATATCTTTTCCTGTTTTTTCTTTTATTAGAAAATGTGTGATGCAATATCTGCCGATATCTATATCAGCTATATCATCTATCGATAGCGATATCTATCTATATCTATCTATATCTAATCTATATCACGTATTATATATCATCTATAGCTATATATCATCTATAGCTATATCTAACCTATATTTGTACATTTTGTGAACTTCTGACAAGCAAAGTCAATGGGGAAGCCAGATTCACTTAACTATGTTACTAACTTATTGACTTCAGTGATTCACTTAACAACTGTGGCAAAAAAGGTTGTAAAATGGGGCTAAACTCACTTAACAAATGTCTCACTTAACAACAGAATTTATGTGCTCAATTGTGGCTGTAGGTCAAGGACTACCCGCATTCACATATACATACACACACACATACATACTGAAGTTTTCTCAAATGATGTTCAGTGAGGTATACATATGAACATAGCTTGAAAACCTCCAACACTACTATGTTTATGGAGAGGAGGACATAATTCCCAAATTATGGCTTTCTAGGTGTTACACAAGACTAGAAGCCAGAAGATCATGAATTATACTCCCACCTTAAGCATAAAGCCAGTTGGATGATCTTAGATCAGTCACACTCTTTCAGTCTTAGGAAGGACACAATGGCAAAGTGCTTCTGAAATCTTGTAGAGAAACTTCAGGGACTGGTCAGAAAGTCCTCAAGAATCAACATACAAAAATTCTCCTTAGAAAAAAGAAAAAAGCTTCTAGAAGAGTAAATGAAGTTTATGTCAGTGGAAGTATACATCATATTATCACCCTTATTTTTATGTGCTGTACAGAATTGTTTTTCTCCTTTACCTAACATGATCTATCACTACAACGTTGAATTAGCATCCTTTTATATATGATACACTTGGTATCTGGCTGTTAAGCATCTACATTATTAATAGATAGTTTCACAGCATGAAATGTTTCCTTACAAAGCCTGGCAGAACACCAGAGGACTGTTTGTTTGTACTCTTGATTCTAACATACCATCTGCATCAAGAGATTGAATTCTTTTATACGTCTCCAACAAGAATCACACTAAACTTACATGCATAAAATCCTGTTATGATAACTCACACTCCAGTGTAAAAGAGAGAAAATAAAAAAGAAAAACCTTAACCATAACCCCTTTTCTTGCTACTTGCAAAAAGAAATATCCACATGAAAACATGAATGAAATCTGGAGATATATAGATTTTCTTTAAATATCTGAAATTGTGAATCACACCTAATTTTATGCTAAGTGTGGGCCCTGTTCCCAAATTTAAACCAAAGAACAGTTTACAATTAATTGGCACATATTTTAGAACTAGGAAGCTAAATCCAATATTACAATACTGTTTTAGAACTATTGCTTAGTGAAGAATAAGCGGTTGTTTTGCTATAATCAAACCACAAGAGAAAGCATTTCCACATGAAAACACTTCAGAAACATCAATGGATGCTCAGAGATCACAATCATAAGCTAATATAAAATCTAAGAAGCAGTTGATGAAACAAGCATAACAAATAAGAGCTCAGACTAAAAACTATAGGCTTGAATTCATATTCTGGAGGTTGGTTGTAAGGAATGGAAGGACATTAGCATTCATTAATCTTTTAAAAGGTTAATGAAGGATCGCTTAATTTATTTTAAGATCAGTTAATTTATTTAACAATACTTTCCATGAAAATACCAGCATTGATCCATTATTATTTATTTATTAGATATTTTATGTCAGTTGAGGTGTCCTACCAAATCATCTGCTTACTCCTTAATTCTCATAACCATCTGCTTAATGGAATAGTAGCTTTGAAATGTTTTGTAATCTTTCTGCATTATTTATTGACTTGATAGCTTTGTGTTGTGCAACAGTTGCACCTGTTCCTAGTTTGAGAGGCTCTGCCTATGCCCTGGACACAGTGGTTGGATTCAAAACTTTTTACTATGGGTTCTGTGAGCGTAGCTTGGTGGGTATGGCATGGCTTGGTGGACATGGCTTGGTGCGCATGGCAGGGGAAAGATACTGTAAAATCTCCATTCCCACCCCACTCCAGGAGAAGGTTACTGCAAAATCCCCATTTCCTCCTGATCAGCTGGGACTCGGGAGGCAGAGAATAGTTGGGGACAGGGCCAGTCAGACGTGGTATTTACCGGTTCTCTGAACTACTGAACATTTCTGCTACCAGTTCTCCAGAACTGGTCAGAACCTGCTGAATACCACCTCTGCCTGGACATCTCCCAGATGGAGAATTGCACTCTGTCTGTAAGTTTCAGCTGATGTAGAATGCAGTAGAATGGATACATATCACCCCCTCTGCTCTGTGGACTGAATGTTTTTCCTTTAATAATTCTATTAAAATTCAAATACTAAGATAAAAACTAATACAACCTAAGACAAAGCCCTAGTAAGACCACACCTAGAGTACTGCATTCAGTTTTGGTCACCACACCATAAAAAAGATGTTCAGACTCTAGAAAAAGTGCAGAGGAGAGCAATCAGGATGATTAGGTGACTGGAGACTAAAACATATGAAGAAAAGTTACATGAACTGGGCATGGCTAGTCTAGTGAAGAGAAGGACCATGGGAGACATGATAGCCATCTTCCAATACTTGAGGGGCTGCCACAGAGAGGAGTGGGTCAAGCTGTTTTCCAAAGCACCTGGAGGCCAGACAAGGAATAATGGATGGATACTGACCAAGGAGAGATTCAACCTAGAAATGAGGAGGAACTTTCTGACCGTGAGAACAATCAACCAATGGAACAGCTTGCCTTCGGAAGTTGTGGGAGCTTCATCACTTGAGACTTTCAAGAAAAGATTGGACTGCCATTTGTCAGAAATGGTATAGGGTCTCCTACTTGAGCAGGGGTTTGGACTAGATGACCTATAAGGTCCCTTCCAAATCTGTTAATCTGTTAAATATAAAATGTAAGACAAGAAGAAGAAAAGTGAAAACAATAGAAAAAAGAAGGTCTTCCCTTTCATTCCAGATAGGTATACACAATTTTGCTAACAATACTTTGTCTAGTACTTCATTTTTTTAAAAAAAAATACCCTCTTCTTCCTTAATTAGAAAAAATAGATAATTCAGCCAAAGTCAGAAATATTAACATATATATTTTGATCTTAATAAAACAATTCAATGTTATAATCCAAATGTATCATTTTCTCTAAGAAGTAAAGGAGAAGAAATCTCTCTCCACTGATAAACACACCTTTAAAGCCTCGCCACATAATCCTGATCTAAAGGAAATCCCATTAACAGCTACCGGAAACCACAATATATATATATATCTTAACCCTTTTCAAGCAGATTCACTTTATACATCTTCTTTTATCAAATATAAATATATTCATATTTTATATATAGCACTAGCCATAACAATAGAAGTAGCACTTAGATTTATATACTGCTTTTTTATTTTTGAACAAGTTTTATTAGGTTTTTCTTTTACATGCCTATTTTATGAACAGAGTATTGACCGGGTCACATTTTATACAATTTATAACAATTATATATTATTTTTTATAATCCATTCCAATCTTCTTTTTTGTTTTTCCAAATACAATTTACATATTTCAATTTCTGCCATGATATTCTTTTTCCCTACTTTTTTTTATCTTATCTTAAACAATATCACCATCCGCCCTTCAAATCCTAATTTCTTAGTATTACTTCAATTAATTAATTATCTTATTTCTCCATTTATAAAGTATATTTCTCAAAATGCCCATCACATTTTTAACTATAAACAATGTACTTCATCTTATTCAATTTTTACATAAAAATCCTTTAACTTAATTGACCTTCCATATCTTATCTTAATCTCTTCTAAATACATAATAAGCAATATCAGTGTCCTCCATTAATTCCTAATTTTTTATTATATCATCAATTAATTGTTTTATTTCATCATTTTAACATATTAGTTAAAAGTTCCCATCACACTTTTTTACATTTTGATTTTATCTCTTAATTTCAGTTATTTTCATAATTGAAGCAAATTACCACTTCATATTTCAACTGCTGTTTATTTTACAATACACAATATACATAATCATATTTGCTTTTTACTTTCACAATTACTAATATTAATACAGTTCCCTTAGATCTACTAATATATACCTTATTTCCCTTCCTCCTTTCCACTATTCTTCCCCTTTTAATTGTTTTCTCTTGGTCTCTCCAGAATTCCATTTCTTAATAATTTTCTCCCTTCATCCCATTCTCTTGTCCTCTTCTTCTTCTTTTTAATATATATATTTATTATATCTTTTCTCCTGAATCCTTTCTCTAATTTTTTAGTCTATTACTTGCATAATTCGACCCCAGTTTTTACTTAATCTTTTCCCATTTCCTTCTCTTCCCTTTGATTGTTTCTTTTTTGGAAAATTTTCCCCCTTATCCATTCTTTTTTTTTTTTTGGCCACTGTAAATCCCAGTGTAATTATCTAATTTTTTACCTTCAATTCCTTTACCTTCAATATTATTTTCTTGCTTCTCATTTATATTCCCTTTTTCCTGTTTAGTGTGTTCTAACAAAGTTTCTAACTTTGTATTGCCCTTTATTGATTCACACACATTTTTAAGCATCTCAATTAATTCCTCACACATCCAAACTCCATATTATCAAATTAAAAAATTATTGATATTTTAACTTATGTTTAATTAAGATTTAAGTCCATATAGTCTCTTTTTTATTTCCAGATAATATCCAATAGAAATGTTTGTCCAATCCACTCCAATTTAAAGCTTTATTGTTTTCCACATCCTTTAGAAGTTGAAGCCAAGCAGTTTAAGTAGAAACAAATACTCCTTAAAATTTCCCACAGCTCTTGTAATGATCAAGGTCACTGGTGTTACTCTTTCAAGTTAAGCTGGTCATTATAGAGCTTTCTTTCCACCAGTGGATGTCTCTCTACAATCCACAATTCTCAGAACAACAAAGTATCCAACTTGCAAAAGTATTTTAAATCCACATTGAAAATACTTTCTTTCAAATTTCTTTTCCTTTTATTATTTTTAATTTCTCCAAATTCAGTTTTAAATCCAGATGTAAAATTTCCTTTCTTGGGCTTTAATATTTTAACCTCCTCTTTGTTCTTTCTTCAAATTTCAAAACTGTCAAAATTATTTCAAATCCTCATTAAAAAATACTTTTTTCTTTGTCTTGTATTAGTTTTAATTCCTCCAAATCCAATTTTAAATCCAAATATAAAGTTTTATTTTCTGGGCTTTAGTACTTTCACTTTCTCTTTGTTCTTCTACCTCCATTAAAATTCCCAAGTGCCAATTAGCTGCTCATTTCCTCTCCAGGACACCTTTTTTTAAAAAAATTCCCTTTTTTCCCTGTGAGTTGGCCAATCACTCACCCAGTACCAGTACTCTGTTGAAAGACTACTCCTGCACAAAATCTTATTCTGGTTGCCCCAGCTTTAAAGTGATCATTTTTAATGGCTGCCACCCCCCACCCCCCGCCTCCGGTTCGAAGAGCTGCCTCCAACCTTTCAAGGAACGTGCCTGTTCCTCTTGATCATCTGAGACATATCTCCTTCTTCACCATCCCTACAGGATGGTTCCAGTCTGAAGACACCGTCTCCCCCCCCCCCCCCACCCCCCCCCCCCCCCCCCCCCCCGCCCCCGACAACAGTTTGTCTGGCTGGATTTTTGCGAGGCTCATCGGAGCCCACTATTTTCCAGCCAGTCTCACTGTGACACTTCCGGTTTCTCCAACTTATATACTGTTTTCCAGTGCTTTCCAGCCCTCTCTAAGCAGTTTACAGAGTCAGCATATTGCCCCAACAATTTGGATCCTCATTTTACCCAGCTCAGAAGGATAGAAGGCTGAGTCAACCTTGAGCCTGGTGATATTTGAACTGCCAAATTGCAGGCAGCCAACAGGCAGCAGAAGTAGCCTGCAGTACTGCACTCTAACCACTGCGCCACCAAGGCACACCATTATATATAAAATATAAATATATAAAAAAACCTGCTCTTTAGTCCCATCAAGTAGGGTCCCATAAGTTGATATTTTATCATGTTTTCTTCTTCCTGGAACCGGTTGAATAATTGAATAATTTCTTTTTGTCTCTTCTAGGAAACAGTTTCCTTGATTCACCCATTTCTTTTGTAAAACCCAAAGTAAGAAGGCTTTCAAGGACACTCTTCTGATTTATTATTTCTATGTCCCCTTTAATTTTTAAGATAGAAACTGATTTCATTTGTAAACTCATTTTGACATTGTTTTCCATCTAACTCTTATATTATTGCATTTTTGAACCCATTTTCAGAAATCCACAACAGCTTTGCCAATATCGTTTTTGTAATCTAGCATTTTTAAAAAACTCCAAATCCACACTCAATGCAGTTTCAATCTATTTTGCACAATAAAATCTGTTATTCTTTTATATTTTCTACTTTAATATCATAATAATGGCAAAAAAATGTTAAAAATCACTATAGCCTGTTCAAGATTTAGAACATCATACTATAAAATCTTATTGCTTACAATTAATATACTTTTTAATATAATTATGTGTTTTATTACAATAAAAGACATCTAGTGCAGAGAAAATCCCTAGTTATTAATTTTCATAATATTTCCCAGAAAATTTGAACTTTAATGTCAGCTGTAATTAAACAAGTAGAGACATGTTTTAAATTATTACTCTGATCCCACTGTCATGATACAAATAGAAGGGGTGGGGGTTTTTTGGTTATATCTTAATTTGACATGCCTGTTTGGAAGAACATCATAAAGTAATTGCAAGCTTGGGTAACAGATTGAACATCAAAACTTGGAAAACAACTTCACCAAGAAAGTTTCTGTTCCCTAGCATGTGACAAAGCCATCTGAATCTGACCCACATTTGTCTTCATTGTGAATGATCTTGAAATGCAAATATAGGGAATATCATGACTCAACCATTGCTCATCCTTCAGCTGATCAATAGGGAATATCATCTACTCAATGCCCTGCCTCGCTTGCTGTCATAGGAAATTGAGAATAAAAATCCCATATTCCTCGCTTCACAAAATATAAAATGCTAAGTGCCACCATCCATATAAATGGTTAGTTGATTTTTAAAAAACCCTATATTTTATGCAAAATATGGATCTGCTTGCTGGTTTGCAAAAAAAGAAAGAAAGAAAGAAAGAAAGAAAGAAAGAAAGAAAGAAAGAAAGAAAGAAAGAAAGAAAGAAAGAAA
>WNWU01000001.1:31612908-31637626 GCA_012654045.1 Ptyas mucosa
AAAGAAAGAAAGAAAGAAAGAAAGAAAGAAAGAAAGAAAGAAAGAAAAGAAAGCAAAGTCCAAGAGGTTTCTATGTTGAGAAACTATACAAAGGAAATTTCTGTAAAAGAAATGTAAACAGAGACATTCAAATCTCCCAAAATTCTTACACATTCTACATTACATTGTTCCTATCTTGAAACACTCATCTGCATGCCAATTGAATGTAACATTGATATTCTATTCAAATGACAACTGAGACTCTATGCTACTGAGAATAATAACACTCAGGAGCATCAGGGGAAAACAAAGATATAAAACAGATCCACGGTATTCTAAACAAAATAAAGAAGTTTTTAATTCTGTTTTTTCACACAGGTATCACATTGGCACATATTCCATTGATATGTCATCAGTGGTTAATAAATTGTATTAATTTACCACCCATGGTGTCAAATAATATGACTACAGCATGGAACTGCAGTACTGCAAATGAACAAAATTTCTAGCCTGTAGATTGACTTCAAATGCCTCCAGACTTGAAAATCCAGAGATATTGCTGATGATGAATGTTATCTTTTTATTATTTATTTTTATTGCTTTTAAAACAATCACACAAAAAAAGAAAAAGGGAACAAAACACTAAAATAATTACAATGCAAATACATACATTCTCAAAATGTATAGAAAAATCCTTTAACAAAACAAAATGAAATGAAAAAAGAAGAAAAAGAAACAAGTTTTCACTATAACTCTTAGCAATTATAAATCTGTATATACTTATCTATTGCAAACACAATGAAATTATATATATATATGTATGTATCTTTTTCATAGGTTTTATGTGTATTTCTCATTAGCCAGGTTCTACCTACGTAAGCCAAGATTTTATGCAGCCCTGGTTCAGTGAAATCTCATTCACTAGTTTCTGGGCTTTTTTCCCTTTTTTTCTTTCATCTAGCAGCCAGCAGACTCTTTGCTGCCCATTGGGAGACTAAGATAGATCTATTTCTATCTTGGCTTACATAGGTAGAACCTGGTTAAAGAGAAACACACATAAAACCTACGAAAAAGAAAGAAAAATAAATATTGTACCTTTACAGGGAGGATACATGTGATGAGGGTGTGGCTAACTGAAGATGCCTTATAAGGCCGAAATAGATCTATCTTAGTCTCCCAATGGGCAGCAAAGAGTCTGCTGGCTGCTAGATGAAAGAAAAAAAGGGAAGAAAAAAAAAGCCCAGAAACTAGTGAATGAGATTTCACTGAACCAGGGCTGCATAAAATCTTGGCTTATGTATGTAGAACCTGGTTAAAGAGAAACACACATAAAACCTACGAAAAAGAAAGAAACACACACACACACACACACACACACACACACACTGTATTTTCTGGTGTATAAGACTACTTTTTAACACAGGAAAATCCTCTCAAAAGTTGGGGGTCGTCTTATATGCTGGGTACAAGCCTACCGACACTCCGACTTCCCCAGCTGACCCCCAGTGATGGTGAGCCCCAGCTGTCTGGGGAAGTCGGAGCATCAGTAATATCCACCTGGATGCCTGGGACGGTGGGGGAAGCTCCGTGCAGCAACCAGCTGGGTCCAGCATTCAGCAGCATGCAGCCTTGACAAGATCAGCACAGCTTCCCAAATCTGAGTTGCCGGCGCTGACCAATGACGCTATGGAAGCGCCAACAACATTGAGGGGTAGTCTTATACAGCGAGTATAGCCCAAACCCTATATTTTAATAGGAAAAGTAGGGGGTTGTCTTATATGCCCAGTCATCTTATACGCTGGAAAATACGGTATATATATATATATATATATATATATATATATATATATATATATATGTATATATATATAATACAGTTATATACCTATCACCTTTAACCTACTGTATTTTGTATAAATGAGTTTCATATTTCATTATACTTGTCCATACAAAATCAATTCTATAGGCAATTGGTTCATAGGTGGCAAGTGTAATCAGGTCTTCAATGCATTGAGTGAAAACGGTCATACAAAGATACATACATGTATCTTTCTGGTGCTGCAATATCAGTCTTTTGCCCATAGCAAGGGCACAGAAAATTCATTAATATTGTCTAGCTGTCAAATTTCATGTAGTAGAATTTGTAGTAGCTACGTCTGTCAACAGAATATTATCCTCTAAAAATCTTGGATAAATATTTGGTGTGCCAAAATCGCAGTATTGGTTGCAACCGTAATGGTTGATTTATGCAATAATCTTTCAATTTTGATTTTCAGATCTTGATACTTTATGATCTTCTCCAATTTGTTGTCTTCTATTCTACTATCCCCTGGTATCATCACATCACTTATCCAGACTTCCTTCTTTTCAACCACAATTATATCTGATATGTTATGAGCCAAGACTTTATCAGTTTGTATTTGGAAATCCCACAATATTTTAACTTGCTCATTTTTTTTTACTATTTTTCAACTCTACTTTCCTATCAACTTTTCATTACTGACACATGATAAATTTTATAGATGTTCCAAATGAATCATTTTGATGGCTGTGTTATGATGTTATTCATAATCAATTTGTACAATCTTCTTGCACAAGCTGAATATATGATCTACTGTTTCTGCCTCTTTGCACAAACTTTGAATCATTTGACAACTTTTCAAATCTGGTCTTGATTGCACTAGTTTAAATACCATATCTTGCTTTTAAACAGATAAAATCAAGTCTTCAATTCAATTCAATGTTGGTGGGTGTGATTCTTGACACCTTTACCAGTAATCACCCAGATGAGCAGAGCTTAACACCAAGATTAATATTAGACCAACTATCAAGAAACAAACAATATCCCAGTCAAGAAACTACAAAACAAGCTAACAGTAAACAACAGTCCTCCCAAAGGACCATCAAGACCACTCCCATCAACACTGAAAGAGCCACTGGTATATAAAATGAAAATAAAACCGACTCACTACTAGCACTGATGATGTTACCTAGTTTAGTAATGAAACATCTACAAGAAAACAACCAAGCTCAGAAAGCACCAAGGTCATCACACTCCTGTCTTGTTTTGCACACTTATTTCCTCAATCATGACAATTTCTCTTCATCGTAACTTATGCAGGTGAGAAATAAAAAAGTTGGATCTGCTCTGGAGTTTATTTTTACCTGGTTATAATTATTCACTTATTGCTTGCAGTAGTGGTTATTATCTCAAAATATATTTAAGTTAAAGTTTTTCTTTCATTAAACAAGAGCATGTTCACTGTGTGAATTATACTACCCTAGGAATCAAAGCACCCTAGCTCATTTCAATTTTCTTTTAATTAATCCATGTTAAGTGTTTGCCCTGTCTCTGTACTTTCTGTAACTGAAATTGATTGAAAACTCCTGTTTAATGTCTCCATGGTGTATTTTTTAAAGTCTTTACATGCTGACTTTTTAGGATGCAATTTCTACAAGCAAACAGTATCTCAGAATGAAAAAAACTGCTATATAAACTCAGTTGTTTTTATAACTGGGTTTGACCAGCTCCAAAGAATCCACCAAAATAAACTGATACTCTTACTTAGCATTGTTCTTGTCATATTGCTGGTCTACTAAGTGTATTATTCATAATTTTCCCATTTCCTATTTTTTTTATTTTTATTTTTTAATTTGATTTATATGCCGCTCTTCTCCGGAGACTCAGGGCGGCTTACAGTGCATTAAGCAATAGCCTTCATACTTTTGTATATTTATACAAAGTCAGCTTATTGCCCCCACAATCTGGGTCCTCATTTTACCCACCTTAGAAAGGATGGAAGGCTGAGTCAACCTTGAGCCTGGTGGGATTCGAACTTGCAGTAATTGCAAGCAGCAGATGTTAATAGATGTTAATAACAGGGTGCTTTAAACCTCTGTACTCCAGAGCCATAGGTTGCTGACCCCTGGTATGAAATCTTCTTGGGGCTACTGAAAGATCTGAAAGACAAGGCTCATTCTTTTAAAGACAATAAGGTTCACATTTGGGACAGAAAGGACCATTGCTTTGAAGGAGGAGTCAAAGAAGCTATCTGTGTTAAAATTGAACAGCCTTTCATCAGCAGAGGAAGGATACAACACCACCCATCTCTTATTAATAACACAGTCCTTTCAGCAGTTCCAAAAAGATTCCTGTTCTTGGTGCTGTTAAGTAACACCAGCTGCCTGCAATTACTGCAAGTTCAAATCTCATCAGGCTCAAGGTTGACTCAGCCTTCCATCAAGGTAGGTAAAATGAGGACCCGGATTGTGGGGGCAATAAACTGACTTTGTATAAAAAAAAAGAACACCGCTTAGGGAGGGCGAAAGCCCTACTAAGCAGGTATATACAAAAGTATGAAGGCTATTGCTTAACGCATTGTAAGCTGCCCTGAGTCTCTGGAGAAGGGCATATAAATCGAACCAATAAATAAATAAACAATAAATACATTCCATACTCATTTGTATTCTGCTTGAGGTGACTCTGAGGATACAGTTAAACCCCCAAGGGGCCTCAACAACTCTCAGAGAGCCAACAACTGACCCTCATAATGCTAACAACCGGTTAGGGACATAAATCCTTCCATTTTCCACCAGTTAGTTAGAATTGAAGAAACTTCTTGGATGAAAAGCAAAACATTTTCAATGGGGAAAAAAAAAACAAGAAAGTGCAATTGCCTTTTGAAAAAAAATAAAATAAAGTACCTTTGGAAATGATTTGAATTTCCTAAAAACATTTTTAAAAGAATTCCCAGCTATGGGGTATTGAGAAGACATGGATCGATGCTTCACGAAAGTTATTTAATTTCTTGCCCTCTGCAGAACATGAGAAATGCACTTTCTTGATGTTTTTGCCACACAGTATAGTGCATTAAGACTTTGACAGTAAAATACTGTGGAAATAAGTAAGGGTTTGAGTACTTTTAAACATATTTTGATAATCAAGACTGTTCTAAATTAAAAAGGCTTTGTTCTGAAGCAATGAGCAGATTTTAAAAATAAAGGTGTTTTAAAAATAGACGCTTCACTCCTCTGCAACCATTATCCAAGGCTTAGACTGCACACTTTACCATCTGCTGCCTTGTGGCCAACAATTTCATATATAATGTGCTGGCTACTACTCGCACCTGCTCCCCTCCCAGACTAAGTCTACTCCTTTCCTTATAAGTGCTATAATTGGATTGTATTGAAGAATGAAATTGTGACTTTGAGAGATGTGCTGAGTACCATCTCAAACAGTGATCATAAGGTGTGCCATGTTTATGATGATGATTGCAGCTTATGGTGGCAACTCCCCAGATCTTCATTCCAAAATCAGGATTTATGCAGCATGGATTTTTGGACAGGATTTGTCCAAACTATTAACTGCCTTAATCAAACTAGAATAGCCAAGAGATGCAGACTAAGTCACCGGCTGTCTATATCTGTTGAGGCATTTAACTCCAAATATCCTGAGCAGCAAGATTATCTGTACTTCTAAGAACAATCAGTTGCTGGAAGTCTTATTTATTTACTTATTTGTCTGTTTGTTTGTATCTCACCTTTATTATTTTTACAAATAACCCAGGACAACCAACATATCCAACACACCTTCCTCTTCCTAAAGGTGCTTTTTCAAAAGGTAACTGGACTTGGTTTTTTCTTGAAGATGTTTCATTTTGCTTCTCATCCAAGAAGCTTCTTCAGTTCTGACTGAATAGTGGAGGATGAAAGGATATCTATCTATCTATCTATCTATCTATCTATCTATCTATCTATCTATCTATCATCTATCTATCTATCTATCTATCTATCTATCTATCTATCTATCTATCTCTATCTACAAGTACAAGGAAACAAGTAACAGTATAGTCATAGACATGGACACATGAAAAAAAATGGCACAAATAAAAGGAAATAAATAAGCAAAACATAGCCATAAACACATAAAATGAGTACATATAAATAGGAACAGTAGGACAGGGATGGTAGGCACGCTGGTGCACTTATGCATGCCCCTTTAGGGACCTCTTGTAGTATTCCTTGTAGTCATCTGGTCATTAGCACTCCAAGTGGCTTCAACAACTCTCTGAAAGAGTGCTAATGACCAGATGACTGCAAGGAATTTAAATTCTTCCATCCTTCATCATTCAGTCAGAATTGAAAAAGCTTCTTGGATGAGAAGTGAAAGATCTTCAAGGAAAAATAAAGTCCAGTTGCCTTTTCAAAAAGCACTTTTGGGACAACCATGACCTGGATGACTGAGAATCTCCATAGACATCTTCCTCCTCCTTATTTTCATCACAACAACAATCCTGTGAAGTGAGTTGGGCTGAAAGAGAGTGACTGGCTTAGTCATCCAGTTGGCTTTTATGATTAAATGGGGACTTTCTCATATTGTCCTGCTTTTTAGTCTGGTGCCTTAACTACTACACCAACTGGAACTACCAATGTCTAGCTATTTGTACAATCTTTCTGAAGAAAATTGGGTCCTTACTCTATTTTGTTTGCAAGAGAGACACTCGTTTGTCTAAAATATTATTGGAAATACAAACCCAGGCTACTCAGTTAATTCAGAAAACTACTGATATGCGCTTTATGGGGGATGGGGAACATTTTTTTACCCCACTGATGGTTGCAGGAAATATAGCATTTTGCATCATTATGTCACAAAGTAGCTGAGGCTCTTTTCAGCTGTTTTAGATTTTGACTTTCAAATGATGAAATGGTGCCAAAACCTTCTGCAGAATCTATTAGCCTTTATCACTCCAAAATATATAAAAGAAGCAATAATCAAACTCTATGGGCTGTAAAAGAAACCCTTAGAGGATGCATGGCTCATGTACCATGAATCCTGCTTTAGTTGCTCATGACATACTGTATTGTGAGAACAAAGTCTGTGAATGCATAATAGATTGCAAGCAGAAGCTGGAATTCTATTCTTACCTATTATAGATTTAATTCATACCATAATTATAAGAGGAAAGTGTTCCATTAAATAGTTCTAAGCATTCTATTTAGTGCTAAGTCTAAGTTTTGGTTATTCATAATAAAGGTAATACTTTATGACTACTTTTGAGATAGTCTAATTCACAAAATAGCATCTCAATTTATTGTTAGCTCAGGGTAAAATATGATGTTTGCACTTCAAGTTAAACCATAGCTATATTTGTTAATGGCAGTTTAACCATCAATTAATTCCCTGTATTAATTTGCTTGGATTGTAATGAAGAAAATTAAAATATACTAAGTCAAAGGTGGATTGCCAAAGCTATAATGACCCACTTAGAAAACTAAAGATCAGATTTAAGGCTATATTTATGTGAAGAGAATTTTAATCCTAGTGCTGCAGGTGTGTATGAGTGTTTTTTCACTTTATCCTTTTCCTAGATTTTAATTGTGTTTGTAGCTGTTTTTAACATTGATAGTCTTCAAGAATAATTTGAGAACCAGCCACCATATAAACTGAATAAAGTAAATAAATGAGATATCCCATGTTTGGTTTAACATTCAGGAATTTGGAAAATAAGCTATTGTCCAACTACTGTAACAATGTTGTGCTATTACTCAAGCTGAATTTGCTTACATCTTGTCCTGTATATCTGAAGTTCTCAGCAAGGGTCTATTCAGCAGGTTCTGGAAAACCAGTAGCAGAAATTTTGAGTAGTTCGGAGTAGTTCGGAGAACTGGCAAATACCACCTCTGGCTGGCCCCAGAGTGGTGTGAGAATGGAGATTTTTCAGTATCCTTCCCCTGCCACGCCCACCAAGCTACACCATGCCCACCAAACCATGGCCACAGAACCGGTAGTAAAAAAAATTGAATTCCACTACTGGTTTTCAGTATTCTTCAGGCTCAAATAATCTTTCCTGGAAGATTCCTTTTAGAAGAAGAACTTGATTCCTCTAGGGCCAAAAATAGTGAACAGCAAGTTACTGAAATAGAGGACTCTGTCTGCTGTGGGAAAATACCCCCTGGGAGCTGCTTAATCAGACTGTAGGAGATTCAGATTCAATATTTTACTGGCTGCTGAGTCACCATCCAATGAAACTTCTTATATCCAGCAGAGGATACAGGTATTGTTGTGGTCCGCCAGCAGCCTGCGGAGCTGGCAGCGGAGTCGGACAGTGAGGAGGCTGGGGAGGAACATGGGCCAGTCCTGGGGTCTGGGGAAGGCCTGGACAAGGGCTCTGCATTGGAGGCAGAGATGGGGCCAGGGCCATCTGGGTGTGATGTGCAGATTCTGGAGCCGCCAGAATCGGACAGTAGAGAGGCAGAGGAACAGGAGGAGTCTGTTCCTAGTGCATGCATGTGCAGAGCTGCCAGAAGGCAAGAGCAGCTAAAGCAAAAGGGACGATTCGGGAATAAGGCCAGGAGGTGATTGGCCGCTCCCATAAGGCTTAAAAGAGAAACAAAGGCACTTGGGCCTTTTGCAGGAAAGCAACGTTGCTACCTCTGTTTCCAGTCGGCATCTCTTGTTTGTTTCTGAACATCATGGGGCTTTGCCAAGTAAGACCTTTGGCAGGGTGTCAAAGAAGATAAAGGTTGGTGATTATCCCGAAGGACTTCTTCCGAAGAAATTGTTTTGCAACTAATTGGGACTCAGCTGGGAATCAACGTAATTCTCAGCTGTTACAATAAAATAGGTTTATTTGGGACTAATTGTGTATTGTAATGACTCAGTAAACCTAGGTCAGAACAGGTTTAATGAATGGCCATCTCATCTGATCAACAGCTCTTCAATTACTCTTTGTCCTAAGTAGAATGCAAATCTAGATGAAAAAGATGGAATGCCTGGAAGCAGCAAAGCCCACTTTGTATTGGATCTGAATTACTTTATGAAACTTCTCAGCTATGGGTTTGTACAACATGCTAAGTGATTATGACATTTCTTTGTTGGATTCATTCATTCATTCATTCATTCATTCATTCATTCATTCATTTATTGGATTTTTATACCGCCCTTCTCCTTTCAGACTCAGGGCGGTGTACAGCCAGAATAAAACATTTGTGCATAAAAATTAAAATAATTTTAAGATAATTAAATAAAGTTTGGCCCATAATTTTAAAACAATCAATTAAAATCAGTATCAATTTTAAAACCAACATAAAACGTAAAATCAGGCCAGCCTGGTTAATTGAAAGAAATAGGTTTTAAGGGCCCGACGAAAAGTCCGGAGGTCTGGAATCACTTGTATCTCTGGGGGTAGATCGTTCCAGAGGGTAAGTGCCATCACAGAGAAGGCTCTCCCCCAGGCCTCCTCAGGGTGCCGTCAGCCTGAGGAGGCCCTCTCTGTGGGAGCGAACTGGCCGGTGGGAGGCAATTGGTGGCAGAAGGCGGTCCCGTAAGTACCCCAGCCCTAAGCCATGGAGCGCTTTAAAAGTGATCACCAACACCTTGAAGCGCACCCGGAAGTCCACCGGAAGCCAATGCAGCTCGCGTAGGAGAGGAGTCACATGGGAGCGCCCCATCGTTCCCATAATCCCCGCGCAGCCACATTCTGCACCAGTTGGAGCCTCCGAGTGCACCCCAAGGGGAGCCCCATGTAGAGAGTGTTACAATAGTCCAGACAAGAAGTGACGAGTGCTTGAGTGACCGATAAACCATGGATAAGCAAAACAGTACTTGGTATAATGCAGGGTTGCCAAAATGAACATTATTACATCCCAAGGGTTAACAGAATAGAATACAAGTGGTTGATACTATTATTTATAACACTATTAGGTAAAGTAGTATGTACATGTAGTCCTCGACTTACGACATAATTGAGCCCAAAATTTATATTGATAAGTGAAACATTTGTTAAGTGAGTTTTGCCTCATTATACAACCTTTCTTGTTACAGTTTTTAAATAAATTGCTGTAATTGTCAAGTTAGTAACACAGTTGTTAAGTGAATCTGGTTTCCCCATTGACTTTGCTTGTCAGAAGGTCATAAAAGGTGATCACATGATCCCAGGATACTGCAACTGTCATAAATGTGAGTCAATTGCCAAGCATCTGAACTTTGATCACATGACCCTGGGGATGCTGCAACAGTCATAAGTCACCATTGTAACTTTGGTGTTTGATGAACAATCTGAAACTTCATGAAGGGGTTGAGGATCCCTATGTGTTGTGGTCCGCCAGTGGCCTGTGCGAATTGTTGCTGATCCTGATGAAAAAGAGGCTGGTGTGGTGCTGCACCAGCAGCCTGTGCAGCCGGCTTTTGAGTCGGACAGCGAGGAGGCTGAAGAAGAGGTGGTTCCAGAGGCAGGGATTCAGCCAGGGCCTTCAGAACCTCCAGAGGCTCCTTTAAGTGAAGAGGATGAAGAGGAGGAGCCTCTTCTCAATGCAGAGGCACACAGAGCTGCCAAAATGCAGGAGTGGTTCCTCAGGAGGAGGTCTCCTTGAGAGTAAAACTTGGGGCTAATTGGCCATGCCCTTAGCCTATTTAAGAAAGAATGCAGCTTGTAACAAGCTGCAGGAAACAACTTTAGTTCGCTAATCATTGCATTGGGATGTCTCTGCAACATTGCTTCTGGGCTTTCTGCCAACTCTAGTAAGACTCTGATTATCTTATCTGTGGAATTCTGGCAGGCTGTTAAGAAAGCATATTAACAGCTGGCATTTGCTAAAACTGCGTTATTTGAGTAAGCTAAGTTTTGTTCAGAGTTTGTGTGTTCTTTGGGATCCATAGCTGGGGCAGAACACTATGCAGTATGTACTGTGTGTAGACCAACCATCTCAAAGTGACATCTTTGTTTATTTTAATATATGCATATGAACCTATATGGATATGTGGAATCCTTTCTAATACATTTCCTACTAGATGGTTTCTCTGCTTTGTTGATACCCAAGAGTTAGACTTCATGGTGTTCTGTTTTTCCATTAGAGCTGAGACCTTTAATAAATGGAATTCTGATCTGTTTATCACCTGCAGATTTTCAACCTTTAATATGGAGAACGTTGCTTTGTTTAATAAATACAGATTTAATTAATGTAATCCTTCAACTGTCACTTTTAATTCCACACACTGGGAGGAAAAAAAATCTATTGAATTTATTAAGGTTGCATTCTTAAGGTTTTTTTTCCCTCAGGTTTTTAGTTAACATTATTTAAATGAACCTTTGTTCCAGCTTGAGCCAATACATATTGACTACCATCCTATAATCTTTACCAGGTTGATAAGATACACAGTTTTACACCTCTCTTAGTGATAAAAGGCTTATTTTAATTAGCATTACTAGAGTTTTATTTGTTCTTTCTTCAAACTAAATTATATCTCATTCTCCCTCTCTATCATTTGTTATTTTGTTCAGCCCAAGACCTCTGTATTCCTCTCCCTTGAATCATTATATTAATTTATATGGAAAACAGCTCTTCAGAGAAATGTTTTAAAAAATCACAATTAATTTCTAATAAATCCCTGTAATTTCTAATCAACCTGTAGGACCAGCTGCACTTCCTTCCATTCATGGCCCATTTACGGGATTGCTCACAATGAATATAAACAACTTAGGAGGGATGCAGTTATTGTCTAATTGTTTAGTTTCCCCATTATTTTATTTTCCCATCTATAAGTGACATAAGTATTATTTATTTATTTATTTATTTATTTATTTATTTATTTATTTATCAAACGTATATATATATGTGCAAGGCCGGTCACAAAATATCTATTTGTTCAAAGAAGAATTAGCTGCCAGGGCTGCTGTGTACTATACAAATGAGCTTTGGTGTGGCTTAAAGACTGTGATGATCTGAGGTGTGACACAAAGGCAACAGAGCCAGAGAACTGATATGAGTCCCTTTATTATCACCAACTGTGCCCCCAATGTCCCTTTAAACTCTCCAGCCTGGAAAGAGCTCTTCCACCAACCTGTAATAGCCTTTGGCTGACAATACTTCAGTCCCAAATGTTATAAACAGAAAACTTTCAACTAAAAATCCAACAAAGCAAGGTAATTAATCCAGCAGGGCAAGCAAAACAGGGAATTCCAAAAGTGAAGTAGCATGGCAGTAAATCAAACCAGTTGGGAGGATACCAGGAACTCAGATAAGCACCAAATGAACTCAGTGTTTGTTCCCGGCAACCGACCCTCCCATTTGCCTCTACTTTTAAACTCCATCAGCAGCTGTGCCTTGTAAAGAGGATCCGGTCCCTTTCCTCCCTCATAAACCACGCAACCTATGTTGCTCTCTTCTCCGTTCCTCCCTACGCTGCCTAGGATGAGGAGGGGGTGGGTCTTGGTCTTCATCTGAAACCCGTCTCCCTTGTTCTAACTCTCCCCTGCTCTGCCCAGCCTGACTTTGCACTTCCCCAGTTTCTACCACAGCCAACGGATCTACTCTCTCACTCTCTGTCAGCTGTTCCTCTTTCCCTTCGGATTCAGACTCTGACAGGGGCATGACAAAGACATTCATTTATTTTGACTAGTAGCATGCCAGATTTTTTAAAACACAATTTTACTGAGAGTTTTGAAAATAAAATAAAAACAAGACTGAATATAGACAAGACTGAAAGGAAAGAAAGAAATTTAGACAAAAAGAACAAAAAATGAATATAAAGTGGGTTCAACAAATATAATTATGAGTACAAAATTATTTCTCACTCTAAAGTTACCAACCCCCCCCCCTTTTTTTCTATTAATCTATTTTTTCTGGTCCTCAAATAGCACTTAGACTTAAATACCACTTCACTATACTTTCCAGCCCTTTCTAAGTGGTTTAGAGAGTCGACATATTGCCCCCAACAATCTCCGTCCTCCTTTTATCAACTTGGAGGGATGGAAGGCTGGGTCAACCTTGAGTAGGTCAGGATCAAAGCCATATATCATAAGTTCATATTTTTCTATTTCATGCAAAAAGTGTTGAGTCTTTCTACTTGTAAGCATATAATAATCTTGCTTCAGTTGTCATGCATATCAAAAACAAAGTTTATGACATTTTTCCAGCTGTTTGTCTGTACAGAACATTGCTCTTTAAGACTTTCTGAATTGCTGAGTTTATTTGTATCCAAAACTTTCTGGCTTTTATATATGTCCACCAAACATCATAAAATCCCCCTTCTTGTTCTTCACATTTCCAATATAAATTTGAAATGTTTTTGTATGTTCCAGACAATTTCTCTGGTGATATATATATATATATATATATATATATATATATATATATATATATACATACTAACCATGCATTATTATTATCATGCATGTGGAAGACAAGTTTCTCTTGTTTCCTTGTGTTAAACTGAAAAGAACTATAGAATTCCTGTACGGGTACCAAAGATAGAAAACTAAACATAGTGACATTTAATTCAGATAATGTAGAAGTATGATGTGCAGGAAATCTGCTAATCATTTGGATAGGATTGTACTTTGTCTGAAGACCAAGTTCACATTTTAGATATTGTTTTGAATGCAGTATCATCAGAGGTGATAACAGTGATTAGAAAAGTCTTTTGTAGGCTTCTAAAGTGATTTTTGTGCCATCATACAAAGCTATGCATTGTTTTTAAATAATACACAATGTAGCTTCCAGGTTGCTTTCAATTTATAAACTTTAGGGGCTTATATTTTTATATTTATTTGTAAAATATATAAATGTAATATAAATATATTATATTTATATAATATTCCATTTATATAATATTAACTTTAGGGGTAGTCATTTATGAAATGTTAAAAGGGGAAACCTATCTCCAAGAAGGAAAGCAAAAGAAACTACATATGTAAATAAAATGCCCATTCATCTGTATATGTTAAATTTATATCTAGGCACTTTTCATATATATCTATGGCCATTAGGCAGTTTAAGCTGAAACAAAATCCCAGTTATCAGATCCATATCAATCAACAGGATTGCAAGGATCTGCCATCCCACTTCTATACAGACTTTCACATTTCTCAGCCCTAAGCAAGCTGGGTCCCCTGTTGTGTCACTCTAGGCATCGCCTCACATTTGTACTTGTCGGTTTCAGTCATCTGTGTTATGAATCTGAAAACTCTAATATTATAGAGTGCTCTTGGATCACTCTTCCCTCTCTCCAGCCACCTGTGTCCCTGCAGGCCATTTTTGTCATCTGATCTTTACTTAGAGTTTGTCGATATACTTTGTCATCATTAACTCCCTCCCTTGCCTCTTTCTTTACACTGAAAGTGTTGAGGGTTGCTTCCTCCAGGCATGCCCAGATTTCACACTTCCATTTCAAACCACTGTTAGAGCTTTAGCAGTTATTTATCTCTAGGGAAGTATTTGACAACCAGATCAGTATGGAAAATGTGTCTCTTTGTAAGCATAATAAAGGGAGGAATGAACAGAGCAACATCACCAAACACATAAATCTGATGCACTGTCATTTTTGCAAATGTGGTCTATGGATCATTCTTCTCAACAGGCACTGGCAGATTACTAGAGTGCTGTGTTTTTATTTCAGAACTTTATTTTGGAGATGAACATAATGATCATTAGTCTAAAAATTATTTTCAGTACCCTAAATAGCCAAACACTAAAGAGAACAAGCCCCATTTCTTTGCAACTTTTGCCTATCCAGAAAGAAAGAAAGAAAGAAAGAAAGAAAGAAAGAAAGAAAGAAAGAAAGAAAGAAAGAAAGAAAGAAAGAAAGAAAAGAACAAAAGACATATGGGAATACTCTATGTTGCTCATCCCTTCCCCCTTTAAGTTTTCAAGTCATAAATCTTTATTGTGGCTTGAAGAAAGGCCACACTAGAAAAAGCCAACCCACAGCATTGTCTCAAAGAGATTATTTTTCCCTTTCTACCATTTATTCCCAGGGATAGAAACAATTCAGTTTACAAGCGATTGCTATGTTATTTGAGGATTACCTGGGCATAATGCCGCTTGCAAAAGAAAACATATGTCCTTCCTTGTCTACAATTTAAAATAGTTGAAATGGCTGGTTAAACTAAGCACAGTATAAAATCTTTCAAGCATATCAGAAGCCCAAGGCAACTTTTTTAGATCAAAGATGATTTTCTACAATTATTATTCCAGACATAGCTTTTATTGCAGACCTGTGATCTGTTTACCACACAAGATTTCTAGTCAATGATAGTGGTTCTGACAAAGTTACTGTATTTTTAAAGTTCTCATAGGATACCTCAAGGAAAATACATGTATTAGCAAAAAGAGAGAGGAACTCATTTGTTCTAGATTGGTAGCCGGATTATTCAAAACTAAAGAAATCTGTGTTGCCCATGTTATAAGAAGATTAATCACCTCATATAAGTCCCAATGGGGCTTTTTCAAAAGGCAACTGGACTTTGTTTATTCCTTGAAGAATTTCACTTCCAATCCAAGCTGCTTCTACAATCAGAACTTCAGCCATAACTGAAGGAACTTCTTGGATGAGAAGCAAAAAGTCTTCAAGAAAAAAACAAAGTCCAGTTGCCTTTTGAAAAAACACTTTTGTGACAATTATGACCTGGATGACTGAGAATTTCCATAGATACCTCATACCAGTGTAAATAAGCTCTCTCTATAGTGATAAAGCACCTTCTGGCACTAGGCTGCATTTGTGGCCTAAATGTACTTTCACTTTCACTGGAATTGCCATTATAATGTTCAATAACAGCTCTGTACTTTTATTTATTTTTGACTGCTTTTCTGTTCAATGTATTAGTGAAGTTAAAGACCAATAAAAATTAATAGTTCAGTCAAGCAGAACAAATACATGTCAACAACATGCCAAGAAAAGCCACAAACCAAAACAAACATATCATGATCCAATAGAACTAGCTTAACATTATAGCAGAAGTGGCAACATTGGTGCACCTTAGAGGCACCATTTTGGAAACAAACATTTTGAATCCCCCCCACCCCCAAAGATGGTTTATCTTTCATGTTTTCTCATAGATTGCAAGGCTAAATGACATGTGTTCCCCAGAGTGGAATACTGGATGGAGAAAATAAAACATGTTTATAACAGAAGCATTTACAAGGAAAAGACAAAATGGGAGCAAAGTGGTTATTATCTGACAGGAATGAAATTGAAGCCATTACCTTGAGGAACTGAAAATCAATAAAAATAGTCCCAGTAGGACAACTCATTCTCAGCCAACATTGTAGTTTTTCGGATAGTACTTACCCCACTGTAATCTCAGGACATAATATACTCTTCATGACACGTTTTAGAAATTATCCTCCTATTGTCTCCTCAGCCCAATCCATTATCCTTCTCTTTTTTTTTCTGTGATTTTTTTATACTGACTTGTGCTCAAGCCTACTCAGTCCGATTTCACTGTGTTTGTGAGAGGAGAGTAGTAGCTGCTTCTTTTTTTTCTTCTGTCTCTCCTCAAAAGATTAGCAGTATACCTTCTTACAAGGATATTATTTTTGCTAGACTAAACTAGAAATGCAGTTCAAAAATTTGGCTTCAGTAGCTAGATCACAGCCAGCTTAGATGACAATATAGTCCAAAAAATGATACTTAGAATCTGTTCCCATGGATGATTAGCTAACCTTCCTATTTCTGTGAAAATGATAATTCTGAGTGGCTGTTTGTACAGACTAAGCTTTTTAACAAAGCTGCTTAACTCACCCGTGTATGCTTGCCATCCTGTATCACTCTGTGTCCAGGATCTAACATTGGAGTTATTTTATTTTAAATATTTACATTGACTGCTTCTTCTAAAACCTCAAGAGGGCTGAGAAACTTGAACAATAAACAATTAAGTAACCAAACTGAGCAGAACATAAAAGAGCAAATAAACGTTAAAGATAAAAATTATAAAAGGCTGTCAGAAAATATCATCAGCAAAGGAACAATTTAAATCAGGTTCTTTAAGTCAAATGCTTCCAGGGAATAGGATAAACAATTCTCTTTAAAGAAAATGAATTCTGCAGCAAAAAAAAATTCCGTCTTTATTTCTTCCCATCCAAGATAAGTTTGGAACTGATGGGAAGATTCCCTTTAAGGCTCTCAAATCTGTGCTGCAAAAATCCTTAACCATGAAATGGCAGCATTCATTGTCTTTGTTTTCTAAATGAATTATTTCAGAGTTTGTGTGTTGATTTTAAAGATCATTATGAACATTTGTTGTGTTGCTAGATAATGGTGGTCTAGCACTCAAATAGGCTTTTGCAAGGCAGGTTTGACATCCCGAATTCTGTAGGCTACTATTATAAACAGTTCATTCAGAAGTTAGGGTGCTTCTGAGCTTCAAATAAGAACAGAGTCAGACTGCTTTATGTATAAAACAACTGCTTAGTATAATAAGTCTTTTACCCTCAAGCAGGCAGATAACCTTTCCTACAGTTTATAATTCTTTATTTAACACAATACTATTAGCACGCAATGAGAAAGACATACCCTGAATCATGTAATCCTTCCTAGGTGAATAGATCCCATATTTAACCAGGTTGTATACAGTACATGCATTTATAAGAATAAATGCATGTATACTTGTGCAAAAAGGGTACTGTTCAGCCAATATTTTGCTCAAGAGTTCTACGGTACGGATCTTGTTTAATGAGGGCAACAAGAGACATACAGCTATTAACTAGCTATTCCACTTACACTTCTTTTCTTTCCTTCCCATTCCACATTGAATCCCAGGAATCTAATTGGCAGGATTCATATGATCACTTTTTGCTGTCCTTTATTGGGAGAGCAAGAAAATTTTGTTTGCCTTATCAATAATTGGGAGACTGGGAGAATGCAAGGGGATCAACACAATCAAAATGGCAGATGATCAAGTTCCCAAATTTTTAAAATGCATGTGGAACAACTCAGTATGGGTCAATATGAACATCTGTTGAAGCTCTACAAAAAAGTCCTGCCTTGGCAGCTTTATGAAACAATCCCAGCCAAGCTTCAGGAAGAGCAACGGTTCCCTAATATGGGGACCACAATGGAAAACCACCATCTGCAGGCCCCCAACAGTTCTCATTTTATAAATATTTCCGGGTACACTTGGGGGATGGGTCACTTCTATCCAGAAGAGTCCTAACAGTATTCAGAAGCCAAGCCATGTAGGGTTTTTTAAAATATTGGAGTCAGATTATAAAACAGAAGCCAGATGAGAACCAATGCAGCATCTAACAGATGTTATATCACTTTGTTGCATCAATTGCAATTTTCAAAAGCAACACCATATGAGGTACAATGTAATAGTCTAGTCTAGGAAATGGGGTCAGTGTTTCTTGATTTTTCTTTTGATGAAGACTACCACTACCCAGCAAAATCAATATACTACAGAATGACACTTCTCAGCATAGAGGATCTTGTATTTTATTACAACAAAGGGACATAGTCTGAAATTTTTTAGGCCTCAGTATAGAAGACTAAGGGTCTAGGATAACTCACCATGGCCATCTTGCTGTGGCCAACTCATTGTGGCCATCTCACCATGCCCAACTTGCCACAGCTATCTCACCACAGCTATCTTTCTACAGCAAACTCACCACGGGACAACTTGCCGTGACCAACTTGCTGCAGGACAACTCGCTGTGGACAATTCCATGTGGGATAACTCAACATAATAAATGTTATCCGACACTGTTTCTTTGATATTATTTCATTTTTGTCCATGAAACTAATAATGTCAAAGAAACAATGGTGGATAACATTTATCTCATTGAGTTATCCCATGTGGAATTGTCCATGGAGAGTTGTCTCATGGCAAGTTGGCAACGGCAATTTGTTCCACACTGAATTGGCTGTGGTGAGATGTCTGTGACAGATTGTCTCATTTTCCTCAAAAGAGGAAAAGATAAGTTAAAACAGAACAGGTAAGGCTATTCTGCTATACTCAAGGATTAGGATAAGGGAACAGATTCTGTGAAGAGTTGGGAACAAAGTTCGGAGTTCTGAACTGACTAATCTTCCTTACATCTCTTTCTAGCGCAATGAATTGCAGAGGCATTGTTTAAAATCTATTACTAGTCTATATTTGGAACTTTTTCTGATTAAGTTTTGTCACAGAAGAACTCATTGTATTGTATCATCGGCATGTGCTCTACCCCAATTTTTTAACAAAGGAAGTATAATAAGTGCTGTAATTATTTAAACTGCCACCGATCAAATCACATCAAACTATTAGCAAAAACAATTAGGGCTAAATTATAGAAGCTTGATAATTAATGACAGGTGCAAATACTTTGGAGCCTAGCCCAGAAGCCTTTCACTCATGGCTACCGATTCCTATTTTAAAGTAGACTGTGTTCACAAACACTAAGTGGTTTACTTAATTTTTGTTGAGCGTGTTGTGAGAATATAATAATGTGTGGCTTATCAATGAACTATGCTTAATCATGAAATATGAACTTCAACAATATGGATTTTCATATCTTTATTTGCATTGGATTTTCAGTATCATAGCAGTTCTGCACTTCTGTATGGTACAAAATACTTCAAGTGAGTCCTGTGTGGAGAATGAAAGAAGACAAAAAGCATTTGTTGATGAAAGCCAAAAGCTGACTTGCTACTTCCAGGTTTATTTGATTTAGAACCAATATTTCCCTTTTTAATCTAGACTTATTTTAGCACAGAATATGGGGTTAACATCAGACTCACATATGAATTCTAATGGTGATCATAGCACCTGCAACACGATGGAGCCCTCATAATACAGTATATCTAGGGGAAAAACAATTTTGGAAAATATGGATTTGCTTGTGAAAACTTCAGAAAACTGAATCTGGCTACTGATTTGGACAAAGTAAATTCTCAAATTCTCCCATTTTTATTAGTTCTGTTACTTTGCAGTTACTAGGGAGCATAACTTAGTTGTTCAATCTGTCCCAGGGATGGATTGAATCATCTGTTCTATTATGATCCTCCTATGTTTCACAATGTACAATTTAACATTTTTTTTCTTCCTTCTGGCAAGTCTAAACTGTTTGTTGACACAGGGTCCAGACAGCATTAAACTGCACTATGTCAATTTAGACTGCAGCCATAATACAAGTCAGTTATGTTTGTTATATTAAGATAAACATAAACTCAGAAGGAATTTAAACATTCTTCCAATACCTAAGAATGCAAAACACAGTGAAGTATACCTGACAAAAATAAGCAACAATATATAATTTTTGGGGGGAAACATTTTTTTCCAAAAGTAATTGTATATCAGACATAGATTAAAAAAATAAATAAGCAGAATTGTAGTTTGTTAGTTCTGAAGGATGCTAATATACAGTAGCTAATACGTAGCTTAGCTGGGATTTGATTTATTCAATACTGACGGAACAAACTAAAGAAAATATATGGAAATAGGAAATATAGCAGGTGTTAATTTCTTAAATCTGTTAGCTCATATTTAAGTGTTTTAAATCAGGGGTCTCCAACTCCTGGACTGTGACCTATTTGGAAACAGACAATGTAGGTGGCAGTCAAGCGCACTCACATGTGCAGATCCACTTGCACAAGTAGCACATAGACAGATTAACAGAGTTGGAAAGGACCTTGTTAGTCATCTAGTCCAACTCCCCCACCTCACCCAAGCACCATTTCTGACTGATGGCAGTCCACTCTCTTCTTGAAAGCTTCCAGTGATGAAGTTCCCACAACTTTTGAAGGCAAGCTGTTCCATTGGTTGATTGTTCTCACTGCCAGAAAATTTATCCTTATTTCCAGGTTGAATCTGTCCTTGTTCTGTTTTCATTCATTATTCCTAGTCTGGCCTTCAGGTGCTTTGGAAAATAGCTTGACTGCCTCCTCTCTGTGACAGTCCCTCACATATTGGAACACTGCTATCATGTCTCCCCATGCGAAGCTCCTTTACACAAATGGAATCGTGTGTGTGAGTGCACTCCCTCATGGCTTGCACAGAACCATCCTGTCTCCTCCTCACCACTACCTCCAGTGAGCAAAGCCAGAAGGGTTGAGGACTGCTGCTTTAAATGACTAATAAATAAAATGAATATTAATATTGCTAGGTAATTAATATTGCCAGTGGAACAGGAAAGCAGTATTTTCATTCATTCACAAGCTAAAGAATTTTTTTTAAAAAAACCTTGCACTTTCATTTTAGAGTCTCTTTTTGAAACTCTTTTGTAAGGTAACTGCAATTTGTAGATGAACAATGAATATCAGGAACATCTTCTGCTTTCTGAATACAGCCCTTTTGACAAATGTGTATCTATTATTTTTCATTAAAAATGATGTATTGCTCTGTGTGGTGAAATATATCAGGTTGGAAGGTGACTCGATAATTGGAGTCTCATATTGTAGATCAAGATGTTAAGTCCTGTAATGGAGATGGCTGTATAAATATGGAAAGAATCACCATCTGGAGTTCTTTCAGGATATAAATTTTGCATTTCTTTTTGTGCTGTGTATTTTTAAATCACAGATATTACGTTCCTTACCCTTATCAAAAACACTATAGAAATGTCATACAACATAAAAGAAATACTATAGATAACTTACATAAGATACTAATCTTATGGTTTCAGTTTGTTTCCTGTGGTTCTATTAAAGTATTCTCCCATTTATGAATTAGCAAAAGCTGGTATAGATTTTGCTGTTTCTAGTGCTAATGCCCACTGCCTCAGTTTTGGCATACAAAATCCCTTTCCCCATAGAAAGAAGACTCTCTTCCCACACTTTCTTGGCATCACCAATTTGAAAAATTGTGCTCCAATCATAATACTGCAGTAATAGGAATGGTTTGACAGATGTCTCAACTCATGGATGCCGTCATCAATCAGAATTTCTTTCCTCTTCATTTCTCAGCTCTCCTGTCTGGAGATCACCTGTCAAGTCTGCCAAAGGTAGGAGTCTTAATTCCAATCTATATCAGCTTTTTGATGACTCATAAATGGGAGAAGAACACTTTGATAGAACCACAGGGAAGAAAATTAGCTCTGGGACCACTTTTCCTTTATTTTCCATATCCTCTCTAGTTCTTCTGTCATGCCCAGATAGTTTTCCAATTTCTCATACTCCTTATTGATGTTGGTGTCACTTGTCACTAATGCATTTATTACCATCAGTGTCTTCTGCTTCTTGTCTACTACCATAGTGTCTGTTGAATGGCCAATACCTGCCTCTCCATCTGGATCTTGAAGTTCCACAGGATCTTAGTCCTTGTATTCTCCATGACCTTCTGTGGAATCTCCCAACTGGACTTCCAGTAGGAGTATCTAGCCATACTCTGTACAGATACTGCTGTACACATTTGTAAAAATAATAAAGGTAGGATACAACAAATAAATAAATACTTGCTTATGCCACTCAGTGTATACTGTTCCTGCCCGCATCTTACATCCCACTACTATGTGTTGAGTTGTCTCTGAGGCATCTCTGCATAGTCTGCACCTTTGATCCTGTCTAAGAGTAGATCCGTGCTTCCATGGGTCTTTTCTTTTGCTGTAATGATTAGTGTCTCAGTACTGTCTTTAAATCCAGCCCTTTTCAGCCACTCATGGGATTTCCCAATGTCAAGCACCTCAGCTATCTGTCAGTGGTACATCCCATGGACTTCTACTGCTGCCTTAGGCATTCTCTCAACAGCTAGTGCCCTCTTATTGATATATTCCTAGATGCTCATTCAGGACAGTGGCTTTGACACTCACCAGACCCTGTTTTTCCACTTTCCCATTAGTGTACCATTTCTGGATGTTGGATGTGGGGTGGCAACCTCTGTGCATTGTGAGGAGCTTCTAGGTCTCAATATTGACTGCCTCCATGGCCTCTTTTGGCCAGGTCACTATACCAGCAGGTATCTGGTGACTGGCAGGGCATATATTTTGATGGTATGGATCTTGTTCTTCTCATTTAGCTTATTCTTCAGGACCTATCTTATTTTTTGGTGGTACTTGATGTTGCTGTCTTCCTTGCCTCCTCCTCATGATTCCCATCAATCTTAACCACCTTCTCTCTCTTTACTACAATCTGGCCACACTTCTCCAATCCAATGTCCTCATTGTAGATCAGTTTCAGATAGATCAGCAAGTCAACATCTCATTCATCCTTAGTACCCTGTTTTCCCCAAAATAAGACATCCCCTGATAATAAACCCAATCGGGCTTTTGAGCGCATAGCAATAAGGCCAAGCGCTTATTTCAGGGTTCAAAAAAAAAAATAAGACAGAGTCTTATTTTTGGGGAAACATGGTATACATTTTGATGTCATCCATCTAGAAGAAGTGGCTGATGGTACTTCTACTCTTGATTTTGTAGCTGAATCCAGTTTTGTGATTATCTATGCAGAACAGCAGCAGGGATAGTGTATCACCTTGGTATATGGCACATTTTAGTGTCCTGTTGGCTTTCTATGATGCCAGGTATTTACAGATCCACGTGTGGCATTGGGCTTTCTTGTAATCAGCCCAGCTATGCTTAGATTATGGGATGTGGTAGCTCAGTGGCTAAGACACTGAACTTGTCGATCAAAAGGTTGACAGTTCAGCAGTTTGAATCCCTAGTGCCGCATAACGGGTGAGCTCCCATTATTTGTCCCAGCTTCTCCCAACCTAGCAGTTCGAAAGACGTAAAAATGCAAGTAGAAAAATAGGGATCACGTTTGGTGGGAAGGTAACAGCGTTCCGTGCGCCTTCAGCGTTTAGTCATGCCAGGCACATAACCATGGAGACATCTTCGGACAGTGCTGGCTCTTTGGCTTTGAAACGGAGATGAGCTAGCCGGGAATGACTAGCACATATGTGCGAGGATAATCTTTACCTTTACTTTCTATGCTTAGATTGCTCTGTCTACTGAACCTTGGGTTCATGAATAGGACATGTTGTCAAGAGGCAAGTTGCTGACTGGATTCATATAACATGTTCAAATATCAAGATGAATTACAAATCAAAATAGTACTTCTTCCTCTTGCTTTACACATTAGAATAGCTAGCTCATACAACTTGTTAAACATAATAAACATGATTAATTACAAGTTGGAGAGCTGAAATTCATTCAGGTTGGAATGAAAGATCTGGAATACTAGAAATAGATGGTTTCTGAAGCTGTAAGAATCATTTTACTTCACACTTTACATACCGTTTTCTCTCAGAGTATGTAAGTTACATCAGAGAGTTTCTTTCCTTCAAAGAGTTCATAACCGAATTGAAGACAGCAAAAAAAAAAGGTTTGCAGTACAAAACATGGTGAAAGCATGAGGCTTTATTTTATTGAACTGGGATCTAAAGTGTCACAGTGGAGAGATGAGAACTGGAAAAATACTCTATGAAACATTGGAGTAGATAACCATGACCCTCATTTATTACTGTTGGAGGACTGTGAAACTCCTTGAGCCTGTGAGCCTGTAAAGGCTATATGTAATAACATAAGGCTGTTACATATTAATATTCAATAAAGTTATTTATTGATTCATTTGTACTACATATTGCTTTTTCCATGAAGAAAATAATTGAGAGCATAAACTGAATTCTGTGTCTAGTTTTGGCTTGGAATATTGCCTGAGTACTTGGAGTATTGACATAAGCTTAGAAATTTGCTGCTTATTCAAGTCAATATCTTTTGCTTTTTATTTGTATCATTAAATCAAAATAATTATACTAGATGCATCTCTTTCCTCTTTTCAGTAATACAAGCATTGGCTTGCCTACGAAACATCCTCAGATTTGTTAATTTTTTTCAGTGGAGCTCTGTAGCAAATGCTTAAGGTTTCTGCCAAAAAATGTGATTTGAATTCAACCTTCTGTTTGATCATTAATTCATGAAGTGGCTTTGAGCAGAGACAATATTAAGATATATGTATGTATGTATGTGTGTGTGTGTGTGTGTGTGTGTGTGTGTGTGTGTGTGTATATATATATATATATATATATATATATATATATATATATATATA
>WNWU01000001.1:31637636-31672636 GCA_012654045.1 Ptyas mucosa
TATATATATATATATATATATATATATATATATATATATATATATAATCTCTTTCAAATAGGTAGCATTTTGCTCCACTGGTTAGAATTCATCTCCAAGGTATCTTTTATTAATGGTGTGGAAACAAGCTGCAATGTGGTACATTACTTTTATGTTTTCTCTCTGTCTCACCCACATACACACCAATTTCTGTTAAGCTTAGGATCTAACCCAATAACTCACGATGTCTGGTATTTAGTTTTCTTTAAATCTTTTATTTTGATTTTGTCAAGTTGCTAGACCTCATCGAGGAGAGAATAACTGATTCCCTTTTTCCTCTCAGGTACACATCTGGAACCACTGGATCGACACGTGCTGGCTCCTTATATACCTTGTGGGAGGAGTCAAAGGTAAGGAGGCATGATGGGAAAAGGGGAGGTGTTAAAGGGTATATGGGTGAGCTTAGACATTTACTTAACAAACCCCCTCTAAATGTCTAACCTGGGATGATTGTTCTCTAAATACGGTTACGTTAGTTATATACACTGAACGATATTTACAAATGTACACATATTTTTGAGGTGAGATAGGAATGTTGTTTTTGCGCTAGCGGTTTTGTGAGTATGTCTGCGATTTGTTCCTCTGTGTCACAGTGTGTTGCTCTAATGAAACCCATTTCTGAAAACTGTCTAACGTGTTTATACTTGATGTCTATGTGTCTAGACCTTTGCCCTACTGCGTCTGCCCTTGAAATTTCTATGGCTGCCTTGTTGTCTTCGTGAATCACAATGGGGTACAATGGCTCGGTCCACACGTCATTGAGTAAGTCGTCGAACCATACGAGGTTATTTGCGGCCTTAGACAGGCAGATGTACTCAGCTTCGGTGGTGGAGGTGGCCACTAGTTTTTGTTTTCCTGTGTACCAATGTATGGGGCAGCCGTTTAGGAACAGCACGTATCCTGATGTGCTTTTCCTGCTTTCGACGTCTCCGGCCCAGTCTGCGTCCGCGTAGCAGCTTAGTTTCGGCTTCAATGAATGGTCTGGTTCTAGACAGAGCTGGGCGTTGATGCTGTACTTTAGATATCTGAGAAGTCGTTTGATGGCTTCCCAGTGCAAAACTGTGGGCTTGCTCACATGCCTGGACAATAGGTTGACAGCCAGGGCGATGTCCGGCCTGGTCCAGTTGGCAATATAAAGCAGTGAGCCTATTGTGGATCTAAATAACTTGTTGTCTGTAAAAGGTTCTGCCTCATTGTACATGTTTTTTACAAAATCTTGTTGCATTGGTGTTTCACAGGGTTTTGCTCTTGACATGTTGCATTTCGATAATAGTTCATTAATCTTTTCTTCTTGCGAGAGCCGGAAACCTTTGTTTGTTTTGGTTATTTGTACGCCCAGGTATCTGTCTATGTTCCCTAGAGATTTCAGCGAAAAATGGCTTCCTAGTTCAGTGGCAAATTTTTCACACTTGGTCTTCTGTTTCCCTATATACAGAATATCGTCCACGTAGACCAGGACCCCCTCGAATGCCCCGTCTTCCTTTTTTGTGAAAAAACACTTGTCGGCTGATGTGGCTTTGAAGCCCATGGTATTGAGAGCTTTGGCTAGGCACTCATACCACCTTTTCCCTGATTGTTTGAGTCCATAAAGGCTCTTGTTTAGGAGCCACGTGGTGTTTTCCCCCTCATTGTATCCGGGTGGGGCCTTTACGTATATTCTCTTGTCCAGTTCTGCGTGGAGGTATGCGGTTTGTACGTCAAATTGGAAAACCTCCAGTCCTAGTACCGTGGCCATTACTAGTGCGCTTTTGATGCTTTCGGCTCTAACGGTTGGGGAGTATGTGTCCGTGTAATCGTCTGGATACCTCTGTGCGAATCCTTGGGCCACCAGCCTCGCCTTGTAGAGGGTTTTGTTGTCTTCGAGGGTTTTGACCTTGAACACCCACTTTGTCCCTATTGGTTTCTTGCCTTCGGGTATCGTAGCTGGCGAGTACACCTGCAGGTTCCGCAGACTCTCCATCTCTTTTTCCATGGCCTGCTCCCATCTCTCTCTCTTTTCCTTGGGAAGTTTCAGTATTTCCTCATAAGAGTTGGGTGTGATGTGTTCCGTCTGCATGGACATGACGTAGTCCTCGAACTTCTTGGGTAACCTATTTCGGCTGGATCTGGCGGGCCTGGTAGGTGGCGTGTCTGTCTCGTGGAGGCATTCGGCTTCCCTTTCAGTGAGACCGTCTATGTCCAGGGTGGGATGCCCTTCCTTCCACTCCTCGGTCCTCACCTTTTGGGGTTTGTGTTTGTCTGCTTTTGTTCCTCTCGCCTCTTCAGCGGTCGGCTCTTTGCTGCCCTGGTCGTTTGTGCCCCTCTCAGGAAAGATGTCGTTGGAATGTATCCTCGACCAGTTCGAGTGTTCGTGGAACTCTGCGGACCTGGATACAACAAATTTATTATTGCAGTCCACAAATCTATACCCCTTTGTTCCTGGTTCATAACCAACGAATTTTAGCCTTTTGGACAGTTTGTCCCCCTTCCTCCTCAATTGTCGAGGGATGTGTACGTCTGCTGGTGCGCCAAATACGTGCAGGTGTGATATGTTTGGTTTTCTATTGTGCATGATTTCGTAAGGTGTCTTATTGATGGAGCTCGACCACAATCGGTTGAGTGTGTAATTGGAGTAGTGCAGTGCTTCCGACCAAAACGATTGGCTCATCCCAGCGTCCTCCAGCACGCACCTAATCATCGTTTGTAGCACCCCATTCCTCCTCTCTGCGACCCCATTTTGAAATGGCGAGAACGGGCTGGACGTGTAATGTGATACGCCCCTTTCCCTTAGCCAACCCCTCATGTCCTTTGCCATGAATTCCATACCCCTATCTGTCATGATTTGCCTAATTTTTGCATTGTGTTGCATTTCTACCCTTTTATAGAACTCCTTAAACCTCAGGAATGTCTCACTTTTGTTCCTAAGAGAATACACAAAACCGTATCTACTATAGTCATCGACTATGGTTAAGAAATACCTTTTTTTGTGCCCTATGGAAGGTCTCAATGGCCCCACTAGGTCCATGTGGACAAGTTGAAACGTGTGGTTTGTGGTACGTTCTGACCTTTTTGGTTTGGGTTTTACCTTGATTTTTGAGCATTTACACACTGCACAATCCAAATAGTTTTTACATTCCTTTACTTTCAGTCCTTCAGTACATTCTAACATTTTAGTGACCACAGGGAAACCGATGTGCCCTAGTTTTCTATGTAGGAGGTGGGCGCAATTGTCGTGGATGGGTTTTCCAAAGGATACCCTTTTATTTCCTGTTTGTGTGTGCTCTGCCTCTCCCTGGTTTTCCTCTGTTGTTTTGGTGTTGTTTGTGTTCTTCTCCTTTCCTTTGTGGGGTGTAAAGTGTGGCAAACCATTGCGTGTGATAACTGTGCCAACCTTTTTACCGTGGTTCAGTAGCTGTACTTCGCCCCTTTTGAATTCTACCTCTATGTGTGTATTCATGGTGAGTTTCGCTATGGCCAATACATTGAGAGGTATCTCGGGCACGTGTAGTACCCCCTCAATTTTCCCAATTCCTGCGATGAAAACGTCTCCTTCCCCTAAAACCTTAGCTGTGCTTTGGTTTGCCATCCTCAGTGTGGAATTTGCTTCTTTGTAAGAAACAAAAAGAGTTGTGTCATTAGTGGTATGGTTGGAGGCTCCAGAGTCCAGAAGCCACGTGTTTCTATCTGTTTCCTCCTTGAGGTCGGTCCCTCTGTGGCTGAGTCCATGTATGGTGCCTGAGCTACTGTCCCTAGATGAGTCCCTGCGCTCAATGTTCCTCCCTGGACTGGGTGACCACCCGCGGCCCCGTTCCCTGAATGTGCTGCGCTCTGGTGAGCGCCTCTCCCTGTATCCTTTGTCCCTGTTCCTCTTGTGGCAATCTCTCCTGAGATGGCCCTTGGACCCACATGAGAAGCATTCTGGGCCAACCTTTACCTTGTCCTGAAACTCTACTTTCCTTATGGGCCTAGGTTCCCTTCTAGATGTGTGTCTATCCCTTCTCAGGTTGTCCTCTGCAATTAGGCGGTTGCAGAGGGTGTCTAGTGTAAGGTGCTCTAGGCTAAGACTGTCTAGTTGTAACACGAAATTATCCCAGCTGCTGTCCAGTGAGTTTATCACTATGCTGAGCATGCTTTCCTCCGTCACTACCTCGCCCCTGTGCATCAACTCAGCTCTTGTAGCATTTAACTTCAACAAATGTTCACTCATGGGCACCCCTGCTTTGTGCCTGGCAGAGTAAAACTCCCTGGAAATTTTGGTTGTTGTGGCCCTACTCTTGCTATAAAATAGGTTGTAGATCTTCTGAACTACTTCATACACAGTCATGTGGTTATCAATGCTGGGATACATAGTAGATGGTATGCTTGTCAACAGGATGCAGAATGCCCTATGGTGTCTGCAGTCAATCTCTAAAGTCCATGGTTTTTGTGGAGGGTTTGAGATCAGGAAAAGTAAGTTCTCCCTCATAAAAGTGATCTGCAGCTGCTGGTTCCAATCTATGAGGTTCCCCCCATCTAGTTGTAATTTAGTGGAAACAACAGGCATTGCCCCATAGTTATTATTGAGGTTACTCACTGCAGGGAGCTGTCCATGGTGTTCTGAGTGAGGGAACTCGCAATATGGCTCTGGTATGCAAGTTGTGACTCTGTAGTGATTTGTCTCTATGTTTTTCTCATTTTTTTCTGCAGGAGGAGACTGCGCATGCGTGGAGCCCATTCGTCGGCGGGAGCCTTCGGGTGAGGAGCTCTCTGCTGCTGCTCTTCGGTGAAGGCCAAGGCTGCCCAGAAGAGGCCCGGACTCGCCTCTGGCCTGCCTTTCTCCCTCGTCGCGGCCCCAGGTGCGCTGCTGGACCGACGGTTCCCTTGTTGGGAACGAAGAGACGGTCGACGAGCCCGGAGTCCTCGCGGCGGCGGCGGCGGCGGCCTCGGCGGTGGCGGCGGCGGCGACTGCTGCGGCGGCATCGGCGGCAGCGACTGCGGCGGCGGCATCGGCGGCGGCGGCATCGGCGGCGGCGACTGCGGCGGCGGCATCAGCGGCGGTGACTGCGGCGGCGGCATCGGCGGCGACAGTGGCGGCGGTATCGGCGGCGGCTGCGGGGGTGGCATTGGCGGCGATGGCGGCGGCCGCTGCACCGGCAGCGGCAACGGGTCTACGGGTGCGATCGGGGAAGCCCGGCGGGGCAGGTAAGTTGAAGCCCCGGTGGCTTTCCTTTGGCCTTCGCATTAGGTAGGGTGGTGGGTTCAGATCCTGCCCCGGTGTGCGCCCATAGGCGGTCGATGTCCCTTTTGCGGCGTGTGGAGGGGTCCCTCTCCCGATGGATAGCCGGGTCGGGGTGCTGGTCTGGTTTCCCCCTTGGTCGCTGTGGGCCCTTCCGCGGCCCATGGTGGAGGTGGGTGGCTGGAAGGCGGAGCCATATGCTGCCGCTAGGGTTTCCATGGCCTTTTTTATTTCAGGCTCGGTGGGCAGTTTTGCCCCATGTTGGCCTCGCCCCCCTTGTCCTTCTTCAGGGTGTCCCACTCCCAAGTCCATTCCTGGGTAGTTTCGCGCCATGGATTTTGAATCCTGGCTGCCCATTGGCTGGTGGCCATTCCAAGATGGCCGCCGGGTCTGTGGCGCGAAACTGAAATCACCCATGCCCGTTATGGTGGTGGGGGGTGTTCTTTTTCTTACCGGGCTTGGATTTTCTCCGTAGCTGTTCATCGCTGCTCCATGGTTTTCTAGGAGGCCCTGGAGTTTCGCGATGAGTTCCATTTTGCCGATGGGTGCCTCCATCATTTCCTGCAGAGCCATTCTGAATGCGTCTTCCTCTCGTGGCTCTTCTTCTCCGGGAAATGTATGGATGTCCTCATCGTGCTCTTCTTCCGTCGTGGCAGCTCCTGCCATGGCATCTTCGAGCGCCCGTAGTTCAGCCATCAGTTTGGTGTATGCTCGGGTGTTTATTCTGTTTTCCTTTTCAGAGTTAATTACTTCATCAGACATCCTCTGGGGTTATGGGTAACCATCCTCTGCTACCATTTGTTAAGCTTAGGATCTAACCCAATAACTCACGATGTCTGGTATTTAGTTTTCTTTAAATCTTTTATTTTGATTTTGTCAAGTTGCTAGACCTCATCGAGGAGAGAATAACTGATTCCCTTTTTCCTCTCAGGTACACATCTGGAACCACTGGATCGACACGTGCTGGCTCCTTATATACCTTGTGGGAGGAGTCAAAGGTAAGGAGGCATGATGGGAAAAGGGGAGGTGTTAAAGGGTATATGGGTGAGCTTAGACATTTACTTAACAATTTCATAGACACTTATAACTTTAGATGCATTATTTTAAGCACTTTGAAAAAGGAAGCCAGATTAAACCCAACCTTAATGTCCCTATTTCTACAGCTGGACTATCATAATTGGGATATAAACATAGTGGACACCATGTTGATTGGCTGGTGGGAATGGCAATCAGGAAGTAGTGAAGGAAATGTTAAACCATTTTTTTTTTGTTTCCAGTTCTTATGATTGTTTCCCAAGTTCAGTTTTTTTCTAGTTATGGAATTCAGAAAGTCATAGAAAGTTCAAGAAGTGAATACATAAGAAACTGAATCTTAAGGAAATAAGAAATGTAATTATTGTATAATGGCAAACAGAAACTTAGCAAACTGACTTCTGATTTATTGATGTTCTGGGAAGGAGAGTTAGAATGGCATATTTTAAATAGTTGTTGAAGAATTAAAGAGACAAAAGAAGCAAAATAGAAATGGTTGTTGAGAAACATTTTTTTCCTCCAGGAAAAAAAGTAGTTGAATTTAATTTACTGCTAAATCTTAGCTTATGTAGGAAACAATTTAAAGTAGGGTTAGATGGATACATTTTTCCCTCTGGAAATTAAATCTAACATTCCAAAAGAAAAAGTGGAAAATCAATGTTGTTTTCTTGTCAAGAAAACAATATAGATGTGACCATTTAATTACCAGGATTCAAGTTCAAAGGAAAATTACTTGTGTATAGTAAATTTCTAAAACAATTTCAAAATTGATAGTTCTTTTTTAGGTGAAACATCAGAGGTGGTTTTTTTTAAAAAAAATGATTTCAGCTTAGGAAGGAAGGATTTAGCTACCTTCCTATGCACTGAAATTCCTATGAAAACTCAGGTCCTATACATGTAACAAAATGAGAATGGGGAAATGATGTGGCTTTTTTAATGATGTACTTTTAGCTTGGATCCTTCACTTGTATAAAACCTATCAGAGGAGATTTGTCAGAAGATACCCTACCCATCATTTCAGCATAGCAGTGACAAAACTATAGTATTCTATTATCATCTGTAGAGAGTTACATTCTTTTTCCATTTATCTCAAGCCAAGTATTTCATATTCACTATCTCAGAGTAGTTTTAAGAACCATCCACATCTTGGAATCAAATAATCATTTGATAATGTGGCTTTGGATCACTTTGGTTTATGGCTGGATACATCCATATGAAAGATCATAGTATACCTTGAACATGTTTATTAAGCATGTTCTGATATCATGTTACATAGCAGATTTTTATCTTGAATATTCCCTTTCACACTTGTTTTCCCATGTTGGCAAAATTATATATTCCTTATGTAATTTAATAAATTTATAATTTATGTGCCCTGTGTTTTTTCTCTCACTACTAGAAAGGAGAGTCAGTTTCATATTCTAGAGGTTAAGGCAACAGGCTAAAAAGAGAGAGACTGAGTTCTAGTTCCATCTTAGCCATGAAAGCCAGCTGCGTGACTTTGGGCCAGTCATTCTTTCTCAGCCTCACCTACCTCACAGGGTTGTTGTTGTGGGGAAAATAGGAGAAGGAAGATGTGTTGGATAGGTTCACTACCTTTGGCTGTTTCCTATTGTTCACCACATTGAACATGAATTTGGTTTGTCTCATTCATTCTTTGAATTCTTTTTATTGATACCTTTCTCTTGGCAGAAGCTAGGTTCAAAACAAAGGACAAAAAGTTATAGACCTACAATATGGGTAACTCTTAGAAGCCACTGCCAAGCCACCTCTATGCTTCCTAATATAGGAATTATATCTCTAGACTTTGGAGATGTTTTTTACAAAGGAATTGAAACACAACTATTAAAAAATACTTTCATGATGAGAAAAAATAATGCAAGCTATCACAGTCAAGATTTTTGAAATGTGTTTATTACAGTCATTACTGTACTTCAATAAAAAGAATGAAAGTCTCTGGAAAGAGATCAGCCAGGGCAGCTTTAACTGCAATCATCTTTGCCTGATTATCTGGAAGAAGTGATGAACTCTTTAGCCTTTCATTCACCCCACTGATTTTTCAGGAACCCAGGGGAACATTATATTTTAAATTCCCCATTGGTCAAAGAAAAATCAATATAAATTGCTTCTAGGGTTATGAGGGGAAACAAAGACAAAAAACAGTCATAAAATGACTAAGTTTAATGAAAAAAAAGTCTTCTGTATCAGTCTAAAACTAAATTGCTGTTTTCTGACAGTGAGATACTCAGCAATAGCAAACCTGAAGGAGAAATTTATTGGGTCAGTAAATTTTCACTGTAAAAATTAAAAACATGGAAGCGTTTTTTGACTTCCCATTTTGCCATCATCGACTTTGATTTCTAGAGGGCTCAAATATGTACATTACTTTCAGCTGCAGCCTTTTATGGGAAAAGAATGAGAAACTTTTTTGCCTTCCAAGTGCAGCTGGGGATAATTAAAAAGACAGCGTTTATGCTTTCACCCATTTTGATGCAAGAATAAAACACATCATTCACAGAATAAATGTTAAACTTGCCCAGTTTTCAAATTGGAAGTGTTGCTGTACCTTTCACAGCAGCTTTATGTGCAGTCTGATGCCCACGTGGTAAAGTCGAAGATATCTGCTCATTAATCACTTGAAATATTTCCATCAAACTTAAAAACTTGAAGCCATTTTCTTTAATTTCACTTTGAAAACAACATTGCAAGAGCTCAGTTAAAGACTTTCTTCTGTCTCCTACCTCCTGCTACTACTTTCCTCTTACTGATTTAATGCTGTCTTCTATTTGAGAACAGGGATTATGGCAGCTGTTGGACTCTCTTTAATCAAGAAATTTGTACACACAAGAGAAACTCATATTCTATGCCGAGTCATAATATGGTTGAGTTAGTTTTGGCTTCTTGTTGTGTGAACCCAGCAGTGAAGGCTTGCATAGCAGGTTTTTGAATTAGTATGATGTATAAACCCAGGAATAATGTTTCACTGCTGAAGATAATAGGTTCATTTACAAGCTTCTTTGAATTTGTGATTAATTATCCATGCTTCACAAAATTGTGGCTCTGTGCAGTCTACAACCCAGTCACTAACATTATTAGCACTATTTACAGCCAATGAAAACATCAGTGAATTGTATCAACTTGGATCCTGGTCACAACTGTTCAAAAAGAGAGTTTGATTTGAAGATGATTGATGGGAGGAGGGATTGCCCCTGAACCAGGGGTGAAATGCTCCCGGTTCAGACCGGATCGCTCAATCTGGTAGCGATGGTGGTGGGTGGTTTGGAGAACCGGTAGCAAAAATCCCTGCGCCCGCCCCCCCGCCCCTGCCCAGCTGAGCCGCAGGATCATCAGAGGCTTTTTTTTTTAACTTTTAAAAGCATTTTTTCTACAACCTCTTCTGACGAAAAAATGCTTTTAAAAGTTAAAAAAAAAGCCTCTGATGATCGCGCGGCTCAGCTGGGATAGTCAGAGGCTTTTCAAAGCATTTTTTTTGCAACCTCTTGGCTGAAGAGGTGATAAAAAATGCTTTGAAAAGTCTCTGACGATCTCAGCTGAGTTTGCTGATCAGCAGAGGCTTTTCAAAGCATTAGAAAAAATGCTTTAAAAAGTTTTTTTTTAAAAAGTTGGCCACGCCCACTCAGTCTCCCCCCACCTCCCCCCCCCAGCCTCCCCCCCCCAAGCCCCCTAGCCCCCCCCCACCCCCCCCCCCCAGCCTCCCCCCACCAAGCCACTAGCCTCCCCCCACCAAGTCATGCCCACAGAACTGGTAGTAACAAATTTTACATTTCACCCCTGCCCTGAACCCTCTGCATTAAATGAGCAAGATGAAGTGTGTCCTCTGGAAGAGTTTAAAAGTCATTAAGACAGCTGCAACCAAACAGGGAATCAAAGCAGCGGTGAAATCCAAATTTTTTTTACTACCGGTTCTGTGGCCGTGGCTTGGTGGGGACGGCAGGGGAAGGATACTGCAAAATCTCCATTCCCACCCCACTCCAGAGGAAGGATATTGCAAAATCTCCATTCCCACCCCACTCTGGGGCCAGCCAGAGGTAGTATTTTCTGGTTCTCCAAACTACTCAAAATTTCCACTATCGGTTCTCCAGAACCTGTCAGAACCTGCTGGATTTAACCCCTGAATCAAAGCCCTGTCATTTGTAATTTGGATTACACATAAAAATGGTCAGGCCTTTGTGTGGTCATAGCTGCCATCTTGGCTTTTTCATTCCCTACCCTCTGTAGATGCCCCTGGTCATAGCATAGGAACCTCTGTACTATAAGGGCCACTAGCCCAGGACTATCTGCACAGATCTCTAATGTACACTCCAGAATAATTCCCAATTTATATGAATGATAGCAGCACTAAATTACATAGTGGAATGCAGCGAGGAAGAACCAAGTGTTCCCTTACAACATGGGTGTCAAACTCACGGCATCATGCTGCTGTCATGATGTATCACAATGTTTTTCCCCTTCACAGAGCTGGGGTGGGCGTGGCCTGTGTGTGACACATCCAGACCATGGGCTGCTAGTTTGACACCCCTGCCCTTAAAGAAGGAAGAATGCTTTAAAAGTATATTGAAGACATTAAATTGAGTTCAAAGTGCATATAGACTTCATTGGCATATTTACTCTTTATTCCCTAGATCCTGACCGCCACCTGAATTATATGACCTCAATTTAGGAATACACAATCTGATCTGGAATAATATGATTACCAAATGACACCAGACAGGTAGAGTTTCCACTATCTGCAGGCTGTGTGACAGATAGCCAGCTTTACATGGGTTCAAGTGCTGTGTTAGGGCAATCATATTTTGGACTACAAAAATCTGAATGACCACTAGATGGCAGCAATGTGCTTTGCATCTCTTTCTTGACATGTAGTCAGTGGTGGGATTCAGCCAGTTGGCACCAGTTCGGGAGAACCGGTTGTTAACTTTCTGAGCAGTTTGGCAAACTAGTTGTTGGAAAAAATAATTAAGGCAGAGAACCAGTTGTTAAATTACTTGAATCCCACCACTGCATGTAGTAGATATCTACATCAGATTTGGTAGCCTTACTCAAGCTGCTTTTGCTTTAACTTCCGCACTGAGTTATAGACTGATATGTGTATGACTGTAGTTCATCTGAAAACTTGCCTGCTTTTTATAATATAAATATTTGTATAATAATATGATTTTATCTATTTATTCACTGTTTTAGCTTTGTTGTACTCTACTCAGTCGCTTTTGGTGAAATGGGTGGCTAAATACATTAGTTAAATAAACTTTAGACTAAAAATAGGCCGTAAGCAAACCACATCAAACTAATTCTTGTGTATGAATATTCCCCTATGCCTCTTTCTCCTCCCTATAGTTTAACATATCTGATATTTAAGCTAAAAAGCTGCCAGTATTCGGGAACAACCAGGGAGACTAAAGGCAGTCTCCCTCTGGTCAAGCCAGCAGGACTTGCGTTATAATGATCACATTGAAGGTCATTTGTGGCTTGTTTAAAGGCCATCCAGTTTGAAGTCCACACATATTAGAAGGACAATGAGCAATCCAGGAAAATCAACCATCATTGAAGTGGCACAAACTCTACGGCATTTGGACACACTAGGGAGAAATTCAGTGAGTGATGCTTTTCAACAGGATGTTCCAAACTAAACTGGACCCTTTGCAGAAGCAGGAAACAGGTGTGCTGGATCCCCCGAAGAGCACCGGAAGAACAGTTTGTCACTTTGCACAGCTGCCTATCCACAGTCACTAGGAAATAATTACTCTCGGATGCTGTAAGGATTACAAATACCAAGTCTTGACAGTGTTTCCTGAAAATGCCGTAATTCCTATTGGATGGTCCCTGTGAATGAAATGAGTAAATGGTTGATTCCAGGGTTAGTACCCTTTAAAAAAGAGAGAGAGCTAAGATTATTTACTTGATCCAATTACAGTGCATGCCAAAACCTGCACAGAATTACAGCGGTATTTTTATTTAGATTGTCCAGCACCTGATTTCAGCCAGCAACAGTTGCCAAAACCCACACAAAAGCTGTTTTTTCAATACTAGCCAAGAAGATTTATATGTGTGTGTGTGTGTGTGTGTGTGTGTGTGTGTGTGTGTGTACATACACACACATACACATCTACAGAACACACATCCACGTACATAGAGGTGAGATTTTTCAAAAAAAATAACTATTGTTTTAAAAAATGTTCTTGCTTCAAAATAAAAAGAATCCGCAAATCACATTGCAAGATAAATGGAAAAGACAGGAATTAAAGCCTCTTGTGAAAAAAATAGGAGGGAAATCATTAGAGAAGTCTGGGAAGTATTGTGTTTAACAAAAGAACTACCATTAAAGGGATTACAGACATGGTTAGCAATTGAACATACATTTATTAGAAAGCAAATGGTCACATTTTATAAAGTAGCAGGATGGTTTCTGCTGATTCACTTTGCATTTGTTTTTTTCTGCTCCGTTTCCAAGCAAAACACGGCATAGCCATCCATCGTATTATTTTCTGAAAACAGCACAAGGCCTACATGGAGCACTGAGGCACTCTTGAAATGAAGATGAAATTTCTGTCTGGTGTTGTTTTCCCGCTTTGGCAACTTTTTATAGAGTCCTTTAGTAGCAGTTACATCCCTGCTCTAAATCCTCTGCTCAGCTGCTGACTTTGGTTTTGAGAAGAAACGATAGACAAGTAGCACATACATCAATGCTTTGCCTTATAAAAGGTTTTTTCCCCCAAACGCTATCACTCTGCTAAAAAAATAATTCCCTCAACACTGTCAAACTATTCACTAAGGCTGCATTACTATTACTGTTAGTCTTGTCATTGTTCCTGTCACCCATCTCCTCCCACTTATGACGGCATGACTGTAACTTTGTTGCTTGTATCCTTATGATTTATATGATATTGTTTCCTAGTATGATTTGATTGCTTATCTGTACCGTATGACTATCATTAAGTGCTGTACCTTATGATTCTTGACGAATGTATCTTGCCTTTTTATGTACACTGAGAGCATATGCACCAAAGACAAATTCCTTATGTGTCAAATTACACTTGGCCAATAAGAATTCTACTCTACTCTACTCTACTCTACTCTACTCTATCTACTCTACTCTACTCTACTCTACTCTACTCTCTCTACTCTACTCTACTCTACCCTACCCTACCCTACCCTACCCTACCCTACCCTACCCTACCCTACTCTACTCTACTCTATTCTATTCTATTCTAGCAAGTTTTGGTCCCCTTAGGTATCTTCTCAGGAGGAAAGGCTTGGTTCAAAGCTTTTGATGGTATTTCTACTCTGTTTTGAGTATAGAGATACTGAAAGTCAAATATTGTCTGAGGAAGGCATGTTCTGTTCATGTTTCTAAAAGGCTGTAGCAGCAAAATAGAAGGTTAAAACAAATATTTACCAGGGTTCCTTGAAACTGTTCTCCAACTTCTCTCATTCTGCATATGGCTCAAACTACTTATTAAAGAAAGATGCATATCAGCTACTTTTTAAAGAGACCCTTCAAATACTTGACAAGCTTCCTCTGAGAACTAAGAAAGGAACATGGTTCTATTAGGGTGAAAAAAATTTCCATTAGGGTGAAAGTGTCCAGAATTTGTGATCAAAGCAAAGATCAAATATTGAATTCATCCACCCTCTGGCTAATTTTCTGGTGGACCATTGCTGGGATATAGAAAATTGCTGGGTTTAAGTCCATTCAGTTAAAATTTTAAATGCTATCCTTAAATCACTTCAACTTTAAGGTAGGTGGCAGATGGAACAAACTGACTGTACTTGTACAACATGCTTACCACGGTTAACTGAACCATGGTTTACTCAGTTAATATATTAGTTTAAATATAGTAGCTAAAAATAACAATCCCTTTGTGGTTTATTGTATCATGTGTATATAGCAGTGGTGGGTTGCTACCAGTTCACAAGAACCCGTAGTAAAAATTTGTAGTAGTTCAGAGAACTGGTAATAACATTGGCTGGCCATGCCCCCGAACCGGTCCCCGGCCCAGTCGCTGCTCACTTACCCCCCCCCACCTCATCAAAGGCTTTTTTTTTTTACTTTTAAAAGCATTTTTTCTACAACCTCTTCGGCCAAAAAAATGCTTTTAAAAGTTTTTTAAAAAGCCTCTGATGATTGTGCGGCTCAGCTGGGATCATCAGAGGCTTTTAAAAGTATTTTTTCTACAACCTCTTCAGCCGAAGAGGTTGTAAGAAAAAAAATGCCTTTAAAAGCCTCTGGCGATCCCAGCTGAGTTGCCTGGTCGTCAGAAGCTTCTAAAAGCATTTTTTTCTGCAACCTCTTAAGGTTGTAGAAAAAATGCTTTTAAAAATTTAAAAAAAAAAGTTGGCCACGCCCACCCAGTCACATTACCCCCACCAAGCCATGCCCACAAAATAAGCCATGCCCACAGAACCAGTAGTAAAAATTTTTAGAAACCACCCCTGGTACATAGCCAGTGTTAAATGCGGAACAGTCTTCTCCACGATTTCACCAAGCAACCAGATGGTAAAATAAACCTGTTCTCTTTTGGTTGGCATTCATATGACTCCCTGAATCACTAACTATCCAACCCTATTTGTAGCCTAGTATCCACATATGTCATGTGAACCCAGAAAATTATATTCATTGAATAAATTAAGTTAACCACAGGTAAAGTTTCATGCAAATACAGCCTTTGTTTCAGAAGTGTTAAAAGTATTTCTAACAATAAATAAATATTAAAATATTTATTGAAACCATGTGTTTAGAATAGCAAAATCCCATGGATTTTTTCATTGAGGTTTAGAGCTGCTGCGTAGAAAAGAAAACATAGGTTAAAACTACCTATTATAATAAATATTTTTTAAAAGAAAAGTTTCACATTCTTATTTTTTCCGTCTTCCATACAAAAGTGGCCATGGAAGGAGATATGTTTACAGGAGGATTAACCTCTAAATATACTTCCAATATAAAATTTATATAATTTTCTTGTTACTAATTAAGTTACCCCAAACTAAATTTGTCTCTAGTTTTTAAAAAATCCAGACGATCACTAGGTAGCAGCAAAGAGGTAAATGCCACTTTTGCTATTTACCACTACCTAGTGGTTGTCAGATTTTTACCACCCAGATCTAAATATGTAGAATAGAATAGAATAGAATAGAATAGAATAGAATAGAATAGAATAGAATAGAATAGAATAGAATAGAATAGAATAGTATTCTTTATTGGCCAAGTGTGATTGGACACACAAGGAATTTCTCTTGGTGCATATGCCCTCGGTGTACATAAAAGAAAAGATACATTTGTCAAAAATCATAAGGTACAACACTTAATGATAGTCATAGGGAAACAGTCAATATAAATCTCAAGGATACCAGCAACAAGGTTATAGTCATACAGTTATAAGTGGGAGGAGATGGGTGATAGGAACAGGAAGGTGATAGGAAGGTTAATAGTAATGCAGATTTAGTAACTAGTTTGACAGTGTTGAGGGAATTATTTGTTTAGCAGATGATGGCGTTCGGGAAAAAAAACTGTTCTTGTGTCTAGTTGTTCTGGTGTGCAGTGCTCTATAGCGTCATTTTGAGGGTAGGAGTTGAAACAGTTTATGTCCAGGATGCAAGGGGTCTGTAAATCTTCCAAAAACTAGATCTTCCAAAAAACGTTTCCCCCTTAATGTAAACCCCATCCATATCAATAACTTATTCTGTATATACTATGAGTGATCTTCCACCCCCTGGAGAAAGAGGAAGGACATAGCAGGGAGAGGGAAAGGATTAAACACCTTTTTCCAAATATGCTTTCCAGGATTTTAATTCTGAATGGTAATGGGCCTGGCAGAGTTATTTAAATTTAACTATGTAGAATAAACATGTCACCTCAAATTGTTAAGTGTTGAGAGCTCTAATGGCATCTTTTAAGATATATGCCATTAAAAAAGAAAGTAGATGGCTACCTCTAATTATGACTCACTTCCAAAGGTTTTATATAACAAAGAGCAGCAACTTTAAGTGAATGCAAGAGCTACATTAATGGAGTGTTGCATAGCATACTGACTTTATGGTGTTATTTGTGGCATGCTGCTATGAGCCGAACTAAGAAGCTCTAGTGTTTCCAAGCAAAACCAAATTGCATATGAGTTTTGGAGACTCAGGCAAGGAAATTGCCTATTTGCTTCTACCTAATGCTTTATTGAATTATCATTTATTTTTGGACTTTGTTTTGTTTGTCCAACCATTAACTGATAAGGCTTTGCAAAATGAAAGTAAATTATGGAGCAATTGTTTCTCATTGCAAATGCTTCGTGCCAGCAGCCCCAATATTTATTCTTCTTGAAACTAGACTCCAGACAGCTATGGAGGTCAATTCAAATTTACTATTAGCAGAATACTTTAAGGTTACTGAAAACATGGTTCAGCTTCTTATGGATGTTGGCCCCAGATTAGTAGTATTAATTTCCTAAAACCACCATACATGTGTTAAGATTTGCTGAATGCAATACATACAGGTCATGTGGAGAAACTGAATACATATAATACTTTTATTATCCAGTACTATTGGTTTTGTATTGCCATTGTGGTATGTAGTACTCCAAAGTATAGTTGTTTATTATTGACTAAATTAATCAACAAACAATGAAGGAACATGTCCAATAAGGATTCTGCAGCAGTTTGAAAGTAGCTCCTGGCCTAGTTAGCATCCCCACTTCACACAATCATGAATGTTTGCTAGCTGAGCTGATTGACTGATCAAGAGATCAAGGCATAAGAAATTACAAAATTGTATTCAAGGGTGAGACACTGAAACAACATAGGTCTTGGTAGCAGTCTGTTCTTTCATTTTCTAAGACTCCTAATCTTGGGTAGCTTCTTCTCTGGTAATATTGTACTACTAATTAGAGCAAACAAAACATTTGCTAGACCAATTCTCGAATATAGCTCATTTTCTGGAACCCACACTGCATATCAGACATAAATACAATTGAGAGAGTCCAGAGATATTTTACAAGAAGAGTCCTCAATTCCTCTAACTGCAATAAAATACCTTGTGCCACTAGACTTCAAATATTGGGCTTAGACAACTTAGAAATATGCCAACTTTGGTCTGATCTAAGTGTAATACATAAAATTATCTGCAACAATGTCCTACCTGTCAATGACTATTTCAGCTTCAACCACAACAATACACAAGCAAATAATAGATACAAACTCAAGGTAAACCGTTCCAAATTTGATTGCAGAAATACGACTTCAGCAGCAGAGTGGTCAATGCCTGGAATGCACTATCTGACTCTGTGGTTTCTTTCCCAAACCCCCAAACCTTTAACCTTAAACTGTCTACTGTTGACCTCACCTCATTCCTAAGTGGTCTCTAAGGGGCATGCATAAGTGCACCAGCATGCCTACCATCCCTGTCCTAATATTCCTTTTTACTTACTCTTTTCATGTATTCAAATTATGTTTATATTTTTACCTGCTATCTTATATATGCTTGACAAACAAACAAACAAACAAACAAACAAACAAACAAACAATAAATAATTCTGCCTCCAACAATCTTAATTTAGGAGTTTTGATAGGTTACACAAGCAGTCTTATTAGCTAAGCAAATCATAATTCCAAGGAAATCATAATTCTTCTAGTATCATGTTATATCATAACTGGAGTATAAAAGTTAGAAGGACCATTTAGGCATTCAGTCCCAGCCTTCTTCAATGCAAAAATCTAAATTAAAGTATCCCAGAGTCCAGAATGGGACAACTCACGATGACCAACTCATTGTGGCCAACTCATCACGGACAATTTGTTGCAGCCAACTTATCACGGCAAGTTCACCAGGGGACAACTTGCCATGGGACAATTCAACAATTCAATTATTTAAAATAATTTTTAAAAATTAAATTTTGTATGAATTCACATTTCATTTGTCCCTCCTTTTGCATCTTTTCTTTAATAATTCTATTCCACCATTTCTTCGATATTAGTATAACTCTTATTCCATGGTGAGTTGTCCCACAGCAAGTTGGCTATGGCTAGTTGTCCCTCAATGAGTTGACCATGGCAAGTTGTCCTAGACCCTACCAGAAAGGTGGCTGTCCAATATTTGCTTGAATATATCCTGTGAATGCACCTGTTCTCTAGTTGATTCCATTGTTGAATTATTCTAACTATTAAGCAGTCCCACACCCACCAACGTTCAATTGGATTTGCTTTCATAAATCCTCCATTTCATTTCCTATACTCTGGAACAACAGAGAACAGGTCTAACCTTCCTTCTGTGTGGCACCTTTTCAGGCATTTGAAGAGTGAAACATCTTTACCCAGTCTTCTGAAAGCTAAAGTTATCTAACTACTTACAATTCCTCAGACTTAGTCACTATTCTCCTATTAATTCCTGGTGCTTTTTTCAGAACCGATTGCAAAAACTCTGCATCCTTCTCAAAGTATGATGTACAGAACTGAATCTAATAGTCAAGGTGGGTTTTTGACCAATGCAGAGTAAAGTGAAATGATAACTTCCTGTAATTTGGAATTACATTTTTATTCATGTAGCCTAAAACTGCATTTGTTCTTTTTGTCTCCAAATCTCATGCTAGCTTCTATTCAGTTTGCAATCAGCTACTATTCATCAAGCCAGGTATTTCCCAGTTTCTATGAAGAAAGAACATTTCTGTAACTTCTTAAGGTTATTTTGAATTTTATTTTTGTCTTCTTACCCAATTTTGTGACATCGGTATGGATTCCTTCCATCTTTTTATCTAAATCACTAGTGGGAAGACTAATACAGGCAAAAGCCTAGGCCTTGTGACATCCCACCCAATGTTTCATTCCAGTCTGATGAAGAATTATTAATTACCATTTTCTAAAAGTGCACCAACAACATGACTACAGCCTTGTTTGCTGTGAAATTTCATCACTGCTTTCAGTATAAATGTATTTTGATGAGGCAATTTCCATTGCTAAACAATCTCCTTGTTCCAGCTGCTCATATTTTAGGGAAATGATGAAGCACATAGACACATGTTGGAAACATGTCAGTGGGAAGGGGAGGGAGAAGAGGAGCATCATTTCCCCTTTCTACGCGAATAGCTAATGTAGTGTATTATCTGCAAGCTGCCATGGCTGATTGGGACAGGGCATGAATGGAATGAATTTTTCCTCTTTATTCGAATACAGTCCTTAACTGCATGAGGGTCTCCATAAGGGGTATTTTTATTCAAATCATAGTTTACTGAATTAATTTATTTGCTAGATCCCAAAGGTACTTTTTTTGGGAGGCAACTGGACTTTCTTGTTTTTCTTTGAAGAAGTTTTGCTTCACACCCAAGAAGCTTCTTCAGCTCTGACTGAATGGTGGGGAATGGAAAGATTTACATTCCTTGCAGACAGTTGCATCCTTTTACAGAGTCGTTGAGGCCACCTGGAGGTTTGCCTGTATCTTCAGGGTCACCTGAGTAGTGCAATGATGTGTGGAGCCTTCTTGGCTGCAGGATGTTTACTGAAGCACAAATAGTTCCTGTAGCCTGCAATTTTTCTGGAAATCCATTCATACTCTCGCGCCATTCAAAGGGTGTTCATCCCAAAGTGCATAGCTGAATATCCATTGCCTAGATGCTAACAATAAGTTGAACTGTGAACTTAACTATATTAGCTGAACTTGCACAACATATTGAATGACAAGTAGCTAGCCACTTTTAGCTCATAATGGATGAAGAGAGCCTATAATCTCAGTATATTCATATGCAATGTATATTTCAGGAATTTTTGAAGCTCTGGTATTGACATCACGGTAGTGTCTCAAGCGCATTAAATTTAGGCATTACCAGTTAAGTGAGAACCTAAAAGCTGATGCTAAACAGCAAAACTGGACCAGATGGACAGGTAGTTTGAGACGCTGGAAACCAAGCTCCCACGTTTCTAATAAAATATTATAGTATTTTGGGATTTTATATAATCTGCCCTTCACACTAATGAACAATTCCTGTCATAAAAAACAAGGAGGAGACTAGTTTCCACCTTTGTTTTCAAAATCTGCCCTGGGGTTTGGGAAATATCCAATCAGATTCTAATGTGTAGAGGGCAAACAAGAGAAAGGGGGGGGGGGGGGAGCTTTACTCACATATTACATTTCAACTTTGGGCTACCTAAACCAATATTACAGTAATGTCTGCAACTCTTGCTGGGTTTCTTCCTTTGCTACATGAAGCATTAGAATTTGAATATAAGAATTCGGCAATGGGGAATCCATACCAAAATCACATTACTATTCTTCAAGCATTATTTAACTTGAAAGAACACATATTGACTTGTGCTAAGCCATGCTTGGCTTTATCATAACTTATTGCATAAACCACAACATGATAATCTACATATCATTCCTTATAAATCACAGTGGCCAGATGCATACAACATTCTAAATAAAAATTAAACACATCACAGTGTGACTTATTATAATGAAGAATTATGGTCTATAATATAGGTCAGTGATATACCTACTCATAGATTCAACCTATAGAATACAGTAGGTTTTACTTCTGATTAGTACCTATAAATCTCAAAATGCATGCTTCTATTTTTACCTATATCATTTTCTGCAGCCCATTGAAAAAAAGGCAAATAGCATAATCATCTAGCACAGGACTCTGATCCCAGACGAGATACGTACTGGAAAATGTTAATGCATTCTGCTGTAAATCTAGTCAATAACCCTTTTACAAAAGAACAGGCTAAATCATCCACCAAGAAGTCAAGTGTCTCTTTTCACACAGGATGTCGACTGGCATTTGGCTATATCAACTGAGAAGATTAGTGTCTGAAAATATCAAAGTTTAAATGGAGGGCACAATGAATGGTATATGAGTGGAGCTGGATGCAGTTCAAATCTTATTTAATTTTAGTGATGCCTTCTTGTTGTTATCTGACAATCTGTGATATGAAGGGTTAATATGTGAAAGAGGATCTGGAATTCTTGGAGAATAATTTGCTGGATAAATCTTGGAGAACTTAATGTTAAAATTTTCCAATTCCTCACTGCTAGAATGACATTAAAAATCTGTGGTATTTTACTGTCTTACTTTTCTTTTAATTTTGTAGTCTTATTTCTGATTAATTATAGTTGTAACTTCAAGTCAAGCAAGATATATTGTTCTAGAACCTAGGTTATTTTGACAGTATAGAACCTTAAGTGTTTGAATAAGAATTAGGAGACCTGTCTGAATGAGTCATAAGGCTAATTATAGTTAATACCCTGCTTCTTTGTACTACAAGGGGAAGTTTGGGAAGGAAGGGAAAAGATACTAATTTCCCTTTCTCATATCCAGGACATTTTCTTCCTGTCTGCTACCAGACTGTTTTCATATGACATGTGAATCCATTATTATGATAAATTTATGGAACTAACCCAATTTCCTGATTCACACAGAATGCAGAATTGTTGATTCACATGATATTTTAGGATAATTTGTGAGCCAGTGTTTATGGGAACAGAGGGAATGTTTTATAGAATGGATGCCAAAAATTGGTCTTCATCCTTCTGAATGGTTGAAGAGCCCATTTCACCTCTTAAAATTCCTGAATTATGAGACCATATAGGACCTATCAAAACATTGGCAACCACTAACTAAGAGCAAAGAAATGTCTGCAATTCAACTATAACTAGTATATGTCTACATTTTTACAGTGCATTGCCCTATGAAAACTCCCCTCCTCCCATATGATCCATCACCCAATCTATTTTAGCATGTGGCTTGCTTGCTATAGAAAGTCTGTGAGCTGACAAAAAGTTGTGTACCTGTGTTATATATCTACCTCGGGGGTCCCCAAACTTGGCAGCTTTAAGACTCGTGGACTTCAACTCCCAGAATTCTCCAGCCAGCGTAGCTGGAGTTGAAGTCCACAAGTCTTAAGGCTGCCAAGTTTGAAGACCTCTGATCTACCTCATGGTGAGAAAACTTATACAGCTCCCAATCTTAAACTTGTATGAGCTTCAAGATAAAGGCAGCAGATAATCATTTGGGCTTTCAAGTATTGTTTTGCAGAGATAACAGGCCACATAAGAAAGTGAAGCATCTAATTTGAGCTAACTGGAGATAGGAAAGAAGAGATTCTGGAAAGAACTAAGAGCAGGACTACCATGGAAGGGAACTCCATTCAAAACTATAGTTCAATGGGGACAAAGGGTGCTGCATGTACTTGAGCTTCCATTTTCTACATTGGAGAAGGATAATGAGGTATCCAAGGCATCAAACTGTGGGTTTCTTACACCATTTCAATAGGATCCATGAATACCTGTGCTAGAATGATCATTTCATGCTGATAACAAACCCTGTCTTCAGAGGGCGCAGGTACATTTGGGGGTGTTGGTGACTCATTATCTATTTGTGATGGTTTGAAAATCCTAGTGACATTTCCCATATCTAGGACAGCATTCCTTCGGCCTCCTCGCTTGTGGCGATTACATGACACAGGTATAGATTAATCAGCAGGTAATGAATATGCCACAGAGTACAGCAGCAGTTCAAGGTTTGTATAATTACAGCAATCGCTTCTCAGCTTCTAGAACAGAAGCTATTTCCTCTGTTGGAACCATAGGAAGAAATATTAGCCTCCAAAATCAGCCGTTGCCAGGAGTGGAATAAAAAGGGGCGGGAGAAAGAATATACTGTATTTCTATGGCATTGGTATATCCTTTCTTCACACACCGATGCCATAGCACTTAGCACTTAGACTTCTATATTGCTCCACAATGCCTTACAGCACTCTCTGAGAGGTTTACAGAGTCAGCATATTTTCCCCAACAACCTGGGTGCTCATTTAACTGACCTTGGAAGGATGGATCAATCTTGCCAGGATCAAACTCCTGGCAGTGGAATGCAGAGTTAGCCTGCAATACTGCATTCTAACCACTGTACCACCACAGCTCTTTAGAAATACAGTATATCCTTTCTAGCCCATAGAATTGCCAAGAGTTGGATTTGACTGAATGGATAATATCATCAGAGCCAGGGGAACTACAAACCCAGAAAGTCAGTTCTTTTCCATCCAAACCCTTTAGTCTCCAGGCACTGACCCAGCATTTGAGACAGCAATTCGGTGTCCTTTCTATTTATTCTCCAACACTTAGAAGCAACTATATACTGATTATTGGTTTTAATGGTCCATCCAGAAATACAATATCAGGATTTTTTTCAGCATGGAATTTGATTTCAGTTCGCTAATTAATATTCTTAACTGGAAGTTCTTTTATTGTCCTTTTCTTGCCTTGGCATTCTGTAGTTTTGCTAAAACTGGGCACATATGTACTGCAGGCAAATCTCCAACAATGCAGTTTTGCTACCCAGCTGTTAAACAAAAGCAAAAAAAAAATAAAATAAGCACTACCACATTGGATTTGTATGGAACTTGCTCTCAAATATGCATTTAGTTTGCATAGTGCACTCAGTGGAACATTTCCTAATATATGTATTTTTGGACAACATACATTTTCCCCCAACATACATCTTTCTCTGCAATTTCTGAGCCAAGAAATATTTTGGAATGGATGCTAGCCAACTGAATTATAAGCCACCGTAAGTGCCCCTATCTTTCATTTTGTCATGTAACATCCCTTTCTCTGAAAATAAATCTGTGATAAATTTGTCAGACAGCCTTATTTAAATCTATTATTCCTCAATAAAAGTTAAGTGAGAATGAAAAGGAAACTAATTCTCTTTGAATTGCTTTGTGCAGAGACATCAAATTTCTCCAAGAATTTTCAGCAAATGTTTCTTTTGAAGGGAAAAATATTTAACTAAATGCCTGGTAATAGAAGCATCCATAACAAACCACGATGACAACAAAATCGTATTCCTAATGCCCTCCTTGCATCTCCAGTGGATGTCAATGTGGAATAATCTTATAAGCTATTTAAAGTTGATTAAATGTATGTAAAATTGCATCAAGTTCTTTAGCTCTGTAATTTATAGCAGCAAATAATCTGAAATATCTGAAATATTACATTTCTTCCCATTATCCTATTATGTTAGATACACAGGTAGCTGTCTATTTCTTCACTTAATTCACTTAACTAATAAAGTTGCACACTCCTGAATAGGGATTATGCTCTACTTTACCTTTTCTCAACCAGGTGCCCTCTAGTTGTATTCTATTACACAGTACTTACTGCAACACACAGAACTCCCAACCAATTGGGAGAAGCTTCTTTTGGTTATTTATAGAGATGAACAAAAGTAATGAGTGAGCATAAAGTTTTGGCTTCCAATATTTAAGACAGGAAGACATGCACATGGTGAAAGCAAATGACATTGTAAGTGTGTGGCATATGCTCTTCCTGCCCCTGCCATATATTTCTTTCATTTTGAAATCTGGTGATTTCCTTTCCACCATTATCCTAGGTAAATGTTTCAATTCAGATTGTTGGGGTGTGCATGAGTAACACTGATGTCTCACATTTAGATTTGCATTTTCCACATTTCCATCTCCTCAGTGGTCAAAACTATGCTTTTATTTTTATTCTTTTACTCAGCTAATAGCTTTTATGATTATATTTTTATAGTGGTCATAATGTGTCATCATAAACGTCTGTATCTACATCATTAAACCTTTCCCCCCCAACAACCAAGTTTCATAAACATGGAATTTGATAATGGTTTAAAAAGCTGTCGTGAAAGGGCAAGCTCATTCATGCTAGAATCTTCCACACAAAGGCAGGGCAAGCAGGCAAGTCTTCCCTGCCGTCAGACATTCTCCAAATATCCAATACACAAATCTCCCTTAGTTAGAAAGTCAGCACTTTCACTTCCTGAGTAAAACATGATGGACAGCATATAGGCTACAAGCCCCTCTTTTTGTCCCAAGAGAACAAAACTTTAGTTGTTTTGGAATCCTTTTGGTCTCACAAAAGGAAGGGGGAAAGAAGAGAGCTTTGTCCAAGGAAACACATTTTTCCCCCAACCTTCGTGCTCCACTGCAAAATTGGCATTTTCTGATCTGCCATCCCACTTGCTCTGACAAAGAGGGCACAGTCCAAGTCCCTTCCTTGAACAATATTATAAGACTCAGAGATGTGTCTTTTCTGTGATGGCCTTGCCCTTTGGAACAATCTTCTGCCCAGCCTATGTTTGGCCCTAACTCTCCAGGACTTTAGGAAGTCTATTAAGACCTGGCTCTTTGCCTGAGCCTTGGGATGAGAAAATGTTGAACTGTACAACATTTCACTTCTGATCACTGTTTTATTGTTTTAGTGTGTCTTAAGCATGGTAGAGGGTTCCTGCTTGAGCAGGGGGTTGCACTAGAAGACCTCCAAGGTCCCTTCCAGCTCTGTTATTCTGTTAATATGTTACTTTGTACAGGTTGAATATGATTCCTATTCTTCTTGTTTTCTTTATGTACACTGTCCTAAGGCACATGGTCTGAGTTTGATGGCTATATAAATACTTCCACACATAACTAAATAAATACTGATCTATGCAATGTTTGTACGTCTGGTGCTGTATGTCTTCTACTCAGAGGTTGCTGCTCTGAAGGCCCTTTTGGGATATGAGGAGAATGGTCGCTGGGAGATACAACTGGTAGAAAAAATGGAGGGGGGGAGGAGAGACCAAGGAAATAGAACAGTTGCTGAGGAAAGGAGAGGGCAATCTTGGAATGAGGGTTGGAAGAGCATTCAGGAAATGAAAATGTAGAATGAAGGGATATTTAGCAAGCTTCCATGGCATAGAAGGAGGGAAAAATGCATTTATTGTAAAGAGTTTCAAGCAGGTCTCTCTGAAAAAGGTTGGTGAGAGAGTGATTCCCAAATTGGGATTCTGAAGCCTCTAGGAAGTTAATAAATACTATTCCTAAGGCCCCAGATGAAATTGTAATCTATTCAAATCGGGAATTATTCAGAAAAAGCAAGCAGGAAATGTGTGCTGGGAAAATCTTTTGTCTCTAAGGTAAAGTTAAAAAATTTAACTAAGTGCTTGTAAGCAAGGATGTTGATTTGTTTAAAAGTGAAGGCTGAATGGCTTCATTGCCTCTGATATTTTGATTGGTTTTGGAAATTGATGCTAGGAGGTTTTGTAGCTGAAATTTATTTTACTCAGCTCTTGTGTTTTTATTTAGAGCTTTAGTGAAAGGATAGTCTCAGAGTCTGGGAAAGAAAAGAAAAATGAAAATTTGATAGATGTGGACCAGATGGACATTCCACCTTCTCTATTAAAGGAAATGTCAATCTATTGGTCAGAAGCCTGAGAGAAGGAGGCCTAGATAGCTCACAAAGTGCTCATGAATAAATAACGGATGGAGTAGACTGATCTAGTTTCCCAAATACTATACCCTAATCCTCTTTCCTAGACTTAAACTTGAGAAGACTCTATGTGCATCTAGCTTCTTTGGTCATGCATTGCTGTTAGATGTATTATATTCACATCTATCATAGAACCGTGTTTAGATTATATTTAGCATTTATGGGAAATACATGTATTCATCAGTGTTAAATGGCTTATTTTATCTGAATCATTCTGGATCTGGGAATTTACCACATTTGGTGCTCAATAAGGATGGTATTCCTCCAAACAGATCATGGGTGCAATCTAGGGATCTTTTGGACCTATGAATCCTGCTCAAGGAACAGGTGACAGTCATAACTAGGAGGACCTTTATGTAACTTCATTTTGTGTGATAGTTGGGCCTGTTACTTGATTGGGAGCTCTTCTCTCACTCACTCATCCCCTGCTCATCTGTCAGGCCCAAAGAACCAAGACCAACATGTGGAGTTACTTCTGAGTAGTTCTTTATTGTTGTTCGCTTACTAACAAAATCTTGTTAGACTAAAGCAGCCATGTACAATAAGTATAAAATATAAAATGTGACCTGCTTTTGAGGGGGGGACGACTGGAGGCCTGCCCTCACCCTCTTCCTGCCTACTAGACATTATAAGCTCTGCTATCTCCATGCTCTTTGGGAAAAATCCCCTCCTCCCTGTGACTCCAGAATACATTCCAGTACATTATTCCCTGAATGGACAGTCTTGGACAACTGTAATGTGCTGTACAGATGGCTAGCCTTGAAGAAAACATAGAAGCTTCAACTACTGCAAAAAGCAGTGACTCAGTCTTGTGTGCCTCTAGAACTGCACACGTTACACTTATGCTCCATGAGCTGCATTGGATGCCAGTCTGCTTCTAGGTTCAATTCAATTTGAGGGACCACCTCTCCTCGGTTAGATCTACTTATCCCATCAGGTTTGACAAGAGAAGGATATTACAGGTTACATCTGCTAAGGAGTTTCAACTGATGGGCCCAGGAGGACAAACTTTTCTGCCATGGCACCTGCCATGGAACATGAAACATCATTCTACCCATCCCCCCCAGAAGGAGAGATTGGCCCTGATCTTCCAGAAATTTTGTTCTGTCAGCAATCCTGGGAATCCCATGGAAACAGGGATCCTCCAAAATGGTTGTGTTGCATGCAGGATTCTAAAAGTGGTAAATGTTCAGGTTGTGAGATGTCACATCTCCTCACATACACAAACACGCACAAGTACAAAAATAATTTAAGTTTTTAAGAAACAGGAAGCCAGGTAATGACATTTCTTTTCCCAAAGTTAGATGGTGGCAATATAAACTAGTGGGCAGATTTCCAAAGCAGGAAGATGGACCTCTTTTTCCTCCACTGTCTAGCTAGCTTTTCCTTGTCTTCTTGTTTCTCTCCATCATCTTTCATATTCTGCAATGGCTCAAAGGGTAATAAAAAGGACAATTATTGAACAACATCTCTGCCTTAATTGCTGTACTTGTGAATCTTGCCCAAGACAGGAAAGCTGCATGTTTATGTAAGTAACTTACTTCTAAGACTACCAATTCTGGGATGCAAAATCAGAATGGCCATTAGATGACAGCAAAGGCTAACAGTGAAAAAAAATCTAACTCTGCACTGCCCTTTATTGATCATCTGGACTTTAGCAGATAGACATGGTAGCTATCTACTACTGATGTTAATAACACACTTTTGTGTTATTCATTGAATGAAATTCAATGATGAAAAGATGATTAGGGGACTGGAGGCTAAATCATGAAGAATGGTTGCAGGAACTGGGTATGTCTAGTTTAATGAAAAGAAGGACTAGGGGAGACATGATAGCAGTGTTCCAATATCTCAGGGGCTGCACAAAGAAGAGGGAGTCAAGCTATTCTCCAAAGCACCTGAGGGCAGGACAAGAAGCAATGGCTGTAAACTAATCAAGGAGAGAAGCAACCTAGAACTAAGGAGAAATCTCCTGACAGTTAGAACAATTAATAAGTGGAACAACTTGCCTCCAGAAGTTGTAAATGCTCTAACACTGGAAGTTTTTAAGATGATGTTGGATAATCATTTGTCTGAAGTGATGTAGGGTTTCCTACATTATTCTATTCTATTCTTTTCTGTTCTGTTCTATTCTTTTGTGTTCTGCCTCTGCCACAGATAGAAGTAAACTGCACAGCAATGTCCAGGAAATTTGACAATCTTCTAATAATTTATACCACTTTAAAGACAATTTGCATCCAATGGCTGCTTTAAGTTCAAAATTGTCATGCCAGAACATTTCATTTACACTGGATTAAAAATAGGGCTTGTTGTCTTTAATCCACACAATCCATGCTATTAGACTTCCAGAGAGTAAGGAAGACCTGGTTCTTTATCTAGACATCACACGAGGATAGAAGCGGGCCCAGTAAATATAATTGTAGAGTCATTGAGATGTTCTGGTGCTGTGATGAGATATTACTGTGGGATTTTGTTGGTTATATTTATTTTGATTTAATAGAATGCTACTATGAATCACCTCATCTTATCAGGCAGCCCTACATGTTTTCCTATGTGTTTTTTGAATAAATCAATGAAAATAAATAAGGACAAATAAACTCCAACTTATTAAATTTCTCTTCATGAGATAGATGTTATGCCAAATTAGAAAATATATTATTTCTTTAAAAAAAAACTGTAGATAATTCCATTTGAAACTTTTTGTGAAGAATAAAACATATCCCACTTCTTTTCAAACTCAAGGAAAGAAAGTAACATTTACATAAAAAAACATTTGAAAGTTTCAGTTTCTCCTTAGAGATTTTTCCTGGAAGGCACCACACATTAAGAAAGTGTCATTGGGAGATTCAGAACAGCAAACCTTTAAGGTCTCTGGGAGTTCATAAACAGTTTGATAAAATTTGGTAAACCTTTTAAGAAAATGGCCAGCAAGTTAAACAGATGAAAATTATAAATTTTTAAATAATTTTAAATAATTATTGGGAGAACTAGATATTGTGAATTATAAAGAGTTGTTAAACACTATCATAAGTCAAATCTCCCTTGAGTAAAATTCAACGTCTGGTGAACCTCATGGACCCAATCATGTAGTTTTTTTGGTAACAATATGGAAATGCTTCATTATTATCTTTTCCTAAATGTTTTGGACATCCCAGTCGATCCTTTCATTATGTACATTTTATAGTTTCCTATCCAAGTACCAGTCAAGCCTGATTCTGCTTGGCTTTTTTCAATCAATGAAGAATGGCCAGATGCCATCATTAGTTGGGCAAAGTGTACTCTTAAGAATAGGAAACACCCTATTTTTTTCCCGTCCCTTGACATTTTTATTGAAAATTCTATCGCATGAAGGCTGTGTTTGCAAAGCACTAGTCTAAAATGTGCTTGGGTAGTATGGGCTCAGTATATTGTGTGAACCTGCCCAATAGTTATGTGAATTCATATGATTTGTTTAACTTAGGAAATCATAACTCGGTAAATTATGTATTTGTGAGTTCAACAAATGTAGTTGGCCTTTTCCACCCTTCAGTGATGCAATTATACAAACCAGAAGAGTTATTCTGAATCCACAATGGGCTCATTCTCACTCTGATGATTGAATTACTATATTCTGGTATAATTACTCCACATGGTTATTATAAAAATCAAACAATATTTAGAAAATGAGGGTAATAAAGGCATTCTCATGTCTTCCACAGTTTTGTTTCTTCCCTGAGTGAGTATTGTTATCCATAACATTTATTTATTCATCAAATTTATATGGCCATCCATCTCACAAAAGAGTGACTCCGGGAGATGTATAAACATTGGATGCAAGACCACATATTGCTTCTCCTAAAGGAGAAGATATTAAAACTATAACTGCAAAACAATTCCAGTGAGGAAGAAGAAAGGAGGCAGCAAAAGAAGCAAATATGCTGTATGGAAAGCTTCACGAGGATCTGTAATTTTTATTAAATATTTTGTTCATAAATTAAAAAAAAATGCAATCCAAAAGAAGGAAAGACGAAAGAAAGAAGAAAGATAATAAAGTGCGAAGAATGGGGGGAAAATAGAGAAGAAACTAAAATAAATGACTTCTGACCTCCTTTCCGGCAAATATTGACAAATCCATCATCCTCCCAAAAAAGTTAATGACTAGGACAGAGATCAGAAATGAAAAGCCAACTAGGTTACAAAAGTTACATAAGTAGTGATCTGATCTGAATCTATCCATCTTTCTGAGATGAACAGAAAGAGAAAAAATAGCAAGTTTCTAAATATTTGAGATAACACTGTTAAAAAGATCTCATACTGTAGTTGCCCTCCCCATCCTTAAAACATATATCATAAAGAGCCTCTGAAGATGCTGTTGATGAAGATGGAACAATGTATAAGAGAGGACATACTTTACTTAAACCTTGTCAAGTCCATATAACCAAACACTGATTTCAAAGGTATTAATTCTGTAAAGCATATTAGAAAAATCATAGAGATGCACAGAACTAAGGATGAAAAGCAAAATTCAGAATAATCTAAATAAGTGGGAATATAACCAGTGATTTGAAACATGTTGCTAGGGGTCCAAATTGTAGATTGGATAGATAAGAGGACAAGGATACAGTGATACATCATGTTTCTGTCTAACATCACAGCAAAATGCCTAAATTTGGAAACTAATCATCCACAAGATAATGTTGAGAATTTTGGACATAAGTGATCAGAAAGCTGTAGAACCTCATCATCTCCTTTTTCTTTCACCTGCATTGAAATAGTTCACCAGAACCTCCAAGCAAAAATAAGCAAGTCACAAGTTACCAGTTGCTGTATGTCCGTCTGTCTGCATACATGCATGTAAGTATTTAATAGAAGCAAAATTATGAGTGGATACCTCTGCCCTAAAGCAAAAAAAAAAAAAAAGAAAAAGCTCAAAATATTAATTCTGTCCCTGCCAAAGATGTAACCAACTCACACCTATGACCTTTACGGACTTTTTTTTAAAAAAGAAAATAATAAACTTATATACATCTTGCCACAAAACAGTTGCCTGTCGCTGTTACAAAATTTCACAAAGCTGCCCCTTTTCTACTGACATTTAATCTTAAGAAGCACCTGGCAATTCCTATTAATGCAAGATTTATTATTTGTTTGTTTGTTTGTAGGTTTTACTTATCTATTTATTTATAGATTTTTATTCTGCCTTTTCTTTATACACAACTCAAGACGTACGACCATCTTTCTCATATTTTTCCCAGAACAACAACCAGTTCGCTCCCGGTTCGGACCGGATCGTGCGATCGTGGCGGCGGGTGGTTCGGAAAACCAGTAGCAAAAAATCCCTGCACCCCCCCCCCCACCATGCCCAGCTGAGCTGCACGAGCATCAGAGGCTTTTTTTTTTACTTTTAAAAGCATTTTTTATACAAGCTCTTCCGATGAAAAAATGCTTTTAAAAGTAAAAAAAAAAAGCCTCTGATGATCATGCGGCTCAGCTGGGATAGTCAGAGGCTTTTCAAAGCTTTTTTTCTGCAACCTCTTGGCCGAAGAGATGGTAACAAAAATGCTTTGAAAAGTCTGTGACGATCCCAGCTGAGTTCCCTGATCAGCAGAGAGGTATTTTAAAAAAAGCCTCTCTGACGATCCCAGCTGAGAAAAAAATGCTTTGAAATTTTTTTTAAAAAAAAGTTGGCCACGCCCACCCAGTCACATTACCCCACACACACCAAGCCACGCCCACAGAACCAGTAGTAACAGATTTTACATTTCACCCTGACAACAACCCTATGAAATGAGTTGGTCTGAGAGAGATAACTGCCCCAAAGACAGCTGTTTGTTGTCAGCAACCCAATTGGACATTTGCTGCTAGTCCCCTCATGCCTTTAGCAGCACCAGCCTTATTGTTTGCACTGGGGGTGGGGTGGAAAGACCACTTCTTATCCCCACCCCTTGATACACCACTGTAGCATTGATCCCTTAATAAAGGAGAAAGGAGAAATATTGACAGGTGAGCCACATTATATTTATCTTGAAGAAAGGAACTGCAGCGATAAAGCTAAATATATTACATCTCTGTTTGTGCTTTTTATATACTGTGTTGTCTAAAACCCTTCTCAAGCTATTTCAGAATATCAAGATCCTAAACTATTCCTAACAGGGGTACTTAGAAAAATGAGATAACATTTTTGCTAATCTAAGGAAAGGTTTATTGATAAAATACTTGCAAGTTCACCTGAAAAGCAAACATAGGAGGTCAGCTGGCTTTTCTGCATGATCTGGAAGTTAAAGAAATTCTTTTTGCATTTATTGAATGGAAAGTATAAGGGGCAGGGATCCGTTTCACCATTTAGAGGAGGCATGAATAAGTAAGACAATTGCCTTTTTTATGCTTTAAAATAGAGATGCATTGAAAACAAAGTTCCCAGCTTCTTAATACAGAAGCTACAAAGCACCTGTGTTCTTTGGGTGGTATATAGACTGTTGTGAACAATAAAGGCCACTGGCTTGAATTACTGTGATACAGGAATAAGAACAATAACAACAGTTTACAACTTATTAAGCTTGAATGGACTTAAAGGGATGCGGTGGCTTAGTGGATAAAATGCTGAGCTTGTCGATCGCAAAGGTCGGCAGTTCAGTGGTTCGAATCTCTAGTGCCACGTAATGGGGTGAGCTCCCGTTACTTGTCCCAGCTTCTCCCAACCTAGCAGTTCGAAAGCACGTGAAAAATGCAAGTAGAAAAATAGGGACCACCTTTGGTGGGAAGGTAACAGCGTTCCGTGTGCCTTTGGCATTTAGTCATGCTGGCCACATGACCACGGAAACATCTTTGGACAGCGCTGGCTCTTTGGCTTTGAAACGGAGATGAGCTAGTCAGGAATGACTAGCACATATGTGCGAGGGGAATCTTTACCTTTACTTTCTACGCTTAGATTGCTCGGTCTACTGAATCTTGGGTTCATGAATAGGACATGTTGTGAAGAGGCAAGTTACTGACTGCATGAGGGCATTAGCATCTGAAAAGATTTCCAACCCTACAGCTAAAAAGTTTCATATTTTTTACTATTAAATAATATAGCTTATAAGGGACATGGTGGCTCAGTGGCTAAGACACTGAGCTTGTCAATTGAAAGGTTAGGAGTTCAGCAGTTCGAATCCCTAGTGCCGTGTAACGGGGTGAGCTCCTGTTACTTGTCCCTGCTTCTGCCAACCTAGCAGTTCAAAAGCACATAAAAAAATGCAAGTAGAAAAATAGGGGCCACCTTTGGTGGGAAGGTAACGGCGTTCTGTGTGCCTTTGGCATTTAGTCATGCCAGCCACATGACCATGGAGACGTCTTCGGACAGTGCTGGCTCATCAGCTTTGAAATGGAGATGCGCACCGCCCCCTAGAGTCGGGAATGACTAGCACATATGTGCGAGAGGAACCTTTACCTTTACCTTTACCTTTAAGCTTGATTGCTGTCCAACCTTAATGACTTTGGGTGGATCACAACAATCAAACAAAGAAATTATATTAAAATCAATAATGTATAAGAAATAAAGATATGAACAAATCAAATCAGATATGGTCCAACCTATGCCATGGAGAACAGGAAGCAATGCATATCCTCTCTGACTAAATCCAGGAAAAAATAACCAGTGACTTTGTGGCTGAGGAGTAGCTATGGTGGTCCTAATCAGCACTGTAGTATTATCATGTGAGTAGTGTATATTGTTACTCATGTGGGGGGAAAAATCAGATACATCTATGTAGGTTTGATACCTACTCCAACTGCATGATAGCTAACATAATATGAATTTCATGTAATGACATTTAATGACATTTATCTAAGATAGGGATGGGCAACTATGAGCCCTTCATTATCTGTGGCTCAGGAATTCTGGGAGTTGAAGTCCACAGGTCATAAAGGGCCCATAGTTCCCCCCTCCCCCCGAATTAAGGCCATTTCATTACTTAACACTAAAAAAAAATGAAAATGTTCTTGCTATAGTTTAGGAGAAGAGAGTATATAATTATCGTATTTTTGCCCACGACTGTTCAAAGTTTTTTGTTTTTAAAGCTGCTGATTATATAACTGAAATAGTCATATTTTTATAAATGTCCCTGAATCATTTGGGATGGGCATGATGCATATTTTTAATAAAGAGAGAGAGAGAGAGAGAAATATTAGAAATTTATTTATTTATTTATTTATTGGTTCGATTTATATGCCGCCCTTCTCCAGAGACTCAAGGTGGCTTACAATGCGTTAAACAATAGCCTTCATACTTTTGTATATACCTACTTAGTAGGGCTTTCGGGCCCCCCTAAGGGGTGTTCTTTTTTATACAAAGTCAGCTTATTGCCCCCAGAATCCGGGTCCTCATTTTACCTACCTCGAAAGGATGGAAGGCTGAGCCAACCTTGAGCCTGGTGAGATTCGAACTTGCAGTAATTGCAGGCAGCTGGCAGCTAAGTGCTACTTAACAGCGCTTTAATC
>WNWU01000001.1:31673954-31696014 GCA_012654045.1 Ptyas mucosa
TATCTATCTATCTATCTATCTATCTATCTATCTATCTATCTATCTATGATCAATCTATCCTGTTTTCTTTTAAACAAAGTTAAGCACACATATCATATTTGTGGTCCCTGGTTCAGTCATAATTCATAATTTTCAGTCAAAGGATGACAAGTAGACTGAGACTTTGGAAATCTATGACATCACAGTTTTGTATATGTAGGTTAATTATTTGATTCATTGGAATAAAGATCAGCTTTACATACATTCCTATCAGGTACTGGATTTTAGAGAAATACTACCTTTATATAAAGTGGACAAATTCATATAGAATTTTGTAGAGAAGGCAGAAATTCTTATACTGAAATTGAGTATGTGGGTCCCTTTTACCAGCCAATGTCTTAGCAATGAAAATCTGTCTTAGCAATGAAAATCCTCTTATGAGAGAAGCAACAGTTTTTTATTTTATTTTTTAATTAAATCTGTGTTCCGCTAAAAACACGGATAGTATTTTCTCCTCTAATTTCTCAAGCAATAATAGCCTTGTAAGATTGGTGACTATTGAATGATTGGTTGAATATTACCCGATTAGCTTTCACAGCTAGTATCTTGGTTGAAGGTTAGAATCTTGCCAATGGAACCACTAGATCACACTACTCAATGTATAGAAAGCTTAAAGTGAGGAAAGTTCCATGCTTAATAGTAGAACACACACTTTGCATTCAGACAGTCCTGAATTTCAGTCTCCACCATATCCAATGGTAAGAATCTTAGGCAGCAAGGTTTGAAGAGTCTTCTGCATGCTGTCCCAGAAAAACGTTCTTCGCATAGTGCCCTTTGGGATATGAATTCTAAGGGTAGTAAGCAGAAGCATTCCTGATCTGCCTGGTGAAAGGCTACTTCCATTTGAAAATCTCCCTGTGGGAAATGTAGATGTCATATGCCTGGCTCATAAGCCAGATAGTCACCCGTTTTAGAGTCCTGGAACTTCAACAGCTGCCCAAAGATGAAATGTGGTGAAGGCAGACCTGCCCTGAGACTAGGTAAATTGGACTAATGTTTTAACCTGATCTGTATAAGATATCTTAAATTTTCTTCTCCCCTTCTTCCTTTTCAGGTAGCACTTAATAACCTACCTAACTATTAGCAGTGCATTACGCAGCTGGAGTTCAGAGTGTGAGAAACTAATAGGAAAATTTCTACAGAGGTGTTCAGCCTGTTAATGGAAAATATTCATTCTGAGAATTACTGCCTATATGATTTTCAACTCAGATTTATTATTAAAACAAACTTCTACTTTACATAAATCACAGACTGCTTAGATCATACTAGCCTCATAACCTTTTTTGGAGTGCCCCTTATGTGGTACTTTTAATAGGAAGCATGTTCTCTAGATATTTTTTTGACTCAGCAGTAAAATAATACAGAATGAGCATATAGAGACTACAGACTTAATTTGGGTTCTCATTTACCTTGTCAGGCTTATAATTTATTAATTTGCTAACATATTCTGGTGCTGATAATAGGATTTGAATTTAAAAAGTGGAACTTAAGAGTATGAAAGACGAAACAGCCAGATGTATCACATATGCACATCTATTTGGGTGCTTTTAAACAGATGGAAAGCCAAGGCACAGAGGTCCTAAGTTTAAAATGATTTGGGGAGATATACCACTCCATAGCACTTTACAGCACTTTCTGGGCAGTTTACAATATATAGTAGATGCATTATTTGCACATTGTCCCCAACAATCTGGCTCCTCATTTTACTGACCTCAGAACGATGGAAGGCTGAGCCAATCTTGAGACCCATCAGGATCAAACTCAAAGCTGTGGGCAGAGTTTGCCTGTAATACTGCACTTTAACGACTGCGCCACTAAGGTTCCTTTATCCCCATGAATTTGTTTTCATGTCATCTTCACTGAAGCCTCCAGATTTTTTGTTATTAATTTACCATCCCATTTCTTGAAATAAATAACTGTGTTAAGTTTCTGTCAGAATGCAACTTCAACATTCCTTCTATCAGTTTCCTTTTGTTTTGATGAAATAAACTTGCATTTAGACATTCTTTCAAGGAGAAGAGGCTAAAACATTTTGTTTTGTGCTTTGTCAATTGCAGAGTGACCAAGAGGTATGGGCAAAGGTTCTGCCTTTCCTTATGCAACCATTTTTCCTGTGGTCCGCAGCCTCAATTAACCCTATATACTCTCATGAGGAAATTCTCCCAGTTAGCTTGTCCAATAATAATAAAACCAGCTCTATTAAAGAGGTAACTTGCCCTTGAAAAATTGTTGAAGAAAAACTCCTTCCCTTGGAGGAATTTGAAACAATAATCATCCAATTATTGTTTACAATCTGGGTAGAAAATTGTAGAGATGTTGTTTATACCCAGCTCTATTTTATAGCCTCAAGATATGCTTTTCTTTTCCAATCAAGGTTTCTGCTGAAATGAGGAATGAGGAAAAAATGTGTTCTCTGAAATCTGAACTTTTTATGTAAAAATCCCAAGTTTTTTGTTAGATTAAACTATGGACACTATTCTTTTCACTCATTTTGTGAGGGGGGAAAATGTCTTTCAAAGTATTTAATCAACAGATAAATAAGATTTGATATCTGAAAAACAAGAGACCCAAATAGACAAAAATTTAGGACCCAGATTGTGGGGGCAATAAACTGACTTTGTATAAATATACAAAAGTATGAAGGCTATTGCTTAACGCACTGTAAGCCGCCCTGAGTCTCCGGAGAAGGGCGGCATATAAATCAAATTTTAAAAAAAGAAGCAAACATTTATATAAAAAAATATATTCATCTCTAGCCCTTTTTTAAAAAAAATGATTTTCCCCCTTCTCTTCTTTCATATGTATTGGAAAAAAATAATATAGATATATTCAGCCATTATTTTTATATTCATATATTAGGGAAGAGGGAACTGTAGTATACATTATCCATTATTATTTTGATAGTGGGGGAGAGTGGAGCTGCATACGACAACAAAATAATGCAGAATTATTGCTCATTTTCTTGTGTGCTGTTCTTTTCCAAGAAAGTGCACAAGGCTGTCAAATCGATTTTAGCAATGCTGCTATATTAAGTTCCTTGCAGTTCACATGCATGCATAATTACACACTGCTCACTCAGTCTTGTTATCCAGGCATTCTGCTTCATCTTATCTTGGGTATTTTATTTTACAGACCCCCATCTCTGTCTTCAAGCCATTTTTGGTTGGATTGCATCTCTTTTATGATCCTCAAGATGGATGGGATGAAGATCACACAGAGTTGGGGCCTAGCTTCTTCTATACTGGCCTGGCATTCTTGCAATGCACATCTTTGACTATTCTTTTTTTTTTTACTTTGATGACTACCAATTCCTTTTTTTTTAATATATAAATTTTTATTTGTTTAAAAGTACACACAAAACAAAACTAGTGATAATAAAACATACAAACCAAACATGAAAACAAAGAGTTCAAATATACATTTTGTCAACTATATCGCAACAGTAATGTATGTTCTTATTTGTGTTTTGACTCTTCTTTGTTTGATCTTATTCATATATCTATTTTTATTATTATTTACTTTAATTACTATTAACTTATGCTAGTGATTTATGTTCCTGTTTCTGTAACTCCAATTGTTCTTTATTCTTTTTTCCTTTTTCTATTTTTCAACCAAGTATACCACTTTTCCCATACTAGATAATAGTCATGTTCCTCTTTATCTTGTAATTCTTTTTGAGTCTGTCCATTTCTGCACATTCCATAATCTTATTAATTACTCTATCTTCTGTCGGTGTGTCACTACTCTTCCAATTTTGTGCAAAAATTATTCGTGCTGCTGTTATTATATGGATGATTAAGTATTTTATTTCCTTTTCATATTGTCCATTTATTATACCTAGTAGAAAGGTTTCCGGTCTCATTTCTAATCTTCGTTGTGTGATTCCTTCTACTTGAGTTCTGATCATTTGCCAGTATTGTTTTGTTTTTGGACAGGTCCACCACATGTGGTAATAGGTTCCTTTATGCAATTTACATTTCCAACAAGATGGAGAAGTGTTGGGAAATATTCTTGCCAGTCTGGCCGGTGGAAGGTGCCATCTATAGAACATTTTTTACATGTTTTCTTTATATGATGCAGACATTGTTAATTTATAGTTTATTGTCCATAATTTTTCCCAATTATCTAATTGAATATTATAGCCGAAATTCTTTGCCCAAATTATCATATTTTCTTTGACCACTTCTTCTTCTAATTTGTATCCTCTTAAATAATTGTAAACTTTTTTAATTAATTTATCTTGTGTTCCTTGTAGAATTTTATCTAATTCATATTGGCCTTTTTGGAATCCAAATTGAGCCGAATCTTTCTTATATTTTGATTTTAATTGTAGATATGGCCACCAATCAATATCCATACCCAACTCTTTCAATTCTTCTCTTGTTCTTAGTTCCCCTTGATTATTTAGTAAGTCTTTATAAGTTCTCATTTTGGTGATGTCCATAGTATTTGGATAGATCTGGGCTTCCATGGTTGATAACCATTCCGGGATTTTATTGTAATGTATTTTTTTGATGCCCTGCCATGTCTGATATAGTGCTTGTCTAACAATGTGTCTCTGAAAATATTTATGTTGCTTATCTGTGCCCCCCCACAGAAAAGCATGCCATCCTCGTTTTAAGTCGAATCCTTCCAAAGTCAATAATCTTTTATTTTTGAGTTCCATCCATTCCTTGATCCAAATTAGTGCTGATGCTTTATAATATGTCTCCCAGTCCGGTAGTGCCAATCCTCCTCTTTCTCTTGTATCTTGTAGGTGTTTTGTTTTAATTCTTGCTTTCTTCCCTTGCCATATGTAGTTTGCTATTAATTTATTAAAATCCTTTAAAAAGTTTTTCCCCGGTTTTATTGGGATCACTTGGAATAAGTACAAAATTCTGGGTAAAACATTCATTTTAATTGAGGCAATTTTTCCCAAAAAAGATAATTGTAATTTTTTCCAAATTTCTAAATCTTTTTTAACTTCTCTTGCCAATTTATCATAATTATCCCCTTTAATTGATGAGCTTTTTTTGGTGAGCCATATTCCTAGATATTTTTCCTTCTTTGTCATTTGTATATCCAGTTGGTCTTCTAATTCTTTTTCTTGTTGGTTAGTGAGATTTTTCGTTATTCTATTCTATGTTTAGTTTTCTCTTGGTCAAGTTTTGGCTGATTGCTTATGCTTTCCACCTGAAGGAATTCTTTGCCTTTCTAATTTTGGGCTAGCTGCAGAGGTGGCATTCAGCAGGTTCTGACCAGTTCTGGAGAACTGGTAGCAGAAATTTTGAGTAGTTCAGAGAACCAGTAAATACCACCTCTGACTGCCCCACACCCATCTATTCTCTGCCTCCCGAGTCCCAGCTGATTGGGAGGAAATGGGGATTTTGCAGTAACCTTCCCCTGGAGTGGGGACAGAATGGAGATTTTATAGTATCCTTCCCCTGGAGTGAGTTGGGAATGGATATTTTGCAGTATCCTCCCCCTGCTACACCCACCAAGCCATGCCCACCAAGCCATGTCCACCAAGCCACGCCATGCCACGCCCACCAAGCCACACCCACAGAACCGGTAGTAAAAAATTTTGAATCCCACCACTGGCTAGCTGATACTGCCATATCTATTGGTTGGATCCCACACCTGTAGTTAGACTAAATTGTTCTTTTGGCTAACATCCTAAATCGTAACAACCATGTTATATTATTCCATACCCTTTTACCTTCTTTAACTTTGAATACTGCTATAATTTGACACATGAAGACAGTAACATTGGCCTGACATGCTCTTCTTGTTCATTATTGAGCAGCTTCAATTCCCTCACTTTATTGCCCTGTCCAGTTGCTAAACCTGCAATTTGTAGAGGATGTTCATTAGAAATAAATAGAGCCAGGAACACTGAGTGTAGCTAATTGTATATAATTATGCATCCCAATCCTCTTGTTATTCTATGTCTCCTTCTGTTTACAAGCCAATTACCCAGTAGATATTGTGCAATTAAAGCTATTTGCTTCAAAGGGCTATCCTTGCCCTTCCCATGTGCACTACCCTTTTTGTAAAAATGTCATCTTAATGTGAGTTTGTCAGCAAGGACAGTGGACATCGAAAATATTTTAAAAATATTCTGAGAACTTTTCCAGGTATGATTTGTATTGCTTAATCTTAAAAATACTGATAGGAAGCCAGGTTGGTGTATTGATTAAGGAACCAGACTAGAAACAAAGAGACCATGAGTTCTAGTCATTCTGGATAATCTTGAACCGATAACTCTCAGTCCAAGGAAGGAGGTAATGGTATGAAAAACCTTGCTTAGAAAATGGCAGGGACTTGTCCAGACAGTCACTAGGAGTTGAACAAACAAGCAAACAAAAACAGGACCGCAGAAGTTTTTTTAAAAACCATTTGGGAAAGAATCACTTTAGTGATCCCTTTGATAGAAACCTTCAGTTTAATTCTGTTTATCTCTTTGCTGTCAGCTTGTAGAGGCACCACTGGGATGAAATGCTGAGTCAGTGATTCTCAACTCTACTGCTCCAAGGTAGCAGATGACACCCTTGAAAATCACAAGGGCTCAAATAATGAACTAGAGTGAATGAACAACATGGTGAAATCAAGAGAGAGAAGTCATGTGTCAGAGGCTGAGATTCAGTCACTTAGAGAAGGTGGTTGTGATGGGTGCGCTCACTGAGAAATCAGGCACATGGATTAGAAATGCTTCTTGATTTTCCTGGAGTTTCAGTTGGAAGTTATGATAAACTCATTTGTGCAAATAAATTCACTAGCTGTGATGATTTTTCAGTCAGTTGGACCTCCTCAAAGTGACCTTACCTACAGTAAATGGCTTAGGCCCGGGGTATCTGGTGGACCATCTGTTGCCAGCGACAGCTCCCCATCGCCCAGTGCATTCCCACAGGGAGGGCCTCCTTGGGGTGCCATCAGCCAGACAATGTTGGCTGGCGACCCCTAGGGAGCGGGCCTTCTCTGTGGACGCACCTACCCTATGGAATCAGCTCCCCCTGGAGCTCCGGGTGGCCCCTAACCTTCACTCTTTCCACTGTGACCTTAAAACATGTTATTTCGCCTGGCGGGTTGGGCTGAAGGGTTTTAAAGGGGATTTTAATGGTCTTTTTATAATCTTATTGGGTATTGTTAACATTGATTTTTGCTTGTTTTTATTGTTGTGAGCCGCCCTGAGTCCTTTGGAGATAGGGCGGCATACAAGTTTAAATAATAAATAAAATAAATAAATAAATTACATGGATTATTGCAATTCACGTTGTGAAACAGTCATTTCATATGGTACAAAATATGGCAGACAAATTAGTAAAGGATTCAATTTGTCAGTTGTTTTCTGGGCTGAATTCAAGGTGTTGAGTCATACAAGGTGATTTACAGAAGCTTTAAAAAATCACATCCATACACAGTTAAATGTGCACTGCATATATAAATAATAAAACGATAGAAGGATACAGATCGATCAACCAATCATAACACTCCATTGTAATGAATAATGTTGAAATTTAATTATAATTATTATAATTATTGTTTATTATGATGTTTTATTATGTTTATGTCCTGGCTTTTATCCAGGAGATTAAAACTGCATACAAGTAGATGTCTCTTCATTTTATCCCCATAACAAAAAGAGAGAAATCGTGCTGAGAAAATGAGATTGGCCCAAAGTCACCCACTGTATTTCTACTGAGAGTGCACTTAAAGCAACCGTCCTAGGACTTCTGCAACACAGAACATGCTGTATGTCTGAATTCCATTCCACCTTGGAAAGCTGAGGTACATATTTACTTTTGACATAAACAAAAGCAGTCATTCTGGGGAAATTTAATGTCATCCAAGAGATGATCAATGGCAGAAAATTTGCTTGGTTATCTGGAACTGGAGAACAGCTGTAGATTTCTTTGCCCAGTCGGATTAAATTAAAGTATCATTTATGAATCTTCAAGATAAGATTGAATATCCATTTTTCCAGGACTCAATAAGGTCTCCTGCCTTGAGCATGGGGTCAGACTAGAAGACCTCCAAGAGCCTTTCCAGCCCTATGTCTATGGAGATTCTCAGATTGCCCCAAAGGTGCTGTTCAAAAAGGCAACTAGACTTTCTTGGGTTTTTTCCTTGAAAATGTTTTTCTTCTCATCCAAGAAGCTTCTTTATTTCCTTTGAAACTACGATACTATGAAACATTACAATCTACCTACCAGTTCTCACATATTTTTGTACTTGCATGTACAATATTTCGCTTGCCTTTACTGTATTAAGTAAATAAAGTAATAAAGTATTACTTTCTATTTATATTTTATGAGTCTCATTATACTGTACTCCATTTGAACCATCACTGACATTTTTTGGCTCATTATTCTTACGACAAATTATTAGCCATCTTACAAAATTCTGCCACCTTTCTTAATTAAGCAATATTTTATAGCTTCTGTTTATGTAATTGCAAATGGTAATTAAACAGGAAATAACTGTTTGCTGCTCTGAGATCTTGAACCGTATGAGTAATTGCTGGACTATTGTTTTATTTGTTAAGGCATTTGAAACAATATTCTCAAGGAAGGAAAAAATGCTGTCAGTCACATCATATGTTACCAAAAAGTACATTGTTTGTTAGCTGAACAAGATGATGCTATTATGCTGGTACCAACTTACTATTCCAAAGTGAATTCATTAGAAATAGGAGCTACATTTTAAAAAAAATTACTTTCATATTCAAAAAGAGGCGGGGGGAGGAATCACCATCAAGACAGATTGGCAGGGAGAGGATAAAAAGTAACAATATTAGGTTCCTAACAGGAAATAATTCAGCCTAATCTTTAAACACATCCTTAAACTATATGGAATAATATTGATCAGACTTCCTGTTACATCAGTAAAGAGCTTGTTCATAAAGAAAAAGAAAACAAAATGTTGATGTTCAAGATTTAAAAGTGGAGTCAGACTGTTAACACTTTGTATGGCACTCAAATGTATGATTAGTCTTTGTAACACTACAATAACAAATGTATGGGTATTAAATCCAAATGGAACAAAAATGGAACAAGCTTTTATTATACAAAGAAATATCCCCACACCCATCCTACACTTTCATAATAATGACAACTAATCAACATTCCCTGAGATTTCCAGTAAAATTAAAAAGGAATCTTCTGTTGAATTATTCCATCTTAAGATCATAAGGAATATACAGCCTGTTTTAATACAACTAGACATTGATTCGTTGGTACAGGATATTGCAACTATTTAACCCAGAATTCTTGTAAATAAATGTGTCATCTGCCACCTTATGCTTGTTTGTGCTTCGCTGTAATGTGATGAGAGACTGCTATGAACTTTTGGGGGGGGGGAAGAATTGGGGGGGGAATGCTTGGGAAAATGAAAGTAAGTGCTGTATCTCCTTGAGATCCTGCTTCAAAGTCACCTAGCTGGGAGAAGGAAGGAACCACATGGACTGACCGTTATGAAAATATCTTGGCTGAACTTGATTGGTTACATGGTTTGGGTGATGAGAGACAGCTAATGGAGGGCAGAGTTAATCTTAGGAATTTTGGTACACAATGTTCACTTCTGGGTTTGCATTACTGCAGTACACTTGACTTCTAATAAAACTATACATTTCTCAACCGATGGACCTAAGGATCATTTTGTTCCAGAGGTTTAAGTTACTTTAAGGTTACTTTAACAATATCATTTAATCATTTACTGTAGATTTAGATTCTAACATTCACTTAAGTGCTGAAAGTAATTTTGAAATTGAAACAGTGCTAATAGATCTGGATGACATAAAATGAACTGTTTGAAGTAAAGGCAGATTGCTCATTGGAAGTACTAATGATAAAGGTAAAGCCTTAATATTTAGGGCACACAATATGAAGGGAAGAGACATTGAAAAAGACTCTGACCTCTGGAAAAAGTGAATGCAATAAAAATGCAAAAAATAAAAATAAAAATAAAAGAACCTGATGCAAGACAAAATGGCAAGTTAAGGGTCATTAATTACATAAGCATGAAGAAAGAGGGGAGGAATCAAGGAATTGCTGATAGACATTCCTGACAAAATAACAACCACTGGGCCACAAGGAAGTACAACTATTGCAATGAGTTTCGACTCTACTGTGAAATCAAGAGACACTTTTAATATATTTCATTTTACATTTTTACATAATTCAAATTCTTCTTGCACAGCTATATTAAAACACGGTTGACAATAAGTTAAATTTAAGTAGTAATATTCCAACTTGCCCATGATTTTCAAAGAGAGAGAGAGAGCAAGAACGAGCAAGAGAGAGAGAGAGATCTGCAGTTTTTAAATTGGGTTTAACCCAGATAACGCAGTTGTCATGCAATTATAGAATTACAATTATATTTCTGTCCTATCACATTTCATATCTGTCTTACAGCCTTTAATGCAAGAATTATTGTAAAGCTACGGCTAAAAATCAAGTGAAGAATCTGCCATGTTGTCAAAGAAATCACATAATACTTTCTAATTGCGCCCCTATTGTGACTTGATGATGAGTATTTCATTGAGAAATTAAAGTAAAAATATAAGTTCACTGAAAATCAGGTAGGTTAAGTCAAATAGATTAACCTCTCCCACGCATTTTAGATTTTTTTTTAAAAAAAATCTATGGATTTGTCATTCCCATAAAGACAACTTTTTTTTTATTGAAAATTTTTGTACAAATACAAATTTCCCCCCTTTCCCCCCCCACCCTAACCCAACATTATAAAATACATATAAAGACAATATATAATTCCATCCCAACCCCACCCTAACCCTCCCCCTCCACCCTCTTCCCTCCCCCCCTTGACTTCCATTATATGCAATACTAATATTCCCAAACAATATATATGTTATTCAACCTTCCATATCTTTTTTCTATATTTACTAACACAATCATCAATCCTTCTCAGCTAAAAGCGACATAATATTTTCTAGTCTGATACATATTCTGTACATCCTCCATAACTTCCATTCCTGTATATATTTCTCATGCATCTGATCTTTTAAAAAAGCTGAAATCTTCGCCATTTCTGCAAATCCAGCCATCTTCTGAGTCCATTGGTCCACAGTCAGTAAGACATCACTCTTCCAATATTGGGCAATCAACAACCTAGCTGCTGTCACCATATACAAAATCAATTTTGTTTCACCCAATGTAAAACCTTTAACTATACCCAATAAAAAAAATTGCGGAGAAAATTGTATTTTTTTCTTCAAAACATTTTGCATAACCCACCAAATTTTTATCCAAAAAGCCCTCACCTTTTTGCAAGTCCACCATATATGATAATATGTAGCATCTAAACAATCACATCTCCAACATTTTGGCTGCACATTAGGGTACATACAAGACAATTTCTTGGGGTCTAAATGCCATCTATAAAACATTTTATAAAAATTTTCTCGTAAATTTTGTGACTGTGTAAACTTAACATTCTGAACCCATATTTTTTCCCATGTTTCCATCATAACTGGTTGAGAGAAATTTTGTGCCCATTTAATCATACAGTCTTTAACTAACTCATTTTCTGAATCCCTTTCTAACAGAACATTATAAACTCTCTTAATATGCATTGGACCTGTCTGCTTTATCTGTTCAACCAATTCTACTTCATATTCCATTAAACCAGTTTGTTGATCTTCTTTCCATCTCATCTGTAATTGATTGTACTGCAACCAAGTCAAAGATTTCCCTTCTTCCAACAGCATATCCAAAGTCTTCAGTCGCCACCTGCCCTCTTCAAAATAAAGTAACTCTTTATATAAGAAACCCCCGAGTGACTTAATATTTGTATTCCACATGGTATCAGCAAGATCCAGCCAGAACGGAATCTTATAATCCCAATTAATTCGGTGCTTCCTCCAGACTCTCATCAAGGCATTTCTAAGTAGATGACTATTGAACACTTTATCCACTTTATTATCATAAAATAGGTATGCGTGCCATCCCCAAACAAGGTCATGACTTTCTATATTCAACAATTCAGTCTTAGTTTTCCCAAACCAATCATTTAATTGTATCAATTACAAGCTGAGTTTGATCAAGAAACAGAAGCAAAAATAAGGCAGTCGCAAAAGGAGGCAAGAGAGACAATGGGAGCAGTAGGTGGTGTTGTGGTTGATCCTTTTGCACCATTTGAAGCTTCTCCTCTGGAAGAAATGTCTAAAACTATCACAGAGGAGGCGATGGCTCTTGAATTGACAACATCTAAAATGGAAGAGCAACGTATAACTAGAGCGATGTCTAAACAAATGAAGGAACAGCAGCAAGAATATTTTTAAGCCACAACGTGAAAAAAGAACCAAAGATAAGCAACAAGCTGAAGTCATGGGAGGAGCTAAACCGAAGATTACTACTGTAGAAAAGAATCTTCAACAATTGCTCTCAAAACTTCAGACAGGATCAAATGGCACTTAAATTTTTGTCTTGGAATGTTAATGGATTGAACTCTCTGCAAAAAAGAAGGAAGATATTTCATTATTTGAAACAATTTCACAATGATGTTATTTGCTTACAGGAGACTCATATAAAATTGCAAGATCAGAAATATTTGATAAACTCAAGATTGGGAATGCAATTTGTTGCTTCAAATTTGGAAAAGAAGAATGGAGTGGTGATATATATAAACAAAAGACTTGTAGCTAAAACTATAGAAGTAGACAAAGATGGAAGATATATTGCAATTGAAGTTATTACAGATAATGGACCAATCTTGTTGGTCGGAATATATGCTCCAAATCAGCAGCAGGAAAATTTTTATAAGTTGCTTCATCTAAAAATTTTGGATTGGAATTATTCAACTATTATAATAATGGGCGACTGGAATGGAGTAATTCAACCTAGAATTGATAAAAAAACTACGGCCAAAATAGGGAATAAATTACCACAAGCTTTTTTCGAACTGAAAGAGGACTTGGAATTGAAAGACATTTGGAGAGTTCGAAACCCAAATGAATTGGACTTTACTTTTTACTCAGACAGGCATAAATCCTTTTCCAGGATAGACTTTTTTCTTTTAACCACTAACTTACTTTCTAAGGTAAAGAAAATAAAGATATTTCCTAGGACTCTGACTGACCATAGTCCGGTCTGGATGGAAATCGAGATGGGTAAAAGAGAAAGAAGATCTTGGAGATTAAATGAGAATTTATTTAGATATGAAAAAAATATAATTGAACTTAAAAAGCACCTAAAGGAGTTTTTTAAACTGAATTTAAACAAAGGTACCCCTATCGAAACAGTTTGGGATGCAGGCAAAGCATATATGCGGGGAGTACTAATTCAAATGAACTCTAAACATAGACAGAATCAGCAGAAGAAGAGACTACAATTGGAATCTGAGATAAAAAAGAAAGAACAACAACTGATACAAAAACCAACAGATGGAAAATTGCAAATGGCCATAAAACTCTTGAAGGACCAATTTCAAATGCTTATAGCAGACCAAACGGCAACTAACTTACAATTTGCAAAGCACAATACTTTTACCAATGCTAATAAACCGGGCAGGTGGTTGGCGTATACTTTGAGGAAACAAGCATCTACACGAATTATTGATAGTACTGAATATGCTGATAAAGAAGTTTATCAACAAGAATTAATTAAAAAAGCATTTTTGGAATATTATACTAAGGTATATGCTAAAGATGATATACAGAATATTACTATAGATGAATATTTAGAAAATAAAAGAGTTTCAAAAATCTCAACAACTCAAAAGAAAAGTTTGGAACAATTGATAACAGTTGAGGAGATCAGTTTCGCTATAAAACAATTAAAAACAGCTAAAGCTCCAGGGACGGATGGCCTAACTGCAGTTTACTATAAAACTCTACAAGAGGAAATGATTGAGCATCTTAAAGACTTATTTTGTAATATACAATTAGGAGGTAAGATACCTTCCTCATGGAAAACAGCTTTTGTCTCATTGATTCTGAAAGAAGAATCAGGTCTTAAGAAACCAGAAAATTACAGACCAATATCTCTACTAAACACAGATTATAAAATCTTTGCAAAAGTATTAGCCAACAGATTGATGCCAGTTATCCAAAAGGTAATTCATCATGACCAAGCAGGATTTATTGAAGGCAGATATATGAAAGAGAATGTTAGGCAAGTTATAGATTTAATGGACTATCTAGATAAGAATAAACAAATCTCTGCAGTGCTGGTTTTTTTGGATGCGGAAAAAGCCTTTGATCGAGTGAATTGGAACTTTATAATTAAGACTTTGGAAAAAATGGACTTGGGGGAGCGGTTTATACAAGCGATTGGTGCAATTTATCAAGAACAATATGCACAACTTATCATAAATGGATGTCTAACATCGAATTTTAATATACAAAAAGGCACCAGACAAGGTTGTCCATTATCCCCGTTATTATTTATTCTAACCTTAGAAGTCTTACTTAATGCAATACGGGACTCGAACTCTTTGACTGGAATAGCTATAAGGCAAGAGGACTATAGAACTAAGGCATTTGCAGATGATCTGGTTGTTACCCTATCACAACCTATGAATTCAATAATTCAGATGAAAGATATTATAGAAGATTATGGCATGGTATCTGGTTTTAGGCTGAATCAGAAAAAAACTAAAATGATTGTTAAAAATTTGACAGAGAGCAAAAAAAAGGAATTGGAAAGAATGGCAGGTTTCGAAATCGTCTCAAAGGTCAAATATTTAGGAGTACAAATCGCAGATTCAAATGTTAAACTGTTTCAAAATAACTATGAAGTTTTGTGGCAAAAGATACAAAAAGACATGCAAAATTGGAAGAAACTGCAGTTATCATTGCTTGGAAGAATATCAGCAGTAAAGATGAATGTTTTACCTAGACTTATCTTTTTATTTCAAATGATACCGGTGCTTAAATCAGATAAACCACTGCTAGAATGGCAAAAAGGACTGAATAAATTTATTTGGAATGATAAAAAACCAAGAGTTAAACTGAAAATAATGCAAGACACTCGTGAGAGTGGTGGTCTTAAACTTCCAAACCTTCGATTATATTATGAAGACAACTTTAATAATTTACCAATCTGCTCAAAATAAGTTAACTGTATTAGAATAGTAATATGCTAGATAAATAAATCAGTCTGAAGTAATAATCATTTTACATTTATTTCCCCTGTAAACTCAATGGGATTTTAAACCAACTATTAAACAAATATTTTAAACGGAGGTTTCTAAAAAAGATATGTACATCTACACATGCAGAAAGATTTCTTAGAATTTTCTAAAGGTTATTCCCAGATATTTAAAAAGGATTTCAAAGAACATAGAAATATTAGAACTATAGGAAATATATAATATTACTTCTAGCTAATCAGGTAATACCAAACTGTTGTGCAAAATCAATACATTTTGGTATAGAAAATGCAAAATTTGGTATAGAAAATACAAAATTATCAATAATTAAATGTTTACATTCAACTCCAGGCACTGTTATGCTCAAAATGTCTCCTATTTCACTAATAAAGCAAGCGAGTGGTTCCAATCTTAAATAAACTACAGGAGATAAAGCACATCCATGACAATTTTACATGAGACATCATGCATAGACCAGGAGATAATCCCACTTATATGTAGCATTAACAAAGGGAGTAGAGTACCAGATGCTAATAAAAAGACATACATAATTAAGCAAGATTTGTTTCAAAAAAGTCAGTTGCATCATCTATGTAAAAAAGATGTTGAGACTCTAGAAAAAGTGCAGAGAAGAGCAACAAAGATGATTAGGGGACTGGAGGCTAAAACATATGAAGAACGGTTGCAGGGACTGGCTATGTCTAGTTTAATGAAAAGAAGGACTAGGGGACACATGATAGCAGTGTTCCAATATCTCAGGGGTTGCCACAAAGAAGAGGGAGTCAAACTATTCTTCAAAGCACCTGAGGGTAGAACAAGAAGCAATGTGTGGAAACTAATCAAGGAGAGAAGCAATTTAGAACTAAGGAGAAATTTCCTGACAGTTAGAACAATTAATAAGTGGAACAACTTGCCTCCAGAAGTTGTGAATGCTCCAACACTGGAATTTTTAAAGAAGATGTTGGATAACCATTTGTCTGAAGTGGTGTAGGGTTTCCTGCCTGGGAAGGGGGTTGGACTAGAAGACCTCCAAGGTCCCTTCCAACTCTGTTATTCTATTCTATTCTATTCATATCAAAATTCATTCAAACATCCAATGAAATCAGCAATGGATATTTTCTTTAAGCTGAGTAATCAAATATTACCAGATACTTGATGACCTTTACAATACCAGATTGTTCAGGATCTGCTGTCAATGTTTCTGTATCAATGTTTTGCATCTGGATAAGATCTTTTCCAGACTTCAAAACATGAATCCAGCAAGATTTGTTCCAGGCTTCAAAACATATTTACGTAAGTAAATAATCAGCTTCAACCAAAACAATACAAGAGTACACAATAGATACAAACTCATGGTAAACCAAGCCAAAGTAGACTGCAGAAAATACAACTTCAGTAACAGAGTGGCCAATGCCTGGAATGCACTACCTGACCCTGTGGTTTCTTCCTCAAATCCCTAAAACTTTAACTTTAGACTGTCTACTGTAGACTTCACCCCATTCCTAAGAGGTCTGTAAGGGGCGTGCATAAGCGCACCAGCGTGCCTACCGTCCCTGTCCTAATGTTTTCTTTTATTCGTATCCTCTTCATGTATTTATAATTGAACACATAATATAATAAAGTGTAAACATTATATAAGTGTATAATGTTTACACTTGTATATCTCATAAAATACATGCTTGATGAAATAAATAAATAAAAAAGTATCCTTAAAAGAGAAACTTTTTAGAAAGGCACCATTTTAGACCTCTCATACTATTGGGATAAGGATCATGATAGATATCATTTATCACTCTGTGGGACAACCATTTGAACCAGAAGTTTCTCCTACTTTTTCATACTTAATCTGAGAAACAGCTATATTAGAACTATATAGAAATTGATTTCTATCTGAAGTTTTTTGTTTTTTTGGTTTTTTTTTTTTAATTTGATTTATATGCTGCCCTTCTCTGGAGACTCAGGGCGGCTTACAGTGCGTTAAGCAATAGCCTTCATACTTTTGTATATTTATACAAAGTCAGCTTATTGCCCCCACAATCTGGGTCCTCATTTCACCTACCTTAGAAAGGATGGAAGGCTGAGTCAACCTTGAGCCTGGTGGGATTTGAACTTGCAGTAAATGCAAGCAGCTGATCTTAATAACAGTGAATTAGTCCACTGCACCACCAGGACTCTTGTAACTAAAGTTACATTTAACTCTGTATGATACAGTTGAGATTAAACATTTCAAAAGCCAAGTTACTGAACCAGAACCATGTATCTTACTGGAAACTGGTTTCAGCAGAGCAACTTATAGTTGACCCTAATAAAAAGGAGGAACAATGAAAAGGGCCTTTCCTTTTATGAAGCAAACATACATTTGAGTGAGGAGTATTTTGCTTGGCTCTTTCTGCCAGCTTTTCTCCCTTTCTCTATTTATCCCCTTACTTGGAATATCAGGCCTCATTTTAGGTTATATTTTTGCAATTGAGATTTCAGTAGAATAGCCACCATTCAGGCTTCTGATCAGCATCATTGTCAGGAATACAGTTTTAAACCCTCCAGTTAATTATTTCCACCTCCCTTTGAATGGCTTTTAGGATTTTTGGGAGATGAACATTCTTCTTTAATGTAAAAGGAATAAATGGTGAAACACAAAGCCCTTCTTTCTAATTTAATAAGAGAGTAGGATCCTGTAGCAAGCACAATCAAATGCAGGGATGGGTGTTGGGCTTTTGAGCTGCAGCCCTCTTGACTCATTGGTCTATCTGAGGTCTTCTCTGGACTTGGCCTTGAGATCTATCCTCATCACAGTACCGCTTTGGAGCCTATATCACAATTTGCCACAGGATAATCAGGGAATAATTATCCTATTTCTGAATGCTTAGCCAAAAGCTGAAAGATCACAGAGAAGTCCCTGCTATGGCATGGCTGGCAGTGAAATCCTTTGTGTTCCCTTCATTGTGGAATAAGAGAAGATAATAACCTTGATCCTCTTTTCTTTTTCCTTAGATGTCTCTGGAACAATCTTTTCTGCTTTGTCCATAGCTATATATATATTCTCCTCAGATATAATTTTCTCCCCAGTGTGGATGTATGGCCATTTACTTCCTCAATTATAAATGAAACTGAGAACATTTTCAAAACTAAAAAAGAAGCATTGGAAGATATGTTTCAGTGTCAGTGTCATGTTAAAATATAGGAATTACTGCATGGATTCAGACAGTGACAAATCTGAAGTCGTCGATAAATCTAGACTGAAGACAATTCTGGCCAATACAGAATTGTTCCCAATGTTATTGGTGTTTTCCTTTATGAACACCACCAAAAGAAAAATGCTTCCATCAGTGTGTGGTTAGCTGAAACATATTAAATAAATTGTATTACAACCACAAGAAACTTTAAGGTTATCAACACAACTGTTTTCCTGTCTAAAAAAGCACCAGCACAGAGCTGCTTCATCTTATCCATGGTGCTTTCTGCAGTGTGCCCAGCTCATCCAGCCTGGAAAAACTTGATTCAATTCTCTTGTGTGTCCCCACCATAGTCCTTTTACTTAAATATAATCTGAACAATTTAGCAAGTTTCAGATATTAAAAAGGTAGTGATGAAAGGATTGCTAGTATAAATCCCCATCCCTAGATTATGCCAGCCCTGTCTACAATTTTCTCAGAAGTGCTATAGAAAAACTTTGAGAAGAAATGCATTTTTCATGTTGCCCTCAGCATTTATAGCTGTGGAAAAACAAAACAAAACCAAGAATCCTGACCACTGTATTCATTTTAAAAAAAATGCAGATATTTTGGATGAGAAAACAAAAATACTAATTAGCTTTTTAAGATATATTTCACCATTTCTCATATTTGGATCACATTACGGATGAAAGAATAATGGTAGGCTCAGCTGATCTCCATTGAACAAATGAAGCCAACAACAAAATTAAATGAAAAAGTTGAGAATTATATTAAAACATCAAATTACCTTTGGCCTCATGCTGCTAATTACCTAATCTTCCTCAAAGCTCTACCTAAAGAGTAAACAATCAATTACTAAGATAACCAATCACCAACAGTTCCCAGCAGTGCTTGCTGCAGCTAAAGAATATGTTATCCTAAAGGTTTTTAAGGAAAAGCTAGTCTTTCATTAAGAAGATAAGTTAGAGGATTGATCAACTGTATGGGCTGTTCACAGGTCCCAGGTTCATATATTGTGCTAAGCATTTAGTCTTATCATTTTATGTTGTTTAAAAATCACAACTATTGTGATTTTTAAACTGTGATTGATGGCTTAGCATGATGTATGATTTTGTAATTGAATGGTCTTGGAAGATGAAGGGAAGAGATGGAGCCTAGGGAATGATCAGTTAAAAGGGAGAAGAGCCCCCAACTGACTAATGGACACAGGTAGAAACAGTAAAAAGAAACAGTGGAAGATATGTCCTTTCAGATTTTCAAGTTTTGCTTAATATAGCCTTATGATAAAGTAGAATTAGCTCTTCTGGTTGCATCTCCTGGGAGGTTGACAGAATCCAACCATTTCTAGCTTACACATGGTTAACAAAGGGTGGATTTTCATGATGTTCAAATATTTTTGCCAGAACAATTTCAAAAATATTAACTTATTGCAGTGGTGAACAGTCCATGGCCTGTACAGGTATATAGAATCCCAAAATTTAGAGATCAAATGCTGAATGTTGACAGAGTGATTTAAATTAATTTTCCAGATGTTGGGAGAGTCTTTAGGAAAAATATATGGAGTGATTTGTTTTGGGATACCAAAAAGCAAGTTCAAAATTTTAGCCATATCCCTTTTAATGATCTCACACTATATATCATCCTCTGATATTCAGGATGGTGAAAAGACTTAGTAGTGGTTTGCAAACCCTCTAATGATGTTCATTCGTGACCTGGAATATACAATTATATAAATACATTTAAACATCAACTCAAAATTATGTGTATCTCACAGGTGATTTTCCCCCCCCCAAAAAAGCAGCTGGACTTTCTTGGAGTTTTTTTCCCTTTTCTTTGAAAAGCTAAGATGAACTGAATTAAACTGAAAAACTGTTCAGTTCTGCAGAACTGAATAAGCTTCTTGGATGAGAAGTGAAACGTTTTCAAAAACAAAAGAAAACAAGAAAGTCCAGTTGCCTGTTGGAAAATTGAACCTTTGGGACAACCATGACCTGTATAACTGAGAATCTCCATAGACAGATATGTGTGCATACAATATATCCTCAAGCTTACCGGTTCAATAATATAAGACTAAAATAACTAAATAATCAATAAATATAAACATAAATGTCACAACCATTTAGAATATATCAGAATACCTTCTACAATTGAATGAAGTTGTGATGAATTGTGCCTACGATGGGGAAGTGATGTGATGGACTACAGTGAACTAGTAGTTTCTCAGGAAGGAGGGAACACATTCCAAGGAGGGGATTTGAGACAAAAGACAATACTGTCTGGAGCTGGATCAGGGTATAGAGAACAAGATTTAGGATGGCCACTCCCTAGAATCTCCTGGGGTATATCTGTTAGGGTGAGAATAGCATAGTTCCTGTTTAGGCAAGATTCTGTCTATATGCTGTGAGCAAATGAGAGCTGTCCTTAGATTGGATTATTCTATATGGTTCTTGGACTGGGCTTGACAGAAATGATTTTGTGTAGAAAATATTATACCAATTTCCATCCCATCCATCTTCTCTTCTCCTTCCCAAATAACTGTTCTCTCTTACTATTGAGCATAAGGTAAGGCCACACTTGGAATACTGCATTCAGTTTTGGTTGCCACGATGTAAAAAAGATGTTGAGAATCTAGAAAGAGTGCAGAAAAGAGCAACAAACATGATTATGGGACTCGAGGATAAAACACAGGGGTGAAATCCAGCAGGTTCTGAAGATGTTGGATAACCATTTGTCTGAAGTGGTGTAGAGTTTACTGCCTAAGCAGGGGGTTGGACTAGAAGACCTCCAAGGTCCCTCCCAACTCTGTTATTCTATTCTATAGTTAGGGTTGGGACTCTTTTAGAAAGTATTTATGTGGGCTTCGTTGTGGGCTGTTTTGGTGCTTGAAAATAATTTCTTTCTTTCCGATTATCTGCCAGTTTAAAATGTGTCATCTTCTTAGCCAGCACCACTATCTCTTTCAAGCAGCAATAAGATTACTGCCAAGAAAAGCATCTGCAATTACCAACACCATACATGTTTTGTCAGTTTTAAGCCTATTCTGCCTTAACTGCTTTGATGTACACTTCTGAGCATCATACAAAATAGCTCCCATTGAGTCTAAATAAATGACATTTTGATTTGCTAAATACTTGCTGTTTCATCTTTGGTTTGGTTTACACATTTTAAATCTTAAAACCAGTCTTCGTACAAAATTACTTCAGATGCACCTCTCTGTGTCTCATAGAGAATTTTCATCAAATCAAGAAAAGGATAAAAGTACGGTGCATTAAAAATGACTAATTCTGTTTTAAGATAACCTTCAGTATTTGTATTTTTTCTTCTAGGTAGATAGGTACTCTCAGCTGGGTCGAAATATTTGTTACATTAAGTGTTTACAATTAATGATCTCTCCCGCCCTGGAGTTATATGCAATGTGAACTAGCTCACGGTTATTTTTTTAGATTACCCAAATGGCAAGTATTTCATAAAATATCGCATATAATTGACTGATTATATATCATAAAACATTTGATAAGTAGTTATGAATTTCATTTTGAATGGCTCCTACAATGTTTAGCTCATCTACATATAGATAAAGACTCTTGTCTCTTTTATTGTAAACATTTCCAGAGTCACATATACAGTGAGATAGGCAGTGTATGTATTTGATAAGAAAAAGAAAGAAAGAAAGAAGGAAGGAAGGAAGGAAGGAGGGAAAGAAAGAAAGAAAGAAAGAAAGAAAGAAAGAAAGAAAGAAAGAAAGAAAGAAAGAAAGA